>CAUYUJ010003525.1:312500-337500 GCA_963575745.1 Prorocentrum cordatum | reverse complement strand
TCGTCGTCATGATCGGCATCATCATCATCAGGATCATCATCATCATCATCATCATCATCATCATCATCATCATCATCATCATCATCATCACCAACACAATCACCAGCATCATCACCATCATCATCAGCAGCATCATCATACTGGCCATCGTCATCGTCATCATCACCACCACTACCAACATCATCAGAATCATGTTCATCATCATCATCAGCAGCAGCAGCAGCAACATCATTACCATCTTCGTCATCACCCGGAGCATCATCAGTGTCATACTCATGTTCGTAATCTCCGTCGTCGCCATCACAAGCATCCTAATCAGTATCGTGTTGCCTGTCAACACCATCAGCAGCAGCAGCCTCCCCTGGGGGAGGGGGAGGGGAGGCGGAGGCGGAAGGGATGAGAGGGGGGATGGAAGGGGACGCGAGGGGGACAAAGGGAGAGCAACAGGGACACGGACGGAAACGGAAACAGACGGGACGAAGCCATTGAAGAGGGCCGGAAAGGACACAAGGGATGAGACACGAGCTCCGACGTGTGAGTACCCGAGAGGGCTCGCGCAAAGCTCCACAGGAGGCTCCAGAGAGTCTGGCGCGCACGTGGTAAATTTACGATACAGCGGATCTCCCCCATGCGCCTCGAGTCAGACGACGACGGCTGCTTTGACGACGGCGAGGAAGAGTGCGAGAAGGACCATCCGTTGATTGCACTTGACGACTGCTGCACAGGAGACGAGGGCGCCACGCCATCCCCGGCCCTCCACGGCCCAGAACAACCCCGGAAGCGCCTCTTCCTCCCCATGCTCCAGCTACTCTCTACGCCAACCGACTTGAAGTCTCCGCCCTCAGGGGGGCAAAAGGCATCCATGTCTAACGACGTTCCGCGAGATCCTTGGTGGCGCTTCCCCCAAACAGGCACACACGGATGCACCCCGCGTAGACACACCTAGATCGCTGAGCGTACTTCCAAAATGCCTTGAGCGTACTTCCAAGGGGCAGGGCCAGGGGCCTGCTGGGCCAGGGCGAGGGGCCTAGCAGGGGCTCCCCGCGAGCACAGGGGCTCCACGCGAGACGGCCGACGGTCCCTCTCGCTCCGCCTTGAGCGCGCGGGGCTCTCCTCCGCCTAAGCGTCCTCCTCCTCATCCTCCTCCTACTACTCCTACTCCAACTTCTACTCCTCCTCCTCCTCCTCCTCCTTCCCTCCTCCTCCTCCTCCTCCTCCCTCTCCTCCTCCTCTCCTGCGCCCTCCTCCTCCTCCTCCTCCTCCTCCTCCTCCTCCTCCTCCTCCTCCTCCTCCTCCTCCTCCTCCTCCTCCTCCTCCTCCTCCTCCTCCTCCTCCCACTACTACGCCTCCTCTCCCTCCAAACCTCGCCTTCTCCCCATCCTGTCCGCTCGCCAATATGTGTGCGCGCACGCCTCGGGGGAGAACGAGCCCCCCCTCCCTTGTATTGTCGACAGACGCCCCCCCAAACGAGACCATCCGACCCCAGGCCTCCCCAAAAGTCGCCCGCGCTTGCTGAACTGGCCTGAACGGCCTGAGCGGCAAGGAGGGGCTCGCGAATCAGGCGGGCAGAATTCATCGCACCGCCAGGAAACGACCACATCCACGATTTCAGGAGTCCTGAGCTGGGTCCCTGGTGAGCGTTGGAAACGCACATGTTCCCGCCAGCAGGAGAGCGGGCAGGTATCCACTTCCACCACTCCCCGAGGTCACGGGGGACGGCTCCGAGGCAGTGGATACGGATGTACTCTAGCGAAGGTGAATGGCCAGCAGCCCAGGAGAGAAAGAGAACAACAAAAAGAACGTCCTCACGGCTCACCTTGCCCCAGGACATGGAGGCGAACTTCAGCCCACGCTCTGGCTTCACCGAGGCAATCACTTGGCGGCGGGCCGCTTTGATGTCCCACTTCCTCCCAGGAGCGATTATGAGATATGATAGACAGAACTGTTTCCCTGGCTGCACACAGTGGAGATGGTTAATAAAGCTACCATCGCGGTGCCTTATCAAAATCAGATGTGTATGTGCATGTGTGCCCGTACGTGTATAAATAATGTATGCAGATGTGTATACCAATGCGCATTACTGCACACGCGCGTGCTATAGACGTAGTTAACAAACACGCATATACACGTATGTACCTGCATGTGGTCATGCATACAGAATTAAATGCATACATACATACATACATACCTGCCTACATACATACATACATGCATGCATGCATGCATGCATACATACATACATACATACATACATACATGCATACATACATACATACATACATACATACATACATACATACATACATACATACCAACATACATACATACATACATACATACATGCATGCATACATACATACATACATATTTACTTACTTACTTACTTACTTACTTACTTACTTACTTATTTACTTACGTACTTACTTACTTACGTACAAACGTACGTGCGTACGTACGTGTATGTATACATGCAGGCAGGCAGGCAGGCAGGCAGACAGAGAAAGAGACATACAGACAGGCAGACGGGCTGACAGACAGACAGACAGACAGACAGACAGACAGACAGACAGACAGACATGCGTGCAGATGAACCCACAAACGTACATGCATACGTGCGTGCGTGCATGCCTCCTCCTCCTCCTTCTCCTTATTATCCTAGTCCTCCTCGTCCCCCTCCTCCTCGTCCTACTCCTGGTCCTTCTCCTCCTCCTCCTCCTCCACCTTCTCGTCCTCCTCCTCGTCCTCCTCCTACTCATCTTCCTACTCCTCCTCCTCCTCCTCAACCTCCTCCACCTCCTCCTCCTCACTTTCGTCCTCCTCCTCCTCCTCCTCCTCCTCCTCCTCCTCCTCGTTCCTCCTCCTCATCCTCCTCCTCCTACTACTACTCCTACTCCTCTACTCTCTCTCCTCCTCCTCCTCCTCCCCTCTCCTCCTCCTCCTCCTCCTCCTCCTCGTCCTCCTCCTCCTCCTCGTCCTCCTCCTCCTTCTCCATTCCTTGCCTTAGAAATAATTTCTCCCTGTCGCACCCCGAGGCCAGTTTTTAGAGCGGGCCGGGCGTTTCGCGTGAGACGTCCTCACCACTTATGACTCTGGAGCTCAAACTTTACAACAGCTTCATAGATGGAGGGCGGGTGGTTTTCAAAATGTGGCTCTCGCCTTGGCGCCGCGTACACTCGTTGTAAAATTTGTCGGTGCTTCACGGATTGAGGGCGAGTCGTTTTCAAAATGTGGCCCTCGCCTTAGCGCCGCGCACGCTCGTCTTAAAAAACAATGATAGTTTCACGGACTGAGGGCGGTTCCTTGTCAAAATGAGGTTCTCGCGTTAGCGCCGCGCACACTCTTCTTAAACATTTGCAAGAGCTTCACGGATTGAGGGCGGCTAGTTTTCAAAATGTGGCTCTCGCCTTAGCGCCGCGCACACTGGTCTTAAACATATGCAAGAGTTTCACGGACTGGGGGCGGTTCCTTTTCAAAATGTGGTTCTCGCCTTAGCGCCGCGACATTCGTCGTAAAGAATGACAAGCGTTTCACAGATCCCAATGGTTAACGTACCAGGCATTGCGTTTTGGAAGGATTCTGGCTTATGGGGGCGCGAAAGGTATGTTGAGCCGCGACTTTCAAGTCATGGCGTTCTGGCACGATCCAGGATCGTCAAGACGCAACAGTCAGGTTGATCCGTGGCGTTGGAATCCCGAGAACAATATTTTTGCCTGTTTCAGGGTCGTCAACCACTTGTCTTCCAACGAGGCAATTCCCTCAGCAAAAATGAACCGTTGTAGGGACCCATGAAGAGGGAGCTTGGAGGAAGGGTTTATTCAAACATCGTTGAGGCCTGTTGGATTTACACTTGTCCTCCGCCTCGTCCCTTCCCTACTCCTCCTCCTCCCCCTCCTCCTTCTCCTCCTCCTCCTTCTCCTCCTCCTCCTCCGCCTCGTCCTCGTCCTCGTCCTCGTCCTCGTCCGCCTCCTCCTCCTCCCCCTCCTCCTCCTCCTCCTCCTCCTCCTCCTCCTCCTCCTCCTCCGTCCCCTCTTCCTTATTGTTTTCCGCCTCCTTTTCCTCCTCCTCCTCCTCCTCCTCCTCCTCATCCTCCGAATTATTATCATCAGAATCACCATCAGCATCAACATCCTCGACATCATCATCATCATCATCATCATCATCATCATCATCATCATCATCATCATCATCATCATCATCATCATCATCATCATCATCACCATCGCCATCATCATCATCATCAGCATCAGCAGCATCAGCATCATCATCATCATCATCATCATCATCATCATCATCATCATCATCATCATCATCATCATCATCATCATCATCATCATCATCATCATCATCATCATCATCATCATTCCTGACGGCACTGCTGGTTTGTGTGCATCCGCAAAGTATGCGTGCATGCTTCCGCCGCGAGGCAGTCGCCTCAAGGACGTTGCCCGGCGGAAAGGCCGGCGGTCAAGCCTGGACTCACAGTCGTCTCCGTAGGGCGCTGCTTGGCGACAGTGCCAGCTTACGTGCATCCGCAGATTCTGCGCGCTTGTCCCCGTCGCGAGGCAAATGCCTCATGGACGTTGCCCGTCGGCAAGGCCGGCGGCCCTGCACATTCACGCCGAACCGCGACCAAGGTTCGTCTCCTGTTGGGCGCTGTCTGGCGGCAGTGCTGGCCATCGCGCATCCACAGATTCTGCGATTTGGCCCTCGTCGCGAGGCAAATGGCTCAAGGGCACAGGCCGTCGGTAAGGCCAGCCGTCCTGTGCACTCACATATCCCTGATTTGGGCACTTCGTTTGGTTGGAGATGCCTTGGGTCCCTCTTGGGGCCTTCTTGGGGGTCCTGAGGAGCCTCGTGCAACCCGTTGGGGGCCGTCTTGGGCCCCGAGCGGGTTCCAAGGGGGCCCCAAAAACTATTAGGATGGCCATGGTCATCCGAATCTCCATATACATATATATATATATATATATATATATATATATATATATATATATTCGGGGCGCCGTTGGGGGCCTCTTGGGGTCCCTGGGGGGACCTCTGGGAGCTCGCTCGGGGCCTGTCTTGGGCCCCGAGCGGGCTCCAAGAGGCCCCCGTAAAGATACTCAGATGGCCTCTTGAGAGCCTCTTGGGGCCCCTGAGTCGTCCACGCGGGGCGGCCCCGCGGCGATCACAGCGGCCCCCGCGGCCCCGCAGGGCTGCCCTGCTGCGCCCCCAGCTCCATCAACACCGCTGCCAGCGCCCACCGAAGCACGCACGGCGGCCCGCGAGGCCTCGGGAAGCCCCGCAGGTGGCCTCGGCGGCAGCTGCATGGACGAAATCGTCCATGCAGGGCGGCCCCGCGGCGATCTCGGCGGCCCCCGCGCGTTGAGGCGCTGCGAAAAGAACCAAAGAACGCATTTCCACCATTTGGGAATTTCTCGCGGCCAAGAAGCAGGGGGCTTAAAATCTGAAGCCCGCGCGAATTCGTCGGGAGCCGAGCGAAAATGCAAAGGGCGTCGCAAAAACGCCCCCGCGCCGACATTGCCGAACGCGCCCGGAGCACGCGTTTCAGACAACTCCCGTCGCGCATAGCAGTTTCTCTCCCAGAAAGCGCCGCGCGCGACTTTGGTCGTCCTGCGCGGCAAAGAGCGCGCCCCAAGAACGCGCAGCGGCCGATGGGTTGAGCCTGACTGGCAACGGCAGAAGGCATGGCCGATGGCTCCAGAGAAAAGGACGATGGGATGGAAGCCGGGCAAACTCCGAAGGCCCGCCCGTCGGGCCAGGGAAAACAAGGATGAGCCTGCGCGCTCGCAACGAGCTGGCTACATTCGCAAATCTGTCGTAAGGTCGCATTTGGCATCTGAACACTTTCCCAGTACTGCCTTCCCAGAGCATCTGATGCGTCGGCTGGCTTGTCCTAGTCTGGGAAATCGCGCGACTGCGCACCCAATGCTCGCGGTTGCATTCGCGCGGCGTGAAATCTCGCGCGGCAGTTTCGCGATTACGCGCGACCCTGGCGTCGCCGCTTTGGCTCAGGACATCCTTCCACTTTGCAGCAAATCGTCGGGAATGGGATTTTGCGCGGCGCTTGCCGCTCTTTGCGCGGACATGTGTGGTTGTATGTTAGCTTGGTGTGGTAAGTGGTTTTGTTTGGTATGTGTTTGGTTGTTTGGTTATGGTTTGGTTAGTTTGTCCATTTGGTTGGTTATGCTTGTTATGTGTTTGCTATGTGTTGTTCATGATTTGGTTATTTCCTGTTGTGATCAATCGTGCGTTGCTTGTCTGTTTCGAGGACATGATTTGCGTTCTGCTCATGGTGCCGACGTTCACTTACCGCGCATTCAACCCTCACTTCCATGCTGACGCGCTGCATGCTCCCCGTCCTCGCCGCTTCTGCTCCTCCTCATCTCCCCGCATTCCCTCCGCTCATCGCTGTTGCTGCTGCTGCTGCTGCTGCAACCTTCATCATCCCTCGCATTCCATTCCGTGCCGAGCGCCAGCGGCTACAAAAATCGTTCGGTTTGCGCGACGGTCGACAGTTTCGCGCGACGTCGGGCGGCGCGAAGAATTCTCGGACCAGCGCGCGGAATTCCCCAAAAGGCACACAAGCGCCCGCCGGCGCCTCAACACCCCCGCGGCCCTGCGGGCCGCGCAGCGACCCAGGGGCCCCAGCGGCGGCCCCGAGGTCCGCGGCAAACTATGCACAGCCGCAGCAGCGCCAGGCCCCTGCTTGGTGGCAGCCGCCCGCGAAGCCCAGCGCGCCGACCAGCACCGCGCTCGAGCCCAGCAGGCGCGGAGCCATCCGTTGGCCCACCCGCGGAAGCCCACGCCGCCAGCGCGCTCGACGGCGGCAGAGGGCGAACCAGGGACGCGCCCCCGGACGCCACGCCTTCGTGGAACACTCGTCACGTTCTCGATAGGGGCCAAGAGTGCGTTGCCAACGACAAGCATCGAGCGCACTCGCGCTCGGCACCCACATCAGCAGGAATCTCAGCACCATCAGGCACAAATATTCCCTATAGAAGGGAGGCGCGACTCGTCGCGGAACCCCGGACCCCCCACTTTTGGGTGCACTGGCCTGTCCGTAGAAGGGGGGCGCTCGATTCGAACTCCATCCCCAGACCCATTTTTGGGCGCCCTGGGCCATCCGTAATAACAGGGGCGCTCGATTCGAGCCAGAATCGCGGGCTCATCCCCCGACTCGAGGGCAGGATTTCGCAAGCCCCGCGCAGAGGGCAGGACCTGTGTCATGGCCTCGGGGCGTCGGAGGGGGAGGGTTCTTAACCCGCATGCCCCCCCTGCGCCACACACACACACCTCTTCCCCCCCGTCTTTCCTCCCATCCGTTGCCTTTGGCCCAGGACGTGCAGCCGCGCGATCGGGCATCAAGGCCTGCCGTCCAGACTCGGCGCACGCGGCCGCACTTCGGGGCGGCCACGAGGGCGACCCCTTGTTTTTGGAGAGCGGTCACGAGCTCGAGGGGACATTTTCATTGGCAACACGGCGTGCAAGGAGGCAGGAGGAAAGGAAGGAGCCTCGTCTCCAATGCATCCGCCTCAGACGGGTGCAGAGATCCCAGCGGCCCGCCATGAGTGGTCCCACCGGGGCCTGAATCCCTTCCCAAAGTCCAGCCCTTGGAAGGCGCCAGGGGGGATATCCTGGAGGACGGAGGGCTGCAACCCTGTGCCGGCGAAGGCTGGCACTGCAGTGGTAGCAACCAAAATGTCATGGCGGATCTTGCCGAATCCGCGTTCCGTCCCATCCCCACCCCTTATTAAGAAACCGAACTCTATACACCGACGCTTTTTCCGGCCCCGCACTGGAACTCGCACAGGAAAGCGGATCCTGGTGTATACGGGATCCTGGTGTATACATGTTTCGCTGCTTCCCTTGGAAAATAAGGGGAAAGTATACACCACAACACCCCGACGTCGTCCCCGACCCTCAAAAATCCTGGGATTGAAGAACGGCCCGCCACTGGTGATGTATACGTTCCAGTTTCCGACTCACCACCCCGTCCACGCGCGCTCCGTCCAAGACTTACCTCCAGGAGGAACGAGAGGTCGCCCGGAGGCAGCGGCGGGCAGGCAGGCCAAGGCTTCGGCCACGCCAGCCTGGCCCCAACGGCGGCGCCCGCACGGAGGCGGCGACCGTTCAGACTGCCAGTACTGAAGGGGCCATGGGACACACAAATAAATACACACAGATAACCGGGTTCCCCTTATTTTCCCATATTTTCTGAGTTTTTGTCTTCCCCCCACTTTCTATAGTTTTCCATCTTTTCCTGGGAATCGACGATGCAGTGTGTCTGTGTGGTTTTTCCCCTCCTGAAGTACGCCCTGAGCGCAACATAAACCAGAGCCAAAGCGCAGCCGCCTGCTGGGCGGCGCATCCGCGGCTGGGGAGACAGTTCGACAACGCCCTGCGCTGGCGCATGCTTGCGAGCGCGAGGGGCCAGGCTAAGACGCTCTGGGCGCAGCTAGTTGGATCGACATGTATTTTGACCGGCGGTCGAGCGACGGTCATCGCTCTACGGAAGAGCCCACACCAGCTTGTTGCCCCACGGGTGACGCTCCGCCCTGCTGTGAAGGAGGCTTTCATCTGGCACCCGCAGGCCAGCGATCAGTCCCGCTGGGGAGCCGCCGCCAAACCGTCAGGATGGCGATCCTCCCTGCGGTGTAGCAAGCGCACATGTACCAACTAGGGTAGCAAGCCGTCCTGCCTTGCGGCCCCCGGTGAGCTGCCCTGGGCCCCCCCTACAATTCTAGGGAGCCAGCATCTGCCCTGTTCTGGGGGATGCCAGCACATCCTCTGATCGGGTGGTGAGACACGCATCAGGACTTTTCACTTATACGGTAAGAGGCGATAGGGATTATCGTGAAGCACTCCCCGCCAAACGTATTGTGTCGAAAAGAGGTGGCTGTCTCGGGGTATGCTGACCACGCATAGCATCCACCGACACCGGGTACCAACAACAGTCTCTGCACAGGCTCGAGCTCGAGGGCCAGAAAGTTTGTCATTCAACCTTCACGAGCACCTCCACAGAGTTATTCCCACAATCAAGGGCACTGGCACTACACATCGATCCTTCTCCTCCCCCTCGTCCTCCTCCTTGTCCTCCTCTTCCTCTTCCTCTTCCTCCTCCTCCCCCTCCTGCTCCTATCATGTGCCCTCGTCATCCTTCTCCACATCATTCTCCCTCACCTCCTCTTCCCATAGAAGAGACAGGAGTTGAGAGAGAAGGAGAGGGAGAGAATCGATTGAATGATGATGAGAGGCAAGAGGAGTGATGGGAGGAGGAGGAGGAGGAGGAGGAGGCGGAGGAGGAGGAGGAGGAGGAGGAGGGGGAGGAGAGGGATACAGCACAACGAGATCAACAGCCGCGGACGCATCTTCGCGCAGGACATCCGCGACCCTCGACTCCACGAATACATTGCCATCGTACGCGCACACCAAGCACAATACGAGCAGCACCTCACCGACATCCACACTTGCTATCTTCAACACGGCACACCTTTCAAAGAAGCACGACCGAGCAAGCCGTATCTACTCATTTCCACAAAATCCGCCGACCCTGTCGGCGTGTGGAAGAGGCTTTGTTGTTTGCCCCATCTTCCTCGTCGTTCCATTTTTCCGTTTCCCTGCAGCGTCGTCGCTTCTGTCCCTTCCCTACAGCCTTCTCCTCCACTGCGCCCGTCGCTTTATCTCCTGTCCTTAAACCTTTTCCTGAAGCGTGTCGGTACAAACCGAAACGGAACAACGTCGCCTCTGAGTCAAAGGGAAGCCCCTTCCCTTTCTTCCCTTCCCCGCCAGGGGGGGGGGGTCCCGGGGGGGGTTCCGGGGGGGGTCCCGGGGGGGGTCCTGGGTCAGATACGCCGCCCTCCCGGCGTCGCTCCTGTCCCTTCCCTACAGCCTTCTCCTCCACTGCGCCCGTCGCTTTCTCTCCTGTCCTGAAACCTTTTCAAGACCTTTTCCTGAAGCGTGTCGGTACAAACCGAAACGGACTGCTCCATCCTCTTCCTCCTCCTCCCCCTTCTCTCCCTTTTCCATTTCTCCTCCTCCTCTTCCTCCTCCTCTTGCTCCTCCTCCCCCCTTCTCCTCCTCCTTCTCCTCCTCCTCCTCTTCCTCCTCCCCCCCCTCTCTCCCCCTTTGCCGTCGAGAGCCGATGCCGCCAGGGTCGGCGGCACAGGCCGTAAGGCCCGCGCAATACCACCGAAACCCAAACAGCAACAGACCAACCCAGCCAACGGCAGCAACACCACGTGACACTCACACGACTACGCACAGCTATGACGTACATGACGAACCGGCGGGTATAGGGCAGAGACTAAGGCGACATTCACCACAAGCTCTGCCTCGTCGTCGATTACTGCAGAACTTCATTGACTGACCTCTCCTCCTGTCCTCACGATTATCAAGTCTACGAGTCCAATGGCAGCACTTTGACTTTTACTCTTTCCTCTCCTCTCAGGTTTCGTTATACATGTGTTATGCGTCCTCCTCGTCTTCCGCTTGGTCACCCACTTCTCTGTAACGTTTCAAGAGGTCAGCCGACCTGTCATGCATGCCTGCTTGGCCCCCCTCCACCAATCTCACCTGCCTCTCACCCGTCGTTACTGCTTGCTTTTCGCCCTCCACACCACAAAGGTCACATCAAAACCTTATCTCTCATCGCTTGCTGATCTGCAACACTTTACGTAATACGCAGCTGACCCTCCCTCAAGCAGTGACTGAAGACATTTGATGTACGCTCCTACGTACACTTACTTACGCCTGCCTGTTCTAGCCAGAAGCTACCAGCAGCTAACAAGTTTTGCTTACGAAGCTGGAACATTACATCAACACCAGGCGAGCCAGTACTTGCGCCAGCCTCTACCAGCCAGCGGCTACCAGCACATAAAACGCTTTCCTCACAAAGCTTGTGCAGTCTTTCTCCGGTTTAGTATAGGAAGCGAGGTGGAGGTGGTGGATTATCAGGCAGTTACTGAAGACATGCGACTTACAATCATGCGAGCAGTTACTTGCGCCAGTCCGTATGAGTCAGCTGATGCCAGCAGCTAGCATGTTCGAACTACGGAGCTGGTACCATGCGCCTTCGACCAGAGATGGGAGGGCGGAGGTATGGGTGCCATTAGTGGGAGGGGAGGGCTCTCAGCCAGCTACTGAACAAAGTTGACTTACACTCCTGCGTGCACTTACCTGCGCGAGTCTGTACCAGCCAGCTGCCACCAGCAACTAACATGTTTTACTTGCGAAGGTGACACCGTTTGTCTGCGACCAAAGATGGAAGAGTGGATCCTAGTTTGGGAGGTGAGGCGGCGGTGGTGGATTCTCAGGCAGCTACTCAAGACAATTGGTTTACAATCCTGCGTGCATTTACCTGCGCCAGTATGCACCAGCCAGCTGCTACCAGCCGCTAACATGTTTTTGCGTACGAAGCTGGAACCATTTGCCTTCGACCACAGATTGAGGGTGGAAGTATGGGTGCCAATTGCGGGGTAGGGGAGGGTTCTCAGGCAGCTACTGGAGACAATGCTTTACAATCCTGCGTGAATGTACCTGCGCCAGTTGGAACCAGCCAGCCGTTACCAGCAGCTAACATGCTTTACTCACGAAGCTGGCACCTTTGTGTTCAACCCAAGCTGGCAGGGTGGATCAGACCCACACCGCTACTTCCTCACGTCTTCCTCCTTCATCTCTTGATCATCCCACTTCCTCCCTGTCGGGACCCACTGGTCCAAAAGGCAGGGCAGGCCTCCCTTGACGGCAAGACTCCGTGATACAGGCCAGCCTACAGGCCAGCCTTAAGACCATATCGTTGTTACTCTGACTTCGTGCTTACCCGACAAGAACACACACACACAATAAAAAAGCACGCAAGTCCTGGGACCTAGGTGGTCCGGAATAAACCCAGAAACCGTGACAGTAACCCAAGAACCGCTACAGATAGCACTTGCAAACACTTGGCAGGTGTTGCTGCTTGCCTTGTTGTTGTGCGGGCGATAGAACAACCCTAACTCATGAGTAACTCTCGGCCTCGCGATTCGCAGCACTTCAGCCGAACTTCGCTAAGAAACTGCTGACTGCGCGGTAAGCGATGGACACCACGCCAAGGGAGAAGGAAAGGGAAGAGGAGGGAGGGAGTGTGGGCATTGTGGGCACTGTGGTGGCGGTGGTTGACGTGCTACCGTCAATCCGTTGCCATCCCGAGGCCAGGTTTGCAGGCTAGCCCTTGCCCATTGCGCTCAGGCGCGCTGTTGCACTCTGCCCGTGCTCGTGGCTGCCCACCTGCCACGTGTTTTCTTCAGTACCTCCTTACTGCAATGCGCTTCGCACTTCCTTTCACGCACCCTTCGCGACGGTCTGCAACACTAAAATCTCGGACATAGGGGGAGATAGTGTGACGGCGGTGGTTCTACTAAGGTATGCGGGCCGACACGTTCTACCCCTGGCGGGCGCCTAATTACACCACTATTCGTTTCCGCCGCGGCGCCCGCCAGGTTTCGTTCGCCAAATCCGACATGTGTAGCCTGCTTTGCGCACATCATCTTCAAGAACGCCACAACATGTACACAGGTCGGGCTAATGTAAAAAGGAGAAGTGGGAGAAGGAACGGGAGGTTGTGGCGTGACTCTTAAACCTCCTCCTGAAGGATGTGAGGAAGGAAGAGGGTGAGAAAATGGAACATAGAGTAAGGAGGATTAGGATGATGATGATGCTGCTGATGATGATGACGACAATGGTGATTATACTGATGATGCGGAGGAGGATGACGATGAAGATGATAACGATGGCGATGGCGATGAGGATGATGATCACGATGATAATCAAGATGATGATGGTGATGATGATGGTGATGTTGATAGAGATGGTGATGCTGGTGCTGGTGATGATGATGATGGGATGTTGATGATGATGCTGTTCCTGATGATGACGATGGTGATGGATATGGTTGTGGTGATAATGATGATGATAATGATGACGATGGTGGTGATGGTGACGATGATAGCATTGGCATGGGGTCAGGAGGAACAGGAGGACGAGGACGGAGGAGGAGGGAATGGGGGCGACGAGAAGATCACGAGCAAGACGAGAGCGAGGAAGGCGGTGATCAGGATGAAGAGAGCCATGAAGAGAAGGATGGTGATAGTGAGGAAAAGGGTTGGGATAAAGACGATGCTGCAGCAGGGGAAAGGATATGAGGATGATGGGGACGCGGATCAGGAGGAAGATGGGGAGTTCGAGGATACCACGAATACATGTGATCATGCGGAAGGCAAGCCGAGCATGTATTGACATGCATATGTGTGCGCATGCACGCGGCACGCGCGTGTCCAGGATCATGCAAACGCACGCGCAAGATGTGTGTATGTGTGGTGTGTAAGGTGTGTGGTATGTGTGCTGTATGCTGTGTGCTGTGCGTGAACTGTGTATGGGTCATGTGTGTTCTGCGTGCTATGTGTGCTAGTTGTGCTGTGTAAACGTTGTGTGTGTTGCTTATGTTGAGTGTGCTGTGCGTGTGTGTGTGTGCGCGTGTGCGCATGTGTGTGTGTTCTTTGTGTGCTCCGCGTGTTGTAGATGTTGTGTGTGTTATGTGTTGTGTGTGTTTTGTGTGGTGTCTGTGTGTTATGTGTGTACTCTGTGTTGTACGTCGGGGATCGACTGTGGGAGGATTTCTCAGGCGAAACTGCCTTTCTCTAAGAGTCGCGTTGAAAAAGGGGCTCGGTTGTTCGAGGATGTCTCAAACGAAACTGCTATGTTCGAAAATTCGGGCTCGAAATCATTGATTTCATTGTGTGCTAAAAAATGCTATACTCAAATTGTTGAGAAAAGCTGTGCAATTGTACCGTGACGACGCGATCTGCGTGAGGGTTGCGTCTGATGTTCAGGATGTTGAGGATGTCCCTAGCGAAACTACCCAAAAAAGAAACGCGGCTTGAATTAGTCGCCTCTGAGCTATCCTCCCTCGGAGAGGTGCGTATGAAAAAATGTTTGCGTATACATGTACCTCTGAGCGGGGCCTTGAATCTAAACCCGAACCCTCACTCCTTACCGCCTCTTCGGAAGTGGTGGCATAGACCACGGATTGCCCTACTTCTCCTGCGACTTCAAGTAGCAGAAGTAGCAGCAACTCGAGCAGCAGCGGTAGCCAAACAGCAGAGTGTTGAAGCAGTAGCGATATAGGAGAAACCACCTCCGATCGGTCCTCGTCCTCCCCATCTTGATTGTGAACTTGTCACGGCAACATCGACCTGCATGCTCATATTCCGAGGCTCTCCCGTTCCAGCCGCTGCTGGAAACCATCAAAAAAACGCCTGCCTTCCATCTGGTTTCCGGGCTTAGCCGGGTCGAAGGAGACGAAGTCGAGCGTCGCGCCTTGCATGATGGCTAGTGGAGAGGCAGAAAGAGAGACTACCGAAGAGGGAAGAGGAGGGAGGAGCAGGAAGGAGGAGACACAAAAGGGATAGGAAATGCTGCGCGACCGGATTATAAAGATGCGCTGTAGGGATGCACAGACCTTGGACGCCCAGGTTGAATCCTTTTCCGCGAAACGGCCAGCGAGAGTGGCTAAGGATGAGCCAAAGATGCAAGGATTCAAGGGTAACCCCTGGAAAATTACGTTCCCTTGCGATCGTGCTGGCTGTATGAGGACGGCGAGGAGGGCGAGGACGAGGAGCCTTGAAACTCCCTCGCCAGCGCCTGCGCGCGCGCGCCCCCACGCACTCGCGTGCGTGCGCCGCGCACCGGACTCGCCCAGCAGATCCGCTCGACAAGAAAAACACGAGAGGAGAAGTGGGCCCAGGATGGATGGCCCGCGGAACGTGAGTCAACGCCAACCGATGCCTAGACCGAAGCCCTCTGATACGACGCGGGCGGTGAAATCGAGGGCAGGAGGGTCGACCCCTGCCTCCCACATGATTGAACGCTGACTGAGATTGCCCTGAAGCGGCGCCCGCTCTCACGCCGAAAGCTCTGTCCGCTCGGACGGGCACGAGACCGCGTAACACAGTGTGGCAACGAGCCGGCTAAAAAGCGTCGCGTTATCAGGATTTGGGGCTGTCCGATCCACGATTAATTTAATCGGCGGTGGACAAACCTCCCTCTTGTAAACCTCCGCTTAATGAAAACGGCCTGGGACCGAAACCGACGGACCTGGACCCGCAAAAACGACGGCCGCGACGCCCTCTCGCGAACCGAAAACGGCCAATTCACTAATCGACGTGGCAGGGTAGGAGGTCTATCCACCCCCGACTTAAGCCAAAGAGGAAACGGGACCGTCTTCACCCACAGTGGCGCGCAGGCTGCCCGCGTGAGGTCGCGCGTGCGCACCCCTCGTGTGCAGCATGCCGTGCCGCGGCGACCCGCGGAGGCCGCGGCGTGAGGCCGCTATGCCATCTTGCGCAGTGCCCCATCGGGGCCGTGCCGCGCCTGTCGGGGGGGGGGGAGGCGGCCGCCGCGCGGCGCCCGGGGGGGCGGCGCGCTCTTGGCGTTGTCGCGCCCTTGCGCGCGATGCATATCAAAACGGGGGGGGGCCCTCGGGCAACGACGCATCGCGCCCTACCCACCCCCCGCGACCGCCTCGGGGCCCCTTGCGGGAGGGGCGCCCCCCCCCCCCCCAGAAAAGTGAAGTAGACACCGAGCGCAAATGTTGAGATAAAATCCCCAACGGGAATCTCGACCGGGAGCGCCCCCGAAAGCTTAGATCCAGAGAGAAGACAAAACTGAATGGAGCAAGTACCTCAGGGAGGACGCCCCCAGTCGAAATGGTTCTGCGGGGAGGGGGGGACAATGCCGCGGCGGGGTCGGACTCGATGCGAGGGCGAGGCTATCAAAAAACCATGTTTGCTGGTGACGGGGTCGGATTCCTGTACTGCTATCGGCGGAGCTAAAAGGGGTCAATACACATTGGGTCCACAAACGCCCTGGAAATCATCGACAGGAGGAAGAGGAGGAGGAGGAGGAGGAGGTGGAGGAGGAAGAGGAAACCAGGACTATTTGAGCTCAGGAGCCACTTGCGCGCGCTGGGCGGACCTCCGAAAGAATGCGATGATCCGTGTACGCCGCAATCTTGGCGGCGGCCCACGGTGGGGGCAGGCCGCGCGCCAGTGCGGCGACCACGATGGCCGCGTTCCGCTGCGTGGCGGACGCGAAGATGGGACGTTGGCCGAAATTGAAGCACTCGCGGAGCTGGGGGGGCCGCTGCGTGACAGCGGCGCCAAACATGCCCACATGCCCCGCAGAGCCCAGGGCGAGGCCCCGCATGGGAGCTCGCACGGCGACAAGGAATGTCGCGGAGCTCCACGGGATCTGTGCAGGGCAAGACGCACTCTTGAGAACCATAGGTGACGCCAGCAGACGACTACGCCCCGCCTCGGCTGCAAGCTCCACGGTGCGCGGAAATCTCGTCGGCGGGAGACCCCGTGCCAACGGCAGGGTTCAGCAGTTTTTCGTGGGCATCGGCCGCTCCCCCGCTTCCCAGTCGTGGTCAGAGGGGGCGTGCATCATCCACGACGGCATGGGCACGGCACGGTGCCATGCGCACTACTTGATCTCCCTCTCCGCTAAGTCATTGGGCCTTCGCGGCGCTCCTGGCCGACTAGATGGCAGCAATCGCGAAGTTTCGCAACGGGCCCGAATCCCAGACCGGCACCGTGAAGGTCTCTGCGGGTGGCGGGTTCCATGGCGTCGCGGCCAAGGGCGCCACTGCATACGACAAGAAGAACACGGGCAAGGGGTGCAGCAACTCGCACGGCGACGTCTTGCGCATCTACGGCCCAACCGCGATGGCAATTACCCCAAACCCCTCCGAGCGGAAACCAATCGTCGAGATGGAAGCCTGGTGGGCAACGTGCACGAAAACTGGAGGCGTCTACGGAATCTGAACTGGATGGGCCCAGAAAAGCTATCAAAATGAATGTTTTTTCAACGTTTTGCGAAGCACAGCGTGCCACAGAGAGAGGAGGGGCGGCCCGCCACCGCGAGGTCCCCGCCAGCGCCTCCCCCCCCCAGCCGCTTCAGCCCTCAAAGGCGCAGGGCGGGGCGCCTCCGAGGGCGGGGAGGGCGGCGGGCTTCGCACCCTGCAGGCCGCCAAAGCCTCGGGCGCGGCGGCAGAAACCACGCGACCACGGGCGAGGCCACGACTCGCTCGCGACGGGCCCGCGCAACAAGGGCGAAGGCCCTTTCGAAAACTACACAAGTTAGCCAGCCCCTTGCGCGAGGCCGGCTGGCAAACGCATTGCAACTGGCAACCGCGCACGGCTGCGGCGCGACTGCACCGAAGACAAAAATAAAGCCAGCGCAGGTCTCAAAGGGCCAAGCGGCGGGATGGGTCGGGAGCCAGACCCCCGACAACCACGGGACCCCTGGCGGCCAGGACCGCGCCCCGAGGGAAACCACCATGATCGACCTCGGCCGAAACGCAATCGGGGTGGAAGGCCGCAAGCAGGCACTACTTCTGAGACATCAAACCGCACCTAAGGACACGAGAAAGCAGATCCCACTGCATGGAACCTGCAAGCGCTAGCTCTGGAACGCGCCAAGTCTGGAACGTTCCTCTGGGCGGCACTTGGACCTCTCCTGGCCCGCCTGAGCGGCGTCGGCATGTGCCCTTCAGGCCCCGCGCCTAACAAGCGCTATAGGGCCCACAAGCGAGAAGCTGCCTCGCCTGCAGCCTCGTCGGCGAACTGATTACCGCTGGCCAAAAACACTTCGCGATCTGAAAGCCCTGCGCCGTTAGGAGAAATATGAAACGGGGCCCACTCGACATCGATCGAGCCTGGACCTCGAGCACCGATGGGGAATTCGAAGCCACAAATCGCTGTTCCGACCCGAAGCTCCAAGGTCGGCCCCGCCCCCACTCAACCCACAACGATATGTGACCAGTCGCAGAGACAATAGGCCCCAACGCCATTCCTAAGAAAAGCGCAAAAGCCTGGAGCCCACGGGGCGCTGTCTGGACGTGACCTCCCCAGATTTCAGAGAGGCCTCCGACCGCGACCCACTGGAAGGGATCCTCACCGGGCCCGCTTCACGGAAGACAACAGCGGCCAAGCCGCAACGGCGGCGCCGGGATCACTGGAAAACTTGCCTCCAAAGCCGTCTCCAAATCCAAAATTATCCCGGCAAAGCAACCTAACAGCGATGTGTAGGAGCATATCTGGAAGCATTCCCCTTAAGATTCAGATGAGAATCCAGTTGTAGAATTCTGTTGTTCTCGCAGTCGTAGTCGCATTCGCGATGACAGTCGCAGCGGCAACGGCAGTCGCAGTCACAGCCTCAGCCTCAGCCTGCCTCAGCCTCAGCCTCAGCCTGCCTCAGCCTCAGCCTGCCTCAGCCTCAGCCTCAGCCTGCTTCAGCCTCAGCCTCAGTCTGCCTTCAGCCTCGGCCTCAGCCTCAGCCTGCCTCAGCCTCAGCCTGCATCAGCCTCAGCCTCAGCCTCAGCCTGCCTCAGCATCAGCCTGCCTCAGCCTCAGCCTCAGCCTGCCTCAGCCTCAGCCTCAGCCTGCTTCAGCCTCAGCCTCAGTCTGCCTTCAGCCTCGGCCTCAGCCTCAGACTGCCTCAGCCTCAGCCTGCCTCGGCCGCAGCATCAGCCTGCCTCAGCATTCAAAATGTGGCCCAGGAATGGAATTCTGGGAACTAGAAGAACACGAAGTGGCCTACAGTTGGCTCCGGGCATTCAAAATCATACCCTGGAATGGAATTCTGGGAACTCGAAGAGCGCGAAGTGGCCTACAGTTGGCTCCGGGCATTCAAAATGTGGCCCGGGAATGGTGTTCTGGGAAGTCCAAGAGCACGAAAAGGCCTACAGTTGGCTCCGGGTATCCAAAATGTGGCCCGGGAATGGAGTTCTGGGAAGTCGAAGAGCACGAAGTGGCCTACAGTTGGCTCCGGGCATCCAAAATGTGGCCCGGGAATGGAGTTCTGGAAAGTCGAAGAGCACGAAGTGGCCTACAGCTGGCTCCGGGCATTCAAAATGTAGCCCGGGAATGGAGTTCTGGGAAGTCGAAGAACACGAAGTGTGTGACTGTTTGTTTAAAACGAGCCCGGCCCTCGCCTGTCCGGCTCCCGCCCAGACCCCCCCCTGGGGAGTCACCAGATGCTCTCTTTTGACCCCCCATAAAAAGGCCGCCCGGGCCTGAAGCTCCGGAGCACTCGCGGAGGCTCAAGGGGCCTACCCAGGCACTGCCAAGATCCTCTGGGGACCCCTCACAGACAGGATGCGCGAGACGCACAAGTGGCACGCCGCGAAATCACAGGCGCAACACAGAATCCAGAAGCGCCACCGCTCGGGGGCGATGCAATCAATCGGCGGCGACGCAATCAAGAGAATCTTCATGACACGGGCACCGCCAGATGGAATGCCCAAAGTCTCGACCTCCGCGCGGCACCTCGAACAGAGGCGCCCATCGTCGAAGCTCAACGGCATCTGGCGGCCCGCGGTCCACGACAACGCACGCGTTGGATCCAAACGTGTCGAGCTCGCCTGCATTGGCGAACTTGTTGAGCCCGCCCGATACAAGTCTGCGCCGTCTGCAGGCACCGCCCCATCTCTGCGTTTCGCGGCCTGCCCCCACATGATAATTCCACAGGCACACGCAGTATCATCGAGGTGCTCAGATATGTTGACGCCCGCGGGATCAAGCCCGGGCGAGCGCGAGGTCGGGATCTGCCACTCCTCAAGAGCATCTCCGACTGGTCTCCTCCACCTGGGCGCTTGCGACACCTGCCACCCAGCATCCAAAAGCGCACTGATGACTGCCCGCATAAGGCCTCTGACCAGCCTTCACTTCTCCTGGGCCGCAACAGAGAGCTTGCGGCACAACTGCGGCCGCGCCCGCTCCGCTCGGCGATGGGCGACGGACGCACTCGGTCTTCCACGGGGTCAGGTACTCAGCGACCAGAGACCCGCGCAACCCTATGCCAGGGCCCTGCTGCCCATACAGCAGACTAATAGCCGTCGACAAACATCTGCCTCGCATGTGGGCGGCATGCCTCCGAAGCAACCAGATGCAGGACGACGCGAGGCAGTGGGCACGATGGCCGCGAGCCCAATGGGACAAAGTTCCCATGGACCAGAGCCCCTGCATCTCCTTGCTCAGCTGCGCATGCCTGCGCGAACGCGCAATGCGAGCAGCGCGTCGCATGCCGGCTTGCAAACTAGCTCGAGACTTGAAGGCCGCCCGTCTCTTGCCGGAGAACGCCCGATCCCAGATCGAGCCCATTGAGACTGAAACTCACTGGCACGCCTTTCTTACGAAGCCGCTTCATCGCAACTCCGCGGCCAGAATGCGGCGAAAAATGAAGGCACAGCCAGCTTGCCTGAGACCTCGAGGCGACGTTGACCGGGCAAATCAGCGACGACCACGGCGGCGTCGTGGAAATGGAATTCCACCATGGAGGCGGCGCCCTCCGCGCGGGCGGGCGACTACGTCGTCGACGCGGGCCCAGAAGATCGCGAAACTGGCGCGCCAGCTGCGATCGCTTCCAGGCGGCCCTGAGCGAACTGCTGCCCGAGATGGCCGCGCCTCAGAAAGCTGACAATGGGCCGGGCCAACTCGAAATTATGCCATACCTGACTCGGCCAGAAGATTTGGCTACCTCTGGGAAGAAATCCAACGATTCGCTCGCCTCCTGGGGGCTTCGGAAGCGAAGCCCTGATAGAACCCAGCATCTGCGCAGACCACACACCTGCTGACACCGCGAAAACTGGGAAGTCGGCGAAGGCGCCCCTTCCAGCGGGAGACAACCTCCGCAAATCCAATGGAATAAGGACGCCCGCCCCTTGCAGCTTTGACGGGGGGCGCCCCGGGCACTCTATCCACCTGCTCGATGGCGAGGGGCCCCAGGGGCATCTCGACTGGAATGCGACGGGGCTTCAGCATTACGCCTAAGATATCAGCGCGTGCGTCGGCCTGGTCCATCCACGGCGCCGACCATCGCTCTCTCGTGGCCAGCGCTCGCTCGACGGCGTTGCCGACAGCCTGGCCGATCACTGGGTCCTGGCCGACCGCCGCGGGGCCCTTGGCAATTGCGCGCAATCGGCCTGGCCCGGCGCCGCTGCTCCTTAGTTGGCCTGGCGGATGAACGAACGGCATCTTGGAATCCAGCAACGACCCTGCGCCCGATGGGCCACGCGCACAATGAGACCGACAAGGCCACCCACCTCCCGCAACGACGCGCAGGCCCAAAAGTCCCAGCGCTTGTGCTCATCAGCGGCTTAAGGCCCCTGAGGCACCCCCCCTTCACAGAGGCTGACGCTACTCCGCCGCATCGCCAACAGAAATACTTCAGGCACTCGCCGTGCTGAACCACGCCCCCGCCACGAGCAGCCAACGCCTGAAATCTCTGGACGAGAGCGCGGACTAAACTCCACCATTCGCCGACACCGTCTGTCAGCGGGCCCGGCTAGGCTCGGCTTCCGAGCGGCGCCGCCAGGGCGACTCAAAGACCTACGCAAAGCAAAAGACACATTCAGGGCCAAAACTTGGCAGGCTGCGACGCGCGCCGAAGACCCGCGCAACGCGCCCGACCCAACGGCCGCATTTCAACGAAACATTACTGAAACCCTTGGGATTGACTGGTCCGAGGAAGCGCTGGCCCATGACATGCTGGCATTCGGCACTGAGGGCGGCAACGCCGCTGCCCTGAACCGCGGCCCAGCAAGAGCCGGGCGGGCCGAACTCCACATTGGCGCGCACATCCACCGCGGACGCCGCAGCCTGAGACTCAATGGATGCAAAATCTGCATGGGGCCCGCTGGGCACCTGCCCCCGACGCCTCCAAGCTGGCGCCCCCGAACCTTCGAGCGCTTGCTGCTGGGGTCCGCGGCCTTCTTTGGTCGCGGCGCTCGAGGTAGTGGATCGGCTAGTCGCGTGCGCCGGCGCTGCCACTTGCGCGCGGCTTTGGGGTCGATCTCGGGCGCGCAATGCGTCTCCCGGGGCGCTGCGACACGGCCATCTGACCACGTGGCGGCCCTCGGCACCGACACTCGCCATCGCGCAGTCGATGAGCGAGCCCTCCTCGCCTGCGCCACAGGTCGCAACGACATAAGAAAGTCGAACAAGGGCGCCTCCCATTTTGAGCGGCCACTGAGACTTCTCCAGGAGAACAGGCGCGACGCCCCAAACCCCCGCCACCAGCCGGGTCAGCTGCGCCGTGGAGAGGGGACTCCAGCGCGGCCAATGCCTGACCGCCGCGACCATTAGTGCCAAGCCCAAGCCAGAAATACCAAGCGATCAGCACCAGTCCGCATGGGGCGAGGCGCAGAACCATGGCCGCAAAACCCTTTTCATAGGATCGGGCCGGCGAACCAGCAATGGCGCGCTGCCCGAGCGCCTGGAAGGAGACGGTCGCGAGGCGTTTGCGGGCCAACGCCCGTTCCCCGTCGGCGGAGCCTCCACACAGAGCGGGCGTACTTCCAGTTGCGCTGACCCCCCAGCCGCCCTCGTCGAGGTCACCCTCGATCCTGGAATGCAGAGCGGCGCCTCTGGCACGAGTCAACACCGGGCAAGGACCGTCGCGCGGAGCGCGCCCCAAGCTACGGTGGACCTGGAGGCCCCATTCTGCGACGCTGCCGCACAGAATAGAGAAATCGCGCGCGTCGGCGTCGAGCTGGCCCGGCGCCGCCAGCAGCGAATGGAAATGATCCAGCCGAGGCGGTCTGAATCATTCCCCGTTCTAAACCATTCCCCGTCCTGAATCATTCCCCTTCTGGGAACAGAATAGCACGAGGTGGGAACCCCCACGCACGCGCGCACGCACGCACACAGACAGACGCACACCCACGCACACACACACACACACACACACACCACTCACCCCGCCCCACCACCACCCGAAGACAGGAACACGCCACCACAATCGGGGAACATCTGACCACCATAACGAACTTAATCCCTGTAGCGGCCGAGGGCTGCGAGGCCTGGGTCGAAAAACAGCTCTTCAGCAAAAGTCAGGAACATGTCCCCATAGACTGGCACTGGGCGACCTCCAAAAGGAGCACCTCGGCAAAATAGGGCCCTCGCCTTTGCTCTCGTCGGCCCTGGACTCGTCGACTGCGCCCCGGGCCTCCTGCCGCGCTGCCGCGCAGAGGCCGCCAGGCACCTCGGTCAGCGCCGCGGCAGCTGGGGCAGATGAGGCCGCGCTCGCACGCCCACTGCTTGCATCGACACCGCTGGTTGGCCAGGTTGAGATCCACCGCCTGGCACAGCAGCAGCACTGGCGCCAGCATCGCCAGCATCCTGGTTGGTGGCGTCACGCCTGCGCTTGGCCTGCACGCGCAGCGAGACCTCCTGGACGTTTTCGCAGGGGGAGGCGGGGGTTCCTGCAGCGGGCCGCAGCGCCTTGGCGATTTTCGCTCTGATGCCTGCGGCGAAGTCCAGGCCGGCGGGGTCGAGTCCCAGGCCCTCCGCGCTGGACACGGGGCCGCCCACGACGGTGAAAATTACGACATCGCTCTCGCTGGACAGAAGAGGCGACAAGTTCAATGACGAGACGCCTTCAGCAGCGGGTTTCCTTCCTTCTCTTTCGCGAAGGACGGGAGTTGCCGCGCACACGCTGCCTCCCACGAGAGATTGGCCTCGCGGGCTGCGGCCACCCACCCCTGGCCCTCCGCGGCCCGAGCCTCCCGCAACCAAGTCCTGGCCTCCAACACATCCTGAGAGCAGCGCTGGAGCAACGACTTGGCGCGGCGGTGCGCACAACAACCCTTGGTCGAGACGTCCTCATCAAGAAGCGGTTGCCGTGGGGGTGCTGGCGCAGGCGCTTCCGCCTCGGACTGGAGCGCCCCCACTTTTGTCAATTCTTCCTCAAGCTTGGAGCCGAGCTCGGCACGGAGCGTCGCCAGCGCGTCCTCGGGTCCCTTGGTTGTTTTGGTGGGCGGCGTCTGGGAGTTGCCACCGCAGGGGTGCCAACTCCAGTGGTGGACCCAGGGGCGCTTCGAGGCCGCGGCGGCTGTCGCTTTACCACGACCTCTGGGCGGCGGGGGGGGAGGCTCGCCTTTCTTGCCACCACCCTTGCCCATGTACGCTCCGCTGGCGCGGGCCTGAACGGGGAGTCGGCACCAGCGTCGCGGAACGGCGAGTCCAATAGCTGGAGGGCCGACCACCGGCCTCGTGGGCGACAATCCGCTGCTGGGTTGGCCACCAACGACCCTGGACACTGGAAGCACCAATGACTATTCTTGCAGTTCCAGCGATACCTGCAGCGCGGGCAGGGCTCGTGGCACTGCTGTTGCGACTTCAAAGAGCCGCTCTGCCATTGCTATCCTCCACCATCTGGCCATGGTCTCGGCCCGTGGAGCAGACTGCGGGATACGAATCGAAACCTGAAAAGCTTGGCTTCTCAAGCACGCGAACGTGAACTCGGCAACTGTTGCCAGACAGACGGGGGCACTCAAGCCGGCCCCATGGCTGCACACAAGCACGAGCCACCAGGGCCCGGTGTTCATGTTGAGCCCAAATTGCAACGGAATGTCCACATGTCCACAGGACGCGCTGGCCGTCCCAACGGCTGGTGGGGGGGGGGCCAGGGCGGGCGAGGGAGGGCATGAGAGGTGAAGAGGATGCTGGGCGCGCAGGAAGGGCGGGGAGAAGGAGGAGACCAGAGGGGGGAAGGAGTAGGAAAGGGCGGCGGAGGAGGGAAGATGGTACTGGGAGGCACGCGGGACCAAGAGGAGGCCACACGGACCGGAGGGGCGAGGAGGGGCTGTTCCTCCTCCTCCTCCTCCTCCTGCTCCTCCTGCTCCTCCTGCTCCTCCTGCTGCTCCTCCTCCTCCTCCTCCTCCTCCTCCTCCTCCTCCTCCTCCTCCTCCTCCTCCGTCCCTTCCCGACACCCTCCCTGTCGCACCCCCAGACGTGTCTGTAGGGCGGGCCCGGCGTTTCGCCTGAGACTTGTTCATCACTTATGACCCTCAAGCTTAAAATTTGCAACAGCGTCACGGATGGAGCGCGGGCATGTTTCAAAATGTGGTTCTCGCCTTCGCGCCGCGCGCATTCCTGTCAAAGTTCGCAACACTTTCACG
>CAUYUJ010003525.1:252500-310000 GCA_963575745.1 Prorocentrum cordatum | reverse complement strand
CAGCAGCATCAGCATCATCATCATCAGCATCATCATCATAAGCAGCAGCACCATCATCATTATACATTCCCCTCTGGGGGAGGAGCAGTCGAAAACTGAGGAGGACGAGGGAGGTCGAGGAAACGGAGGAGAAGGTCCTCCTCCTCCTCCCCCTCTTCCTTCTCCTCCTCCTCCACGTGGTTGCTTCTCTATCCTCCCTTGTCCCTCCCTCCTCGTGAAGAGTAGAGGGCATGAGAGGTCAAGAGGATGCAAGGCTGACAGGGGGGGAGAACAGGCGGCATGGGAGGGGGGGAGGGAGAAGGAGGCACCGACAAGGACAAGGACGATGAGGAGACGAATGGGAGGGTCAAGAGCGGGGAGAAGGAGCCCTGAGAGGCCAAGAAGAGACCAGGCAGACCACATAAGTGAGGGAAAAGGGGCAGGGGAGGGGAAAATGGACTGATAGGATGAGGAGGAAGGCAAGAGCGAAGGGGAGGGCGGAGAGGGGGGAGGAGGGACGGTATGGGATGGGTGGGGGGAAGGATGGGCTGAGGAAGGGAGGAGGGGGGAGGAAGGGGGAGAGGAGGGGAAAGGGGGAGAGGGCAGAGGAGAGGGGAGAGGAAGGAGAAGGGAACGTATGGGATGGGAGGGGGGGAGGATGGGCTGAGGAAGGGAGGCGGAGAGGGAGGGGGAGAGGAGATGAGGGACAAACTAGGTGCGCTCGCGTCAGGTCTGACGTCCCGCCCCTCCCTCCCGTCCCGTACCATGGCGTTGATCTCCTCTCTATTCGCAAAGTCGGATGTCGCAGCACGGCATAGCAGTACATGGCATAGCATGGTGTTGAAGATCAACGCGTGGCATGACATAGCATGGCGCCCAAAATGGGGGGGCCCTCTGCAAGTCAGAAAATCAACGAATCGGCACCGAATGTGTTATCACTTTCGATGGTTTTTGTCGGGGAGCCATTTTTGAGATTTTGGGGCCAATATGGAAGGACCGAAAACCATGCCGCGGCACGGAACTGAAAATAATGACGCCAGCGCTGCAGCGGGAGCACGATTCGGAACGAGCGGAAGCGCGGAAATGAGGCCAGCGCTGCAGCGGGAGCACGACTCGGAACGAGCGGAAGCGCGGAAATGAGGCCAGCGCTGCAGCCAGCGGGAGCACGACTCGGAACGAGCGGAAGCGCGGAAATGAGGCCAGCGCTGCAGAACCGGATCTCACTTCCCAGAAATCCTGTGGAAAAAATATTTGCGGAGGGGGCCGGGAATCTTCTGGACGTCATCAGGGGAGAGAGGAGAGTGGTATTAATATTGTGTACTTGTAGAGGGGTAGAAGGGATGAAGAGGGAAGGAGAAGGGGAAGGAAAGGGAAGGAGGAAGGGGGAGGGTTGACGCGGAGATGCTTGCAAACTCGGAGAGAAAGTATGGTCCTTCACCGCCATCGTTGCCGAAGCTTCCAGCAGCACTATTGGCAGAGCTGCCCAATGCAAGCAAGGATGGAGATGCCGGCGTTGGGCACCAAGCCACCTGCGCTGCGGCTTGCTTGCGTCTGCTTGCGAGGAACAAAATGGAAGAAAGACTGCGGACTCCAAAGAACCCAGACCTACAATTTGCCCGAATCGGCAGCGACTGGGCCAAGCCAGGGCGTAGCGCATGAGCCTCCCAGAGGCCAAAATGCTTGAAAAAGCACGGGCTCATCAGAGTGAGGGGCCGCACGGTCATACACTGGTCTTCAGTGCGGCTGCAAATTGGCTTCCGCGGAGCTGACGATCGTTGAATTCTCACTTCTGAAACATCCGCCACTGCGCCTTCAGCACGCAGTGAAAGGCCGCAAGGCTCATGCAGCCCTGAAACGTAAAGGGTTCGCAAGGTTCTTCAGGTCCCAGACACCCGGTTTCCCAGGCGTTGCTGGGCGCTACCAGGGTGTGTCGCATGGGCGTCTGGGACAGTGGCCCAGCCCAGCAGGGCCCCAAAATGGGCGAAGGAGGTCCCAAGAAGCCCCCAGCACGGTCCAGGAGGCCTCCGAGACGGCCAAAGGGCTTTCCGAGACGCCCAAGATGGTGTCAAGACGGCCCAAAAGCCCTTGAAACGCCCCAAGAAAGCCCGCCCCAAGGGGAGCCCCGTGGAGGCTGAAATCATAACCTTCCTCAAGACGGCCCGAAGACGGCCCAGGACAGCCCCAAGACGGCCCAAGAGGCTCCCACGACGGCCCCAGAGATCCCCAAGACGGCCCCAAGAGGGGCCCACCCCAAAGAGGCCCCAAGAGGCCCTCAGGAAGCCCCCAAGACGCTCGAACAGGCCCCAAAGCGGGCCCCAAGAGGCTTCGAAACCGCCTCCGCCCCCGAGAGGCCTCCCGCGACACCCCAACGAACATCCTAGAGGCCGATGACTATGACCCACAACCCAGGCATGATTGCGGGATGGACCGAAGGCCATTAAATAGTTGATCCCCCCACAAGTGCCACCCTCGGCTCTCACATCATGTTTGTTGTCTGGGAAATATTGATGCTCAAACTGTGTTCTTGGGCTCCTAGACTGGAACCAGAACGGATCCCGCCTAAGACGTCCTCACAACGTATTATGGGATCGCGCTCTCGCTCGAGCGATCTACTCAAGAATCTGACTCTGGTTTTTGAGACCTACTCAGAATACAGATTCGCCCTCCCGCCGCTCAGGAACCGCGCTCCCGCTCAGGACTTCCCCAAAACTTGTTCAGGAATCGCGCCTCACCAGTCAGGAGTTGCACCTCCGCCCAAAACCTCCTGCTATGCCACCTACGCCTTGCGCTCCCACCCAGGGACTTCCACGCGGCTTCTCCCCGGACTCACGCGCCCATGTGTCCCGCCCTCACGGCTCCACCCGGGAAGGCCCGCCCGCACGGCCCGGCCCGTCAAAGGGCCCGCTCGCCCGCGACGTCCTGCCCGCCCAACCCGCCCGCCCGGGCCCGCCCGCCCGGCCTGGCCGTTAGGTCCGCCCCCTCGTTTAGTTGCAAACACCCCCCCCGCTCGTCCTTGGCGACGCGCACAGGTGGGTAGGGGGAGGGGGGAAGGCTTCTTAGAAGGAAGCTGCTTCAAGGTACGGACCCTGCCATCTACAGAGAAGGCCCGCGCCGTCTGAGAAGCAGGGGTGCTTCTAAGAAGCCTTCTCCCCTCCCCCTATCCCCCCTCTGCGAGCGGCTGACTTTGGAATGTCCCGCCCGCCCGACCCGCCCGTCAAGGTTCGCCCGCTCAGCCTGGCCCGCAGGGTCCGCCCGTCCGTTTGCTTGCAACCCCGCCCGCTCGCTTTAGTTTCCCGCCGCCCGCACGGCCCGCCCGGCAGGGTCCGCCCACCCGACAAGCCTTTTTGGGTCTGTCCGCCCGACCCGCCCGGTCGGGTCCGACCACCCGATCGGCCTACCTTGCCATGTGGGTGTTTACCCAGCAGCTGGCAGAACAGAAGTGACTCCCACATAGAGTACGCCCATGGACGAAAAGGACGGGTGTCGAAGGTTTGAGGCGCAAATGTTGGATAACACTCCCGCGCGAGCAAGAAAGAGCGAGCTGTCTCAAAATGCTGGTATTGATATTGTCCTTGTCGTCGTCGCCACACGACCCACCTCACGACACACCCCGCGCGACCCAAGCCCGCGACTGACCCCGCGACCGACCCACGGCCCACTCCGCCGCCGACCCGCGACCCAACCCCGCGACTGACCCCGCGACCGACCAGGCGACCCACCCGAGACACACCCCGCGATTCACCCGCGAGCCATCGGCCCTGTCTAGAATCAAAAGATGGCCAAGAAAGACCGGAAGGGACCCTCCGAGGCACAGTGGCGGGAGTGGCCGCAGGCCACTGGATTACTACGCTACCAGCGACCAGGACAAGGGACAAGGTACCTGGGGCAAGCGGCCAGAGACCGAGGCGTCTTAATAAGGCAATCAGAACAGACTGGAGACGTACAAAGCAGACCTTCGCGTCGTAACGCCAGACAAATACTGCTGCACTGCTGCACCCCTTAAATTACCCTTAAGACAAGCGTGATGTGATCCGTCGGCATGCCTTCAGCACCGAGCCTCTTAGAATGCCGCTTAGTTGTCCGATAGGGAGTTTGTTCTAAGCCCGGCCCTCCCCTCTCGACGTGCGCTTGGTCATAAAATCTCCTCCCCCCCCCGATTGCTCTCCGCTACCGTCGCTGGCATCGACACCGCTCCAAAAACAGCCACAGCCCCAAGACTGCTGCAAGATGCCAGATTGCTCAGCCAAGACACCTTCTCTTCCAGCTCCTCCTCCTCCTCTTCCTCCTCCATTTGCTTATTCATCTGTTCCCCCTCATCATAGATCCGCCACCGTTCCCCCTGGCACGTTGAGGCGTGGAAGAATGCAACGGGCTGTCCGGCAGGCTTTTCTGCAATAGAATGAGGGTCCGCCCAGGACCACCCCCCCTCTACCAGCAGACTCCTGCATGCATCCCCACTTCTCACCGGGGCCACTTCCCTCGTGCCCGCTCGAGGATGGTGCACTTCCAGCACGGCAGCTCATGCCTAACCCCGCCTTCGACGCGTGCCCGCTCGAAGATGGAGCACTTCCAGCACGGCAGCTACTGCCTACCCCCCCCTTCCACGCGAGCCCGCTCAAGGATAGTGCACTTCCCGCATGGCAGCTAATGCAGGAACCCCCCTTCCACTCGTGCCCGCTCGAGGATGGAGCACTTCCTGCATGGCAGCTAGATGCCTGAACCCTCATTCCATGCGCGCCCCTCGAAGATTGCGCACTTACCACATGGTTTCTGCCTTCTAGACCCCTCATCCTACGCGCAACCGCTTGAGGATCGTTCACTTCCCACATTCCCAGGCGCTGCTCCCGAGCACTTTAGGGCCTCCCAAGCCACTATCACTTGTTTAAAAGCACGAAGATGCGTCCCGAACTTCCAAGAAGGCACGTGCAGGCAACCAACGACACCAAGATGGCCCAAGGTGCCTCGAAGACGGCCAATATGGCCCCAAAGCGGCCGAATATGCTTCAAGACGGCCCAAGATGCCTCCGAGAGGGCTCATAAGGGCAGCAAGACGACCTTAAACAGGGTCCGAAGAAGCCAAGATCGATGATCCCCGGATGTGTTTGAATAATTTTGGCGGTCTCGCCTTTTCGAGCTGCCGTCAGCTCAAGACGGCCCAAGAGGACTCCAGGATGGCCTGAGAGGCATCCAAGACGGCCCCAAGACGGCCCCAAGACGGCCCTAGAAGGCCTTCCGTGGAACCCAAGACGGCCCCACAACGGCCCCAAGACACACACCTGACGGCCCAGAGGACCCCAAGACGGCCAAAGAGAAACCAAAGGCTGCGTAAAAGCCCCCAAGACGGCCCAAGGGTGCCAAGAGGGACCCGCAAGACTGCCTCACAAGAGGCCAGAACAGCCCCAAGACGGCCCAAGCGAGTTCCATCATCATCATCATCATCATCATCATCATCATCATCATCATCATCAGCAGCAGCAGCATCAGCATCAGCATCAGCATCAGCATCAGCATCAGCATCATCATCATCATCATCATCATCATCATCATCATCATCATCATCATCATCATCATCATCATCATCATCATCAACATCAACATCATCACATCATCATCATCATCATCCATCATCATCTCCTCATCATCATCATCATCATCATCATCAGCATCAGCATCATCATCCATCATCATCATCATCATCATCATCATCCATCATCATCATCATCATCATCAGCAGCATCATCATCATCATCATATCATCAGCATCAGCATCAGCATCATCAGCATCGCATCAGCATCATCAGTCGTCATCGTCATCATCATCATCATCTGCAGCAGCAGCAGCATCATCGTCATGATCATCATGATCATCAGCAGCAGCATCATCATCATCTTCATCAGCATCATCATCAGCATCATCATCCGCATCAGCATCATAATCAGCATCATCATCATCAGAATCGTCATCATCCGCAGCAGCATCATCAGCATCATCATAAGCATCATCAGCAGCAGCAACAGCATCCACATCCGCATCCAAATCAGCATCATCATCATCCACATCAGCACAGGATCAGCATCAGCATCAGCAGCAGCAGCATCATCATTATCTTCTTCATCATCACAATCATCATCATCATCAGCATCATCATCATCATCATCATCATCAGTATAATCTTCATCATTATCTTCATCTTCATCCCCATCGGCATCTAGTCATAAGCATCAGCATTCGCATCATCATCCACTACCACCAGCAGCATCACAATCATCGTCATCCTCATCAGAATCATCATCATCAACATCGTCAGCGTCAGCGTCAGCCTCATCATCATCATCAGCAGCATCAGCATCAGCATCAGCATCATCCACATCAGCATCATCATCATCACCATAGCATCAACATCATAATAACCATCATCATCATCATCATCATCATCATCATCATCATCATCATCATCATCATCATAGTCGCCGTCGTCCTTGTCGTCGTCCTTGTCATCGTCGTCGTCGTCGACGTCGTTCATAGTCGTCCTCCCCCATCCCCCTCCTCCGCTTCCTCGTCATCATGGTCATCGTCAGCAGCACAATCGTCATCCTCATCCTCATCATCATCATCATCATCATCATGAGCATCATCATCAGCATCATGATCGTCCTCATGATCATCATCGTCATCATCGCCAGCATCAGACACGTCGTCGTTATCATCATCATCGTCGTCGCCATCATCATGATCATCATCATCATCATCATCATCATCATCATCATCATCATCAGCGGCATCACCCTCATCACCAGCACCATCATCATACCATCAGCATCATCATCACCAACATTATCATTATCATACTAATCACCAGCAGCATCATTATCATCATCAGCAGCAGAATCATCATCAGCAGCAGCATCATCATCACTATCCACGTCATTATCATAATCAGAATCGTCAAATCACCATCATCCTCATCATCATCATCATCACCACCACCCTCATCCATCACCATTACGCAGCAGCAGCTTTACCACCACCATCAAATTCATAGCCATCGTCAGCATCATCGTCAGCGTCATCATCAATATCATCATCATCATCATCATCATCATCATCATCATCATCATCGTCATCATCATCGGCATCATCATCAGCATCATCATCATGGTCACCATCATCATCATCATCATCATCGTCGTTACCATCACCATCACAACCATCGTTTACCATCACCGTCATTGTTCCCATCATTCTCATAATCCGCATCATCCTCATCCGGGCTCCCCCTAACCTGGAGAAACGAGGTTTCACACGTGACGGCCTCACGTGCCCCCTCGAACAGTCACCACCCAGAATGCTAGGCTGGCACGGTGGCGCGACTTGCCGCAGGCAGCTGGATATTCTATCCCTCATCCCGCTTCCTCCTCCCTCTTCCTTCTGTCTTCATCCTCTTCCTCCTCCTCCTCGAACTCCTCCTCCTCGTTCTCGTCGTCATCATCATCATCATCATGATTACCACCATCAGCATCATCAGCAGCAGCATCAGCATCAGCATCAGCATTATCATCATCATCATCATCATCATCATCATCAGCATCATCATCATCATCATCATCATCAGCATCATCATCATCATCATCATCATCATCATCATCATCATCGACATCGTCATCCTCATCAGCATCATCATCAGCATCATCAGCATCATCAGCATCATCAGCATCAGCATCAGCAGCATCATCATCAGTATCAGCATCAGCATCAGCACATGTTGATGATGATGCTAGTTTGACAGCATCATCATCGTCATCGGCGTCATCATCTTCATCAGCAGCATCATCATCAACGTCATGATCATCATCAACCTCATCATCATCACTCTCATGCTCATCCTCATCCTCATCCTGATCATCATCATCATCATCATCATCATCATCATCATCATCATCATCAACATCCTCATCAGCATCATCATCATTATCATCATCACCACCATCATCAGCAGCATTATCAGCATCAACGTCATCGTCATCGTCGCATGTATCGTCATTGGCCTTGTCGTCATCCTTGACGTCGTCGTCCTTGTTTTCGTCGTTCATAATTGTCGTCATCCTCCTTTTCCTACTCATCCGCCTGGACATCATCATTAGCATCAGCATCATCATCATCAATATCATCAGCATCCTCCTCATCATCCTCATCATCAGCAGCATCATCATCGTCATCATCAGTATCATCAGCATCACCATCATCATCATCAGCATCATCGTCATAGTCGTATGTATCGTCATTGTCCTTGTCGTCATCCTTGTCGCCCTCGTCCTTGTTTTCGTCGTCATCATCATCAATATCATAAGCATCATCAGATTCATCGTCCTGTTCCTGATCATCATCGTCATTATCACCATCAGCATCATCACTATCAGTATCGTCAGCATCATCACCATCATAACCATCATCAGCGTCATTATTATTCCAGTCGTCTTCGTCGTGGTCGTTGTTGTTGTCGTTGAACATCGTCGTCATCATCGTCATCCTCCTCCTGCTCCGAATCCTCATCCTCATCGTCGCCGTTAGCATCGTCATCACAGTCATCGTCATCACAAGTATCATCACCAGTAATACGATCATCCTCCTCCTGCTCTTCGTCATCGTCGCCATCTTCATTGCCCTGTTACTCGTCATCCTCATCGTAACCCTCATCCCTCATCCCCCTCCGAGGGAGAGGGAGTGCAGGAGCAGGGCGAGGACAAGGATTGGGGAGAGGAGTGTGAAGAGGAGTACGAGGAGTATAGAAGAGGAGCATGAGGAGTGTGAGCAGGAAGAGGAGGGGCGTTTGACAAGGGCCAGCACAAGGACAACATTGGGCCAGGACAAATCGGAGATGTCTGAGATCGGACGGTTCCCGAGGATCTGTCGGGCGCCGCGGCGGTTCCATCGCGCTTCGGGACGCTCTGAGAGCGTTCTGGGACGCTCTGGAGCGATCTGTCCTGGTCCTGGGCCCGCCCGAGAGTGTGGGGAGGACGAGGACGTCAGCCACCTTGGCAGTCCGCGGGCACTGCTTCAGCGGCTGCGCCATCGCCACTGTCGCCGCGGGGATGGCGCCCCTGACTCCTTGGCCGGCCGGGCGCCGAGGGTAGCCCCTGGCACAGGCGGCCCAGGAGATGAGGGAGGCCCGAAGCACAGTGATCGTATCATCCCACCCCCCTTGGGGGAGGGGGGAAGAAGAAGAATAAGAAGAAACAAAAGAAGCAGGAGAAGAAGAAGAAGAAGCATAATGAAACAAACAAAAGAAGAAGAATAGCAATGCAGGGGCAACAGAAGAAGAATAATAAACCCACCGCTGCGGACAAGCGTCGCCCCTGGGGTAGGAAGGGTGAAGTGGCAGGAGTTAGAGTGGGGAAGAGACGGTCGAATATCCACTTAGCCCTTGCAGTGAAGCCCTGAGCTCCTCCTCATCATCATCATCATCATCCTTCAGAGCTCTCTCCCTCCTCATCATCATCTTAGTTCTGCTCCTCCCCCTCCACAACATTCACCTCCCCTGTCCCCATCCCTCCTACCGATATCCTCCAGTTCCTCGCTTACAGTTCCTCACTCCCTCCCTTCCAGCAAACTCCCTCCTTGCATGCTTCACTGCTGGTCCGACGGCCACATCTGGGAAGGGGGCGGCAAGCCACGAACGCGCCTGCAGGGCCCTTCAATGTCCTCGTTATTGTCTTCCTCGTCCTCTCCTTTACCCTCCTCCTCCTCCACCTCCTCCTGTCACGCGCCGTCTCCTCAGCGACCGGCGCGGCCGCGGAGACGGAACGAGTGCTGCCCTTGTGGCAAGCTGAGTTGGCCCGTAGAAAATCCGCCAGCCTCCTAATTGGGATGGCAAAACACGGGAGGAGGAGAAAAATCAGGAAGAGAAGGGAGGCGATATCAGAACGACATCCATGCCATCAGCCCGCAGGAGGAGGAGGAGGAGGAGGAGGAGGAGGAGAGGAAATACCTCCCCTTCCTCCTCCGCATCCTCTTCAACATCCTCCATCCCTCCCACCCTCCCTCCCTCCCTCCCTCCCTCCCTCCCTCCCTCCCTCCCCTCCTCGTGGCCAGGGCGGTGACTCGCGCGCGGAGCGCCCTCCTAAGATAAAGAGCTCAGCGGCACACTGCAAAACTTGGGCCAACGTCGCTGAGCGAGAACACTGAGTCGCGCTCGCGCGCAGAGGAGGGCGAGGAGGGGAAGGGAGGAGGGCGGAGTAACGTCAGTCGGACGCAGGCTGATATCGCTCGGTCGTGGTCTGCATCGGTGCTGGGAAATCTCTGAATTCCTGCCACTTCGCCCAATTGCTGCCAGTGCCCGCAAGCACGAGCTCACCGTGACAGCGGCCCCGAGGGGGGCGCTGGCTCAGGAGGCGCCGGCCCCCCCCCCCTAAAAGAACCCCCAGAAGCCTGGCAAGACACCCGTCTTGGGTGGTCTGGGCGGGGTCCCCATCCCCTGTGCTATAACACTACAGTGTCTGGTCAAGAGGCAAGACCAAATCCCACCCACGCAGAAATAGGGTGCCCGTAGATCCTGGACGGAGTCATCCTTGGGGTCATGATGTTGCCATCTGGTATTGCGTCGGCCACGTTGGGCCTGCCTCGGGCCCATCGAATGGCCGTTGAAACATCCGGGCGTCACCCGCTGATCGGGATTACCCTGCGGCATGCTGGAAGCCACGTCGAGATCGTACACGGATCAATAGGCCCTCGTGGGGCCGTCCTGAGGGCGCGGTGGGCTCGCGTCGCGTCGACGCCGCAGCGACCCCGCCGCGGGCGTTCAAAATTGCACGCCGCCAAAACATCGGCCAATACGGAACGATCTGGCGATCGGAAAGCTGCGGATCGTTCAAGGTTGAACGAACCACGCGGTGTCGGAAACCAACGACAGGGTCGTCACCGCACAAATATGCTGCATTATGGGGTCGCTTGGCGGGTTGAGGCTATCTTGGAAACACACGGGGGTCGCGGAGCCGTCTTGGTATCAGTTAGGGTCCTCCTCTTCATGTTTTGCGCGTTCCCAAAACAACTTCTGCTACGGCCCAGTATCGTCGCTCCGGTTGCATGCAACAGCTGTGAGCAGCGAGCGCGCATGCTCAAGGCCCGATCGAGAGATCGCACTGGCGCTCATCCGGCCGCAGAATGACGGAAAGAGAGAGAGAGAGAGGACAACGGAGGAGGAAGCAGGAGAAGACGGGGGGGAGAGGAGGAGGGAACCTCGACGACGACGACGACGACGACGACGACGACGACGACGACGACGACGACGACGACGACGACGACGACGACGACGGACGACGACAGCGGGCGGCGAGAATGGCGGCCAACTCTCTGAGCAGAGCCCCGACTCCACAGGTGGACTTCGGAGCCCCGTGGCATATCCACCGAGCGAGGCCCCTGGGAGCACCGCGCGGGAGACCGTGCCCGACCGACGAGCTGAGCGAGCGAGGGGCCCGTCCCCGGACCCAGGACTGGCCATCGCGGGGCAGTCCTGCCGAGGGTAGCACGTGCGTGAAGGGGGAGCAGGAGGAGGAGGAGGAGGAAGAGGAGGAGGAGGAGGAGGAGGAGGACGAGGATGACGAGAAGGGAAGGGAAGAGCGGGAGGAGGAGAACCAGTGCAAACATTCAAGACGTACCGACGAGGCTACAATAAACCCACCCTCTCCCTCCAAGTTCCTTCCTCACAGGTCCCTACACCAATGTATGTTCATTGCGGGGAGTTCCCCGTTGGAAGAGAACTGCATGAGAATCCTCAATCGTGAAAGAACACAATTCCTGGCACTTCAGCGCCGCGAATGAACGTGACCGCTACGTTCTGACAATACCGCGAATTAACAGGATCAACTGCACGAATCCCTGAAACCAGTCAACTTACAAGACGGCTACACACAGCGGCGCTACAGCGAGAGCCACATGTTTGAAATGAACTGCGCTCAATCATTGAAACTGCAACGATGATTTAACACGAATGCGCGCGGCGCTAAGGCGATAATCAAAATTTGAAAACGGCCCACCGTCCATCCGCGAAATGGCTGCAACCAACTTGTAAGACGAATGTGCTCGGCGCTACGGCGAGAGCCACAATTTGAAAACCGCCCGCCATCCACCTGTGAAACTGTTGCACGTCGGTTCAAGCTTCAGGATCATGAATGGTGGGCAATCTCGAACGAAACGCCCAGCCCGCCCTACCGACACGTCTGGGGGTGCGACAGGGGGAATGATTCGCAAGGAAGGAGGATGGACGATGTCGAGGAAAAGCAAGAAGAAGCAGGACGACAACGACGACGACGACCACGACGACGACGACGACGAGGGCGACATGAGGAGAGCGAGGAAGGGAGGGAGAGATCACGAGGCCGAGGAGGCCGAGGAGGATGCGACGACGACGACGACGACGACGACGACGACGACGATGCTGCGGACGGGGGGGAATCAAGATAAACCAATGGGCGTGCCATTGAGGATAGAATGTGTAAAAAAATACCGTGCACAAGCGCTGCACATTCCCCAAGCAATGCTTGCACATAGGCGTTCTTACTTCTCGTCTAAAAGGAACTGGGCCTGTTTGTTGGTCTGGCGGCTACGTTGTCGCCGTCGCCGTCCCATCGCCGCCTCGTCGCCGCCCGTCGTCTGGGCCTGATTGTTGGTCTGGCAGCTACGTTGTCGCCGTCGCTGCCCCTTCGCCGCCTCGTGGCCGCCCGTCGTCTGGGCCTGATTGTTTGTCTGGCGGCTGTGTGATCGCCGTCGTCGCCAAGCCGCCGTCTTAATTGCAGAGATTGCACAGCACAGGTTGCACAAATAGACCGCACTACAAACATTCCACAACAGACGTCGCACACCTAACATGCACAACATAAACTGCACAACACGCATCGCACCACCCAGGTTGCAAAAACATAAGACTCACAAAATAGATTGCACAACGAGTACCGCACCACAAATATAGCACACTCCGACCGTAAGTATCGACCCACCCCGTTTCATCCCTGCAAAACCAAAGTATGCGAGCGCACTCGGTTATAAAAGAACACCAGGTTTCGGACATGTGTTGCAAACCTTGAGCAACGCCCACACGCGCGAGGCGTCGCGCGCGCATGCCGAAATCATTCAAAACATGGGCGTGTAAAGATTTCAAGATCGAGGTTCCCGAAAACATATGGAACAAAAACACACGCAGTTTGCGCCATGCTGCTTCCAAAACTTCGGCACGCGAGCGATTGCGAACGTTGGCGAAAACCGTTGTTGCGTCTTGCAATATGGTCATTCGGGAGACCAGGCGGAAACCATGCGGGCCTCTCGCGCGCGCGCATGTTGAAACCGAACGCTCTTGCGCGCTTGCTAGGGGGGGCCACGACCCCTGTCAAAGATCCCATGCGGGCCAATCGCGCGCGCCAGCCGCGCGCGCATGCCGAACTCTTCTCAAAACCCGTCATCACCGACACGTGGACACCATTATCGCCACCGACGTGACCAGCATCGGCGACCGTCATGGGCCGCGCCGTCGCCGTGGTCACCATGGTCACCATCATCGCCACGATCATCATCGCGTCCGCCTGTCGAAATCACCAGGACAACCCGCCAGGCCGAGTCACTGACTACCCGCACTGAAGTACCCGCGCGCCAGTGCGGCCTGCGGAACGCGCTAGGACATACCCGCGGTCAGCGACACCGTGGCCGCGGCAGTGGTGCCAACCTACCTGGCCGCCGCATTGGTTTCGCAAACAAAGTAGCGAGTGGGTGGGTGGGATGATTGCGCGAGCAGTGGAGTTGGCAACTTCAAGTTCTGCAAACTGAATTGCACCTCGTCGATTCTCCTGTCTACGAAAAGAATAGACTCTCCCCCCCCCCCCGCGTTATCCCCCCCTTTTCGGGTATGTAAATCAAATACGATTCTGACCACATGTCCGTCCTAAATATAAATTTACAAAATCCCAGGGGGGCCGGTATCGCTACCCCTGAGGTTCCCTTGCAAAATAAAACAAAACGCGGGAACATGTTCTGTTCTAACATAAAACTTGTTCGCGAATCCATTGCAAAAAGGGGACGAAGTGCACACGCGCGCGTCGTCGCGCGCGCATGCCGGAATCCTTCAAAAACATTCGGTATCGGAAGGATTTCGCAATCGAGCTTCCAAGAAAATACAAAAACACAGGATTTCGCAACACAGATTTGCTAAAAAAGTTTACGCGCGAGCACTTGCGAAATCTTAAGAAAACCATCGGTTTTTTCAAGATTGTCATAAAATGCTTCAGACGCGCGCGTCGTCGCGCGCGTAAGCCGAAATCCTTCAAAACCCATCGGCTTCGGAAGGATTAAAATCGTGTGCCCAAAAAACCTACCAAAAAACACCAAGTTTCGCAACACAGATTTGCTAAAAAAGCTTACTCGCGAGCTCTTGCGAAATCTTTAGAAAACCATAGGTTTTTCAAGATTGTCATAAAATGCCTCCAAACGGGCTTCGCGCGCGCGCATGTCGAAATCTGTCGAACGCCTTTGCGCGCATGCCGTCGCGAGAATCCTCTGCCAAAAAACGGGACGAAGTGCAGATGCGCGCGTCGTCGCGCGCGTACGCCGAAATTCTTCAAAACCCATAGGTTTCGGAATGATTTCAAAATCGTGTCTCCAAAAAACTTCAAAAACACAAGGTTTCGCAACACGGATTTTCAAAAAAAGCGTGCGCGCGCGCGCTCTTGCGTCGTCGTCGTCGCCGTCTTCCCTCTTGTCTCGTCGTCGTCGTCGTCGCCGTCGTCGTCCTCTGTCTTTCCTCGTCGTCGTCGTCCTCTTTGGCGTCGTCGTCGTTTCCGTCGTCGTTGTCGCCGTGGTCGTCCTTCCTCCTCCTCCCTCGTCGTCGTCGTCGTCCGTCGTCGGCGTCTCGTCGTCGTCCCTCCTATTTCGTCGCCGCCGTCGTCGTCGTCGTCGTCGTCTTCCCTCCTTCCTCGTCGTTGTCGTCGTCGGCGTCGTCGTCCTCCCTCCTTCTTCGTCGTTCGCGTCGTCGCCGTCCTCCCTCCTCCCTCGTCGTTGTGATCGTTGTCGCCGTCGTCGTCCTCCCTCCTCACTCGTCGTCGTCGTCTTCGTTAGTGACGTCGTCGTCGTCTTCGTCGTCGTCGTCGGCGTCGTCATCGTCGTCGCCGCCGGCGTCGTCGTCGTCCGCGCCGTCGTCGTCGTCCTCGTCGTCGGCGTCATCGTCGCCGTCGTCGTCCTCGGCGTCGTCATCGTCGTCGTCGTCGGCGTTGGCGTCGTCGTCGGCGTCGTCGTCGTCAGTGTCGTCGTCGGTGTCACCGTCGTCGTCGTCGTCGTCGTCGTCGTCGTCGTCGTCGTCGTCGGAGCCGTCGTCGGTGTCGTCGTAGTCGTCGTCGGCGACGTTTTCGTCGTCGTTGTTGTCGCTGTCGTCGTCGGCACCGCTGTCGTCGTCAAGTACCATTTGGTATCCACCGTCGTGGTCTGAAGATGTCTTGCGACCAAGTTGCGGGTGGGAGGGTGGGAGGTTTGCACGGGCAGCGGAGAGGACAGGTTCAAGACAGTCAAAATGGATTGCACCACACAGATTGTCCTTTCTAAAAACAGAGATCGACCCCCCCCCGGCGTTATCGGTCCCCCTTTCGGGTATGTAAATCACCTATGATTCTGACCACATGTCCATCCTAAATATGAATTTACACTATCCCCGGGGGGCCGGGTTCCCCCCCCTGAGGTTCCCTTGTAAAAAAAACAATGTGCGGTGACATGTTTCGTTCTAACATAACACTTGTTCACGAATCCCTTGCAAAGAATGGGGCGAAGTGCGCACGCGCGCGTGGTCGCGCGCGCATGCCGAAATCCTTTAAAAAACCTTCGGTGCCGGAAGGATTTCGCAATCGAGTTTCCAAAAAACATACAAAAACACAGGGTTTCGCAACACAGATGTGCTAAAAAAGCTTACGCGCGAGCTCTTGCGAAATCTTTAGAAAACCATAAGCGTTTCAAGATTGTCATAAAATGCTACCAAACGGGCTTCGCGCGCGCGCATGTCGAAATCTGTCGAACGCCCTTGCGCGTGTGCCGTCGCGAGAATCCTCCGCAAAAATAGGACGAAGTGCAGACGCGCGCGTCGTCGCGCGCGTATGCCGAAATCATTCAGAACCCATCGGTTTCGGAAGGATGTCAACATCGTGTGTCGCAACACGGCTTTTCAACCAAAGCGTGCGCGCGCGCTTTTGCGTCGTCGTCGTCGTCGCCGCCGTCCCTCCTCCCGCGTCGTCGTCGTCGTCGCATACGTCGTCCTCTGTCTTTCCTCGTGTTCGTCGTCGTCGTCCTCTTTGGCGTCGTGGTCGTTTCCGTCGTCGTTGTCGCCGTGGTCGTCCTTCCTCCTCCTCCCTCGTGGTCGTCGTCGTCGTCCGTCGTCGGCGTCTCGTCGTCGTCCCTCCTATTTCGTCGCCGCCGTCGTCGTCGTCGTCGTCGTCGTCTTCCCTCCTTCCTCGTCGTTGTCGTCGTCGGCGTCGTCGTCCTCCCTCCTTCTTCGTCGTTCGCGTCGTCGCCGTCCTCCCTCCTCCCTCGTCGTTGTGATCGTTGTCGCCGTCGTCGTCCTCCCTCCTCACTCGTCGTCGTCGTCTTCGTTAGTGACGTCGTCGTCGTCTTCGTCGTCCGTCGTCGGCGTCTCGTCGTCGTCCCTCCTATTTCGTCGCCGTCGTTGTCGTCGTTGTCGTCGTCGTCGTCTTCCCTCCTCCCTCGCCGTTGTCGTTGTCGGCGTCGCCGTCCTTCCTCCATTTTCGTCGTTCGCGTCGTCGCCGTTCTCCCTTCTCCCTCGTCGTTGTCGTCGTTGTCGCCGTCGTCGTCCTCCCTCCTCCCTCTTCGTCGTCTTCGTTGGCGACGTCGTCGTCGTCTTCGTCGTCGTCGTCGGCGTCGGCGTCGTCGTCGGCGTCGTCGTCGTCGTCGCCGCCGTCGTCGTCGTCGTCGTCGTCGGCGTCGTCATCGTCGTCGTCGTCCTCGGTGTCGTCGTTGTCGTCGTCGGCGTCGTCATCGTCGTCGTCGTTGTCATCATCGTCGTCGTCGTCGTCGGCGTCGGCGTCGTCGTCGTCGTCGGTGTCGTCGTCGTCGTCGTTGTCGTCGTCGTCGAAGTCGTTGGAGACGTCGTCGGTGTCGTCGTAGTCGTTGTCGTCGGCGTCGTCGTCGTCGTTGTCGCTGTCGTCGTCGGCGTCGCTGTCGTTGCCAAGTGCCATTTGGTACCCACCTCACGGTCTTAAGAGATTTTGCAGACCAAGTTGCGGGTGGGTGGGTGGGATGCTTGCGCGAGCAGTGGAGTGGACAACTCACTGCGAACAGAAATTAGTTGCATCACATAGATTGCACCACCCATGTTGCACAACATACACTGCACAGCATAGATTGTACAATAGATTAAGCACAGCAGTTATTGGACAACCCGAACTGCGCCCAAAAGAGACTGCACACGATAGATTGCTGACACACATTGCTTGGGATCCTCGCTGGCTAACAATAACAGAAGGCAACAAATCAAAGTGGATGAACTCAATTTTCCAATCGCGATCAAGCGAAAAAAAACAGATTATGAAAATAGACCGGCGTGCATCCGTGAAACGCCTGCACAACTGGGAAGTCGGAATCACCGAATGTCAGGAAGTCTCCCGCGGGCGCCCCTTTTTCAAAGGCAACAGTCTTCCGCGGTGATAACTGCAAGCGTTCAACTCTGGGAAGCGACAGGTCCTCAACGAATATTCGATGTTGAAAAGGAACTGCCATACATCCTGGGAGTGAATGCATACGCGCATGACGAATGTGCGCGGCGATAGGGCGAGGGCCACGTATGAAAACACCGTCCCCTCCCCCCGTGCACCTGTTGTGAAAATTACAACGGATATGAGGGCCATATGTTGAAACGATATCCCTTCAACCCGCATGAAAAGACAGGATATCACTCAAACTGGACGCACGCAACGCTGAAACGATATCATGTAGGTGTATAAACCGGGAAACACTCGTGCAATGTGCAAACGTGGTCTTCCCCAAACAACGCTTGCACTTGGGGCTTTTCACTTCGTTTCTGAGGAATTGGCACTGGTTGTCGGTATGGCGGCGATGTTGTTGCCGTCGCCACCTGATCCGCCCACGCACGTCGTCTGGGCATGATTATCGGTCGCCGAGCTTGTTGTCGCCGTCGCCGCTCGTCGCCACCGTCCGTCGCCGCCAGTCGTCTGGGCCTGGTTGTCGGTCGCCGCGTTTGTTGTCGCCGTCGCCGCCCGTCGCCGCCGTCCGTCACCGCTGCGCTGCACTGTTTTTCATCGCTGTGCATTGTTTTGCATAGCTTTTGGCTGATTCGCATTGTTTTGCGCTGCGTCGCAGTGTTTTGCAATGCGTTAAGCTGCATTGCGCAACATAAACTGTACAACATGGATTGCGCCACATCGATTGATTGACCATGTATAGTGTACAACCTATATTGCACAACATGAACTGCACAACATAAAACGCACAACGTATGTTTGACCACCTATATTCTCCTCTCTAAAAAGAGAACAGACTCTACCCCCCCCGGACTTATCGGCTCCCCCTGGGATAATATAATTACATATATAGTCTGCACACTCGTCCATCCTAAATATGAAACCATATCATCCCAGCCAGGCCGGTTTCCCCCCCTGAGGGTCCTTTTTAAAAAACGCGGTGCGGTGACATTTTTTGTTCTAACATAGCACTTTTTCGCGAATCCCGTACAAAAAATGATACAAAGTGCACACGCGCGCGTCGTCGCGCGCGCATGCCGAAATCCTTCAAAAACCTTCGGTGCGGGAAGGATTTCGCAATCGAGCCTCCAAAAAACATACAACAACACAAGGTTTCGCGACACAGAAATGCTAAAAAAGCTTACGCGCGAGCTCTTGCGAAATCTTAAGAAAACCATCGGTTTTTCAAGATTGTCATAAAATGCTTCCAAACGGGCTTCGCGCGCGCTCATGCCGAAATCTGTCGAACGCCCTTGCGCGTGTGCCGTCGCGAGAATCCCCTGCAAAAAATGTGACGAAGTGCAGACGCGCGCGTCGTCGCGCGCGTATGCCGAAAGCCTTCAAAACCCATCGGTTTCGGAAGGATTTCAAAATCGTGCGTCCAAAAAACCTACAAAAACACAAGGTTTCGCAACACGGATTTTCAACAGAAGCGTGCGCACGCGCTCTTGCGTCGTCGTCGTCGTCGCCGTCCTCCCTCCTCCCGCGTCGTTGTCGTCGTCGTCGTCGTCGCCTACGTCGTCCTCTGTCTTTCCTCGTGTTCGTCGTCGTCGTCCTCTTTGGCGTCGTGGTCGTTTCCGTCGTCGTTGTCGCCGTGGTCGTTCTTCCTCCTCCTCCCTCGTCGTCGTCGTCGTCCGTCGTCGGCGTCTCGTCGTCGTCCCTCCTATTTCGTCGCCGTCGTCGTCGTCGTCGTCGTCGTCGTCGTCGTCGTCGTCTCCCTCCTCCCTCGTCGTTGCGTCGTCGGCGTCGCCGTCCTTCCTCCTTCTTCGTCGTTCGCGTCGTCGCCGTTCTCCCTCCTCCCTCGTCGTTGTCGTCGTTGTCGCCGTCGTCGTCCTCCCTCCTTCCTCGTTGGCTTCGTTGGCGACGTCGTCGTCGTCTTCGTCGTCGTCGTCGGCGTCGGCGTCGTTGTCGTCTTCGTCGTCGTCGACATCGTCGTCGTCGTCGTCCCTACGTCGTCCTCTGCCTTTCCTCGTGTTCGTCGTCGTCGTCCTCTTTGGCGTCGTGGTCGTTTCCGTCGTCGTTGTCGCCGTGGTCGTCCTTCCTCCTCCTCCCTCGTCGTCGTCGTCGTCCGTCGTCGGCGTCTCGTCGTCGTCCCTCCTATTTCGTCGCCGTCGTCGTCGTCGTCGTCGTCGTCGTCCCTCCTCCCTCGTCGTTGCCGTCGTCGGCGTCGCCGTCCTTCCTCCTTCTTCGTCGTTCGCGTCGTCGCCGTCCTCCCTCCTCCCTCGTCGTTGTCGTCGTTGTCGCCGTCGTCGTCCTCCCTCCTTCCTCGTTGTCTTCGTTGGCGACGTCGTCGTCGTCTTCGTCGTCGTCGTCGGCGTCGGCGTCGTTGTCGTCTTCGTCGTCGTCGACGTCGGCGTCGTCGTCGTCCGCCGTCCGTCGTCGTCGTCGGCGTCGTTGACGTCGTCGTCGTCGGTGTCGTCGTTATCGTCGTCGTCGGCGTCGTCATCGTCGTCGTCGTTGTCATCGTCGTCGTCGTCGGCGTCGGTGTCGTCGTCGTCGTCGGTGTCGTCGTCGTCGTCGTCGTGTCGGCGTCGTCGAAGTCGTTGGAGACGTCGTCGGTGTCGTCGTAGTCGTTGTCGGCGGCGTCGTCATCGTCGTTGTCGCTGTCGTCGTCGGCGTCGCTGTTGTTGCCAAGTGCCATGTGGTACCCACCGTCACGGTCTTAAGAGATTTTGCAAACCAAGTTGCGGGTGGGTGGGTGGGATGTTAGCGCGAGCAGTGGAGTGGACAACTCACTGCGAACAGAAATTAATTGCACCACATAGACTGGACAACACAGGTTGCACCACATATGCAGAACCACATTGAATGTCACAGATGTTGCACAACAAGAACAGGATACCATGCATTGCACAGAATCCGCCAGCCCCCTTGTGTGGCCACCAGGCTGTAGGCCGAAGTGTGCTGCTCCCTGCACCAGATGCAGTTTCAGGTCTCCATTGCCACAGTCCTGCTTGCTGCTTCCTACTGTAAATTGTTGAAGTCCGCGCGAGGGGAGCCCCAAACCACCCTTTTCTACCACGCCCGGATCGCGTGCTCTGGATTCACAGGGCGGCGTGGGACATGCAGAAATACTTGAAACTCGCGCCCCCGAAGCCATAATCCATTATGTGAATTACCAATGTTCGCGTCCCCGAGGCCACAAACCCTCATAAATTACGCAATCGGTGCGTCCCCGAGGCAACAAACCCTCGTACATTACATGGCATTCGCGTCCCCGAAGCCATAAACCTTTGCAAATGCCGCCAGATTCGCATTGCCGAGGCCAAGAGTGCTCCAAGGCGCCCGAAGATGGTTCCAAGACGGCCCAAGAGGGCCCCAAGAGACCCCCAGAACGCTCCAGGAAGCCTCCCGAGAAAGCACCAAGAGGCCAAAATCGCAGATTGTACTAAAAGGTTTGAAGGATGTTGGCCTTCTCGCATTTTCGGCTTTCCGCACTCCAAAACGGCTCAAGAAGCTCCCAAGACCGCCCGAAGACAGCCCAAGACGGCTCCAAGAGAGCCCCAAGACGGCCCACGAGGGCTCCAAAACGGCCCGAGAAGCGCTCAAGACAGCGCCCAAGACGGCCCAAGAAGGCCCCAAGACGGCCCCAAGAGGGGCCCAAGCAGGACCACGAACCGAACATTCGATATGTGTGTCCCGAGGAGCCCCCAGGAGGCCCCAAGAGGCCGCCAAGAGGCCCCAAGAGGCCCCAAGAGGCGCCCAAAACGCGCCGAAGAGGCCTCCAAGAGGTCCCAAAGATACCCCACGAGGCCCCAAGAGGCCCCCAAGAGGCGCCCAAACCGCCTCCAAGAGGCCCCCGAGAGGCCCCCGACGACACCCCAACACATATACAAGAGGCCTCAGATCCACAACCCAGGCACTGTCGCGGGATGGGCCGAAGACCACTAGCTTGTCACAGGGGTGCCTGGCGTGCTGGATCCTTTCGGCCTGGGATCTTTTAGAACTCCCACTGGTGCTTCGGCCCAGCGCGCTGGCCACCCAGAAACTGCGCATGTCAATGCCTTTCACGCCCAAGATGGCCCCAGATGGACTCCAAGATGCCTCCAAGACGGCCAAGATGGCCCAAGATGGCCTCCAAGACGGCCAAAGAGGGCCCAAGTTCTTCCAACCGCCCGAGAAGCCTCCAAGACGGCCCAAGACTGCCCAAGAGGTGCCCAAGAGGCCTCCAAGACAGCCCAAGAGGCCTCCGACAGGTCCTCCAGGAGGGCCCGAAGAGGCCAAAATCTTTGATCTTCCTATGGTGTTTGAAGGCGTACGTGCTCATTTTCGGCCGTCGATGGCCCAAGACGGCCCAAGACGGCCCCAAAAATCGCCCCCAGAGCGCCCAAAAGGTCTCCAAGATGGCCTCAGGACTGCCCGAGAGGCCCCCAAGACGGCCCCAAGAGGGCTCAAAGACAGCCAACGAGGCCTCTAAGACGCCCAACAAAGCTTCCAAGACGGCCCTGGAGCACCCCACGAGGGCCTGAAGTCGGCCCAGAGAGGCCCCCAAGACGGCTTCCGACGGCGTCAGACGGGCCAGGAGTCCACAAAGATGGCTCTAAGATGGCCCAAGACAGCCCAATAGGCCTTCAAGAGGGCATCCAGGAAGGCCCGAAGCGGACGAAATCATTGATTCCTTTGGTTTTTGAAGGATTTGGGTAGTTGCGTCTTTTCGGCCTTCCGATGGCCCGAGACGGTCCAAGACGCCCCCAAGATTGCCCCAAGAGCGCCCAAGAGGCCTCCGGGATGGCCCCAGAACGGCCCAAGAGGCCCCCAAGACGGCCTCAAGAGGGCCCCACAGACGGTAAGACGCCCAGCAAAGCTTCAGTCGGCCCAGAGAGGCACCAAGACAGACTGCTTCCGACGGCGTCAGACGGGCCAGGAGCCCACCACGACGGCCGAAGATGGCCCTAAGATGGCCCAAGACGGCCAAAAAGGCCTCCAGCCTCCAAGAAGAGGGCCCCCAGGAAGTCCCGAAGCGGCCAAGATCATTGATCGTCCTTCGGTGTTTGAAAGATTTGGGCCTACCGACGGCCTACCGACGGCCCAAGACCGCCCAAGAGCACCCAAAGATCGCCCCAAGATCGCCCAAGAGGCCTCCAGGATGGCCCCAGAACGGCCCAAGAGGCCCCCAAGACGGGCCCAAGAGGGCCCAAGATGGACTCCAAGACGGCCCTGGAGCACCCCAAGAGGGCCCCAAGTCGGCCCAAAGAGGCCCCCTAGACTGCTTCCGACGGCGTCAGACGGGCCAGAAGCCCACCAAGACGGCCAAAGAGGCCCCCGAGAAGCTCCCGAAGGCCCGCAAGAGGCCTCCAAGAGGGCCCCCAAGATGCCTCCAAGAGAGAGGCTCCCAGGAAGCTCCCAGAGGCTCCAAAGATGCCCCTCTCCTCCTCCTCCCCCTCCTCCTCCTCCTCCTCCTCCTCCTCCTCCTCTCCTCTCCTCCTCCTCCTCTCCTCACCCTCCTCCTCTCTCTCCTCCTCCTCTCCCTCCTCCTCCTCCTCTCCTCCTCCTCCCTCTCTCCTCTCGACCTCCTCCTCCTCCTCCTCCTTCTCCTCCTCCTCCTCCTCCGCCTCCTCCTCCGCCTCCTCCCGATCTTCCCCGCCATCCTCCCCCAAGTATTCCCCGAAGGGTTTACATAACGGCTGGGGGAACAGATGGTCCGATAGCCAGGCAGAGCTCTTGCCACAATGCTCGGCCACATGGGCGATTCTAGAAGGCAGGGGGCGGCGATGATTCGCCGTAGGCGTCTTCGATAACGCCAACGTCTCAACATGCGCGGATGATTCCTACCCGCCCCCGCAAGATGTTCACAGAAGCGCCAAGGCAGCGCCGAGACGCACCGACGCGACTCTGAGATACCCCATTATGATAGAGAGGAGGCCAGAGGCAGGGGGCGACTGCTCCACTGAGGTTGCACTACACATGTCGTACCTCATAGGTCGCACCACAGATATTGCACAATCTTCAGTGCACAACCTGCATTGCGCAACATACACTGCAACACATGTTTTTCCATTTTTTGGGGGGAAGGTACCAGGACTCCTTCTGACGGTGTCCGAAGATTCCCACGTCAGTGGGCTCGCAATTACGTGATCCAGCCCGCAATCCTTGCGCTGGAGACGATAGATCAATTTAGCACTGGACGTGCCTTGGCGGCACGAGCAAAATAGTGTGCCCATGGAAGACGACTAATCTGGTGGAGGGGGACTCCTCCCGCACCAGGGTTTGTAAGCTCGATTCGACCTTCAAACGTCTTGAACGCGCAGTCAAGAGCTCTGCATACTGCAAGGCTCATGGACGTCTGCTCGCGCGAAGGTGGATAGAGACAGAAAGAGAGAGAGAGAGAGAACCTCCAAGCCGCCTGGCCTCTCGCACAGGAGCTCAGAAGCTCGTCTCTCGCCATCTCGACTTCATGACGTCCTGGCAGTCCTGGCTACAACCTGGGAGTCGTCCGCTGGCAAAAAAGCAAAAAGGACATCTTCGCGTCGCGGGTAGGAGCGCACGACCACCCAACAGTCGACTCACGAATTCGCTTCACCGCACCGTCCCCATGGGGGCCAGACGATGGCGGCGGGCAGGCAGGGAGGCATGCGTGAGGGGCGGAGGGCCCCGAAGCGAGAGGGGTGCGCCGTCGGGGTCAAGGAGCGGGAGGCGGCGGGTACACCGGGAACGCCTTCATGGTGGACTCGTAGCACGCCCAGTAATCGTCTGGCTTCATGAACGGGTGGTAGGTTGTGGTGGCGACGGTGTCGCAATTGGGCTTCCACTTCTTGTTCTTCTTTTCCGAAAGGGGCCGGTCCGCCTCGCACGTCCCGTCCAGCTTGGAGCCGTATCCGATCCCGCGCTTTACGCCGTTCGCGTCCAGGCAGGCCTGCGCAAACAGATCCTCGCCCATGGGCCCGTACTTGCCGCCATCTATGCCCACCTTCCAGTCGATCCCACCGTTCTTGCACGAGGCCATCGACCCCAGGAGCGTCTCGAACGCAGCCTTCGAAAAGATCTCCAGGCTGCCAAACCAACCATACTTGACGTACTGGCAATTCTCGAGGTAGGTGCCCGCGGGCGGGACGTACTTGTCTGACAACCAATACTTCAAGCGGCTCGGGATCATCACCGCGTCCGCATCGAGTTTCACGACCCAATTGGCGGTGGCGTACTTGCCCTCCGCCTGAATGGTCTTCCAGGCCTGGTAGTGCAAGCCTGTGTTGAGCCAGGTTCCGGTCTCCTCTCGCTTCGCGAAGTGGAAGTCCCCATCGACGTCATCCACCTTCATGACAGGAACACCAGGCGCAATATCGGCCTCTGCGTCGCTGAACACCCCCCAAGAATCACAACCAAAGATACTGATCCCCTTCTCATACGCTCCCTGGAGCAGCTCCAGATCGTAGTACTTCTTCGTGCTGCCAATGTCCTGCATTACTATCGCGAAGCAGTACAGCGTCGGGTCGTACAGCACAGCATCCGCCAAGACCGGCTCCATGATCGACTGCGGCTGCTTGCAGAGCTTGGTATCGCTGGGCGTGCAGTTCTTCAAGCACTCGCCCTTCCCTGTCTTGGTCTCGAAGCACGTCAGGCCCGCCACGTTGCAGCATCCCGTGCCGAAGCAGTCCTCGTCCCAGTTGGAGCACTGGTCTCGCGGGGGAATGGCGATTGTCTGCTCCTTGCTCTCGCGGGGGCCCACGCCCAAGGCCGACCCGCGCAGCGCTAGGTGCGCCGCGCCCCCGCCTGCGCCGGTCAGGAGAAAGAGTCCCGCGGCGGCGCCGCCCGCCGCTCGCCAGGGCGAGCGCTGGGCGCGAGCGTCCTGGACCAGGAACTGCTCCGACCCGCTCGCCTCGCCGCCGACCTCCGCAAGCTCAATGGCCGAGGTCATTGTTGGCAGGGATGGCAGTGCTTGCAGATCAAACTGGCTGCAGGAAGATCTCGAGCCGAAGCGGCTTGAGCCAAATACACTGCAACACATACATTCCTCGAAACACACGGTTTGAGGCCAACGTTGACCAACATTCTCCTTTGCACGGTGCAACTGGTCGATGTTGGAAGCCTCAAAGCCATACAGCGCAGGTGGGCCCCCGCGGCACTGGGACGCCGACATCTTCCCATACCACACCCACGCAAGCTGCACAAGTGTACACTCCTGCCCAGCCTCTGGCCGAGCCCCTGCTGGCCCCGCGCCATCCCCCCCCCCGCCCCGCCGCCAACCGCAGCGGCCACGGCCCCCTGCACGCCCGCCGGGGCGCAGAAGAACACAGCGGAAGGGGGCAAGCACGCTCGGGGACCGCGCGGGCCCCCAGTCTGCCGCTGGCCTTGGAGCCGGCCGGCCTGCACGCCTGAGCTCGGCGCGCTGCGCCTCCGCGCCCGTCCTGCGCCAGGCGCGTCCTCGTCACCCTCTTCTCCGCCTCTTCTGCTCCGCCTCGCCCTCGCCCTGCGAGAGCTCTGGGACACGCTCGCGCGTCCCCCTCCTCGCGGGTGGCCGGGGCGGACGCGCAGGCTCCTCGCCTCATCGCTGCCAAGAGCGGCGCAACTGCCACCTCACAGGGGGGACAGCTTGACGTGACCTGTCGGGGCACCCTGGAGCACCGCCGTGGATGCCTCCTGCTACTCCTGGTGGCAGAGCGGACGAGCCACCGCTCCGTGGGCAGCCCGTCGGGGCCGCTGCAAGGGGGTGGGCGGGAGGCCCCCGCTTGCCACCTGGGCGACGCGGCGTACGATGCGCGCGACGCCAATCCTGATGATGTGACGCCGACGACGACGACGACGACGATGACGACGATGATGATGGTGATGGTGGTGGTGGTGATGGTGATGATAATGATGGTGGTGATGGCGACGATTGCTGTTGATAATGATGATGGTAGTGGTGGTAATGGTGGTGATGATGGTGATGGTGATGATAGTGTTTATGCTGACGACGACGATAGCGATGATGATGGTCATGATGGTGATGCTGATTATGATGATGTTGATGGTGATGACAGTGATGGTGGAGGTGGTGGTAGTGATGATGATGATGGTGGTGATGGTGATCATGATGGTGATGACGATGGGGATGATAATGCTGATGATGATGATGGTGATGATAGTGGTGGTCACGGTGGTGATGATGCTGATGATGATGATGGTGATGATGATGATGCTGATGGTGAGAATGACGCTGATGATGATGAGGCTGATGGTGGTGGGGTACTGATAGTGATGGTAATGGCAATGATGTGATAAACGATAATAGCGATGATGATGATGATGGTGATGGTGATGGTGATGATGGTGATGGTGGTGATGGTGATGGTGATGGTGATAGTCACGATGATGGTGACGATGATGGTGACGATGATGACGATGAGAACATTGATGATGAGGAGACGAAGGTTGATGCTGGTGGGGATGACGATGTCGACGAGGGTGACGATGATGATGGTGGTGATGATGCGGCTGATGATTATGATGGGTCGTCATGGGTGATGGTGATGGTGATGGTGATGATGCTGACGATGCGGATGGTGGCTCTGATGATGATCATGTTGATGTTGATGATGGTGATTGAGATGATTATGATGACGATGCTAATGACAATGATGATGACAACGATACTGATAACGATAGTGATGATGATGATGCGGCTTCCGACATTGCCGACCACATCGCTGGCTTCTGGCGCGGTCACCCGCTCGCCAGGCGATGCGGAGCGGTGAAACGAGGCGCTCGAAACGCCAAGGAGGTGCGCTGACACGTGGCTTCTCCCATTGGCGGTGCTTTGGGTGGCTCTGTTGCAGGGGCTGGCCCCAGAGACGGCCGTCGCACCACTCTCGTGAGCTCCTCTCGGAAGCGCCGTGCTGCTGCGCAGGCGGAGCCGTCCTTGCCAGTAGTTCCGCGCATCGGAGTGCGCGATGCTCCTCCCCAGGCCTGTGCTGGTGGCTGAACGACTGCGCCAGCGGAGGGGACGATCGCCTGCCTACAGCACGCGAGCCTGCTGTAGGTATGCCTGGAAGGCGCACGCTCCAGACAGGCTCGACGAAACGAGTACGAAAGCGGCGGGCGACATAGTTTATGCAGTTTCTCGAGCATTGGCTGAGATTGCTGGGCTGCAGGAAATTGAAAGAAAGTAAACACACACACACACACACATTCATATAGGCATATATATATAGAGAGAGAGATATTTGTGTATATATATATGTGAACAGGCAAACAAAAACAACGCCTCACCCTACACATGTCCAAACTAAACAGTCACAAGCGAACTCCGAAGTCAGAAGTTGAGGAGGGAGACGCGGGCGGCAGGGAGGAGGGAAGCAGAGGGTGGCGAAAAGCGGATGGGGCAGAGGGCACAGGAGAAGGGGGGAAAGCAGGAGAGGGGGGGAGGACCAGAGAAAACGATGAGGAAGAAGACAAGCGATGGGAAAACGGTGAGGGAAGGCGAGAAAACGGGGTTGGAGCAGCAAGGATCGCGGAGGGCGAGGACGGAGGGGGAGCTGGAGGGAGGAGCAAAGAGGTGCAGGTGAGGCAGGACGAAGGACGGATCAGGAAGGAGGCTGCAGGATGGACGGGGACGAGGACGAAGACGAGGGCAACGAGGAGGACGAGGACGATGCCAGGAAGGTGGGGAAGGGAACAGAAGCCCAGGAGCGGGGGGGGGAATCGAAACCGGGGCAGATCAGCACGCAAACAGGAGGGGCAGAACAGGGCAAGGGGGGGGGGGGGACGACGCCACATGAGCCAACTGAAGCGTACATTCGGAGAGGTCGTTTTTTTGTTTCCCCAGGATGCCCGCGCGCAGCCGCAGCTCGCTCTCACTGAACCTGGAGCAGCATCTGCCCAGGCATGGGCCTCGGGGGCAGCGCGGGCAAGGCCAGCCTCGTGGTGTGCCTGCTCGGCCTCCTCGTCCTCCTCCTCCTCATTGTCATCCTCCTGCTTTTCTTCCTATTCCTCCGCCTCCTCCTCCCGTGTTCCACGCCTCTCCTGATCCATCACGTCTCCCTGTCGCACCCCGAGGTCAGTCTTTGGGGCGGGCCGTGCGTTTCGCTTGAGACTTCCTCGCCATGTATGACCCTGCAGACAACCGCTTCACGGGTGGAGGGCAGGTCGTGTTCAATATGTGACTCTCGCCTAAGCGCCGCGCGCAGTCGCTTTCAAAATCCCACCAGCCCTCTGGGCGCAGGTGGTCGAACGATGACTTGCATTCCTCTTCCAAAAACCGATGTTTCCACTTCGGGGAGGGTTTATCACTGTTCCCTATTAATATACACCCCCTCCCCCAGGCTACTGGTAGCCAACCCGAGTCAATGAGGGCACCCCCCCACCATCCCCATAAAAACAATACAAAACACACTCTGCCTCCGAATTCGGAGCATGCGCGGCGAACCCATCCCTGTCAAAAAACAATACAGAATACACTTGGCGGCGGCGGCGGCTGCGGCGGCTGCGGCGGGAGCAGCGGCTGCGACGGCTGCGGCGGTGGCGGCGGCGGCGGCGGCGGCGGCGGCGGCGGGGGCGGGGCGGGGGGCGGCGGCGGCGGCGGCGGCAGCGGTGGCGGCGGCGGCGGCGGCGGCGGCGATTCGGCAGCGGGGGCGGGGCGGCGGCGGCGGCGGCGGCGGCGGCGGGCGGCGGGAGGCGCGGTGGCGGCGGCGGCGGCGGACAGCGGCGGCGGCGGCGGCGGCGGCGGCGCGGCGGCGGCGGCGGCGGGCAGAGGCGGGGGCGGCGGATTGGCCCCCAGTAGCTGCCCATCCAAAGACGACTGCTGAATATGCTGCGGCTCGGGCCAGGCTCGGGTGCTGCGTATGTGTTGGGAGGGCGGGTTGGAGTGAGCGAGACGGCTTGCGTGCGGGGAGGGCGTCTTGACCCCTCCCCCTACCCACTCCCCTGGACCTGGACAGAGAGGCCCCGATCCGTTGGAGCGTCCAAGATCGGCCCCTGGGAGGGCCAATGTTTGACACCCCTCACGAGGATCGTGGCCCCCGAGGGGGGGAGCTCGATCGGGTGAATCCCTCCTTTGATCGATAGCCTCGAGGATGGCCCCAAGAGGCGGTCCAGGACTCCCAAGAGAACCCCAAGAGAACCGCAAGAGGGCCCCAAGAGGGTTCCAAGAGGGCCCCAAGAGGCACCCGAGAGGCCCGCAAGAGGCCCCCGAGCGGTCTCACAGAGCCCAAGATGACCTCCAAGATGGCTCAGATAGCCCAAGCTGGCTCAAGATGGCTCTAAAATGCTCCAAACGGCCCCAAGACCGCTCAACGAGCGCCCAAGAGCGCTCCAAGAGAGCCCCGAGAAGCGGTTTGTCGGCTCCTGAGGGCCTGAGGGGGGAGCTGAGTTGGGGACCCCCCCATCATGTAATCGATGGCCTCAAAGATGATCCCAAGAAGCCTTCCAGGGCTACCAAGAGGGTTTTAAGAGGGTCCCCAAAACTCCCGGAGAGCACCAGCAGCAACAGCCGCAAGAATACCTCTAGATGGTTTCATGAGTCATCGTCCGCGTCGTCTTCATCCTAGTCCTCGTCCTCCTCGTCCTCGTCTTCATCCGCGTCCTCGTCCTCCTCGTCCTCCTCGTCCTCATCCTCCTCCTCCTCATCCTCCGAGGAAATGGGTCGGAGGGGTGGAAGTAGAAAGGGCTGGAGTAGAGGGAAGGACGGAAGGAGCAAGGCGGCGCAAGTGGATAGAGGGAGGGAGGTAAAGAAAGGGACGGAGGGAAGGATGGAGCTGAAGGGGACGAAGGAGGGAGGGAGGGGAGTGAGGGAGGGAAAGAAGGAGGGGCCTGGGTTTTGCAAAGCAGCGACCTAGGCCTCGCAAAGGAGACCTAGGCTCTGCAGAGGAAGGCAGGAGGGAACTGGGCGTTGCGAAGGAGCGAGGGAAGGAGGGAGGGAGAGGGAAGGAAATAAACAAACACAACGACACCTCCAACGGCAGCACCACCACCAACAACGACAAAAGCAGCAGCAACAACAACAACAGCAACCACACAACAACAACCACACAACAACAGAAACGACAACGAAGATAACAACAACAACAACAACAACAACAACAACAACAACAACAACAACAACAACAACAACAACAACAACAACAACAACAACAACAACAACAACAACGACAACGACAACGACAACGACAACGACAACAACAACAACAACAACAACAACAACAGCAGCAACAACAACAACAACAACAACCATAACAACAACAACAACAACAACAACAACAACAACAACAACAACAACAACAACAACAGCAACAGCAACAGCAACAGCAACAGCAACAACAAAAGAAGAATAACAATAACAACCACAACGACAACCACAACCACGACCACGACCACAACAACAACGACAACAACAACAACTACAAAAACAACAATTACAACAACATTCAACAGCAACAACAGCAACACTAACACCAATCCGTTTCAGACTGTTATCGCCTCGAGTGCCACTCAACAGAACCCTCGATACCCGCCTCTTCGTCCTCGATCGTACCCCCTTTGAGGGGAATATCTTTCTTCCCTGCAGGCCGGGCCCTGGCAAGCGGCGAGGCGGCCGCAGACCGTCGGCCTGGCCAGCGGCAGCGCTGACCGGCGGCAACCCGATCCCAAGAGAGACGGACAGGGGACCGACCACGACGACGACGACGATGACGACGACGACAACGAGCGAAAGCGAGAGCGAGAGCGAGAGCGAGAGCGAGAGCGACAGCGGGGCCACGAAGGGCACTGATAGGGGCCAGGAAGGGCATGAAGGGGGCCACGAAGGGCGACAGCGGGGCCACGAAGGGCACGCGCATGGGGCCACGAAGGGCGCGAACGAGCGGGAGCCACGAAGGGCAGATAATGCGGGGCCACAGAGGGCAACGACGGGGCCACTGAGGGTAGCAACGGGGCCACAAAGGGCGACAACGGGGCCACAAAGGGCATGCATATGGGGCCACGACGGGCGCGAACGAGCGGGGGCCACGAAGGGCATGCGCATTTTGGGCCGCCGAGGGCAAGGACGGGGCCACTGAGGGCAGCGAGGGGGCCACGAAGGGCAGCGAGCGGGCCACGAACGGCGACAGCGGGGCCACAAAGCGCTTGCATATGGGGCCACGACGGGCGCGAACGAGCGGAGGCCACGAAGGGCACACATATATGGGGCCACGGAGGGCAGCGAGGGGGGCACGAAGGGCTGCAACGGGGCCACGGGGGCCCCGAAGGGGTGCAATGGGGCCACGAAGGGCAGCGAGGGGGCCACGAAGGACTGCAACGGGGCCACGAAGGGCAGCGAGGGGGCCACTAAGAGCTGCACCGGGGCCACGAAGGGCGGCGAGGGGGCCACGAAGGGCTGCAACGAGGCCACGAAAAGCAGCGACGGGACCAAGAAGGGCTGCAACGGGGCCGCGAAGTGCAGCGAGGGGCCCACGAAGGACTGCAACGGGGACACGAAGGGCAGCGAGCGGGCCACGAAGGGCTGCACCGGGGCCACCAAGGGCAGCGAGAGGGCCACGAAGGGCTGCAATTAAGCCACGAAGGGCAGCGAGATCCCGATTCCTAGGTAAGCTGTGAGGGAGTCCTAGGCGTGAGCGCGACTCCTGGGCGCCCGAGTAACGGGAGCGCGGCGCTTGAGTAAATTGGGGGGAACTCGAACGCCGCAAGAATGTGATTCTTGAATAACTTGCAAGCAAGTCTCCAGCGAGAGCGCGACTCCAGAGCGCCGAAAAAATGATTCTTGAATAAATTGTAAGAAAATCCCCAGCGAGAGCGCGATTCCTGGGAAAAATGCAAACAAGTCTCAGGCGGGAGCGGGGGTCCTGGCTAAATTGTGAGGAAGTCTCAGGCGAGAGCCGTTGTTGCTGTAACCCAGGGGCAAGGGGCACAGGTTGAGCCTAGTGACTCTCCCTGATAAAAAAAACAGGGTGCGAGCCCCAGGGGAAGCATTTCAATTGAAAAAACACAGTGGTCACCAGAGGGAAGATCAACAATAATAATTGCAAAAAATGGGAGTTCAAAAACACCAACAGCAGCAACAGGAGCAACAATAACAGCAACCGCAACAATAACAACAACAACAACAACAACAACAACAACAACAACAACAACAACAACAACAGCAGCAGCCGCAGCAGCAGCAGCAACAACAACATCAACAACACAAACAATAACAACAACAACAACAACAACAACAACAACAACAACAACAACAACAACAATAACACCAACAACAACAACACAACAACAACACCAACAACTACAAAAACAACAACCTCAGGAAGAGCAGCAAAAACATCAACAAACACAACCATGGCAATCGTATAAAAAAACAACAGCAGAAGCGGCAGCAACGAAAACAACAACAATAACCACAACCACATGCACACCAACAACCACGACGACAACAACAACAACCACAACAACAACAACAACAACAACAACAGTAACAACAACAGTTAACAACAGCAATAGCAGCAGCAACACCAACAACAACCATATCAGCAACACGAACAACACCAGCAACAATAACAATAATCACAACAACAACAACAATCACGACGACGACGACAGCACCAACTACAACAACTACAGCAACACAAACAACAACATCAGCAACAACAATACCAAACACAGTCACACCAACAACAACAGGAGCAGCAGCAACAATCACAACAACCACAATCACAGTAACAACAACAACAACAACAACAACAACAACAACAACCACACCAACAACCACCACAATTCCAACAACAACGACGACGACGACAACAACCACAACAACCACAACAACCACTACTACTACTACTACTACTACTACTACTACTACTACGACTACTACGACTACTACGACTACTACGACTACTACGACTACTACTACTACTACTACTACTACTACTACTACTACTAGTACTACTACTACTACTACTACTACTACTACTACTACTACTACTAGTACTACTACTACTACTACTACTAATAATAATACTACTACTACGACTACTACTACTACTACTACTACTACTACTACTACTACTACTACTACTACTACTACTACTACTACTACTACTACTACTACTACTACTACTACTACTACTACTACTACTACTACTACTACTACTACTACTACTACTACTACTACTACTACTACTACTACTACTACTACTACTACTACTACTACTACTACTACTACTACTACTACTACTACTACTACTACTACTACTACACTACTACTACTACACAAACTACAACAGAACAACAACAACAACAACAACAACAACAACAATTACTAGGGACACTCCGTTCTCACCAGTGCCAGGGTTTTCATAGGAGGCGGGCAATACCCCCACTTTGTGGGGGGGCCGGTTCAAGCTCTACCAAATTTCCAAACGACTCTTCGCCACCACCCACACCCAGCTTCCCGCCCTATGACGTTCGGACACTTCACTTCGTGGCATGCGGACGACCGTGGCTACTATTCAGGGCCCCGCGGCCGACGACGACGGCGTGCGCGCGCGAAGAAAAAACGAATGTGTCCCGCATGGTATTATTTGACAGGGATGATGGCCCTGGCAGGTGCGCAACCGTTGTTGCAGAAGTTCGAAAAAGTTGCTCGCAAAAGCCCGTTTGACAGAAATGTTTAAAAAGTGTTGGGTTTCCTACGAATCCGCAAGAGCGCGCGGGATGAAATTTTGACAATTTTTTTTTGAAAAACCATTGTTTTTTTGATGTTTTATGTTAAAATCGCTACGAAAACTAAGGTTTTGGAAGGATTTCGTCTTGCGCGCGCGAATGTCCACTTTACCTTATTTTTTGCAAGGGATTCTTGAAGTTTGGTTATGTTAGAACAAGAAATGTCCACTTTAGCTTATTTTTTGCAAGGGAAAACCGATCGTAACAACACAACCGGATCCGGACCAACCCGTTTTGCCTGAGACTTCCTCACGAAAATGATGAAAATGAGGCTGCGGCCTAGGCGCGGCGGGGGGGTCGTGCACCAGGGGTCCCAACAATAATTATTCTTTAGAAGTAATAATGTTCAACAACAACAACAACAACAACAACAACAACAGCAACACCAACAACAACAGCAACACCAACAACAAGGGGTGGAAGCGCAGGATCTGCGCGAGAAAAGGAACCCAAGTTAGGAAGCCTGCCGCGGGCACACCAGCGGCCGTTGCCCCCGTTTCAGAAACCATCCTAGTGGGATGGGGGAGATCGATAACGATGAGACCGATCTTGTAAGATCGCGCTCCCAGGATGCAAGACAACTTGTCCGGAACTGACTATTGCAGTAAACTCTAGAGGTGAGCCTGCGCCTCTGGATCGGGGTGAGAACTAGAGGTACCCCCACGCTGAGGACGAAAGGGGGAGCATGAGGAAGGCAAAGCGGACGCAAGGAGGAGCATGGACTAAAGAAAACAAAAGGACGCAAGTAGGGGCATGAAGAAGGCGACATGGGATGTGGGCACGGAAGAGGGAGAGGAGGAAGAAGAGGAAGAGGTCAGGCAAGCACAGCGCGGTGATCTCGCTGGACGGGCGCACTGATCCACGACAGCGCAACGACCGACGCGGCCAAACGTCAAGGCGAAAAAGAGATGGCATGTACGGCTTGTCTCGGGGCACCTCGTCAAAACCCTGGGTCTGAAAGAACCCACACGCGACAAACGGTGGCAGGGCAGAGGGCGGTGATTGGCGGTGCGCACACAAGGGGCAGGGGGAGGGGAGAAGGCTTCTTAGAAGGAGGCTGCTTCTGAGAAGGCGTCAGCCTCACATCTACAGCTAAGGCCCGCACCTTCTGAGAAGCAGGGAGCTTCGAAAAAGCCTTCCCTCCTGCGCGTAGACGAGGTGAACAAACATACCCACCGAGTTGGCACTGACGCTGCACGCAGCCACACGCCGATGCAGAGATCGGGAACTGCAGAGGGCACCGCCCATTTTTGGCGGCGCGCGCAGGTAGGGTGGGCGGCGTGACGGGGGCGGCCTTTTCTGGGAAGGCGGAGGCTCCTCAGAAACTAGAGAGGCGTCTTCGAAGACCTCTTCCTCCTCCTCCTCCCCCTCCTCCTCCTCGTCCTCCTCCTCCCCCTCCTCCCCCTCCTCCTCCTCCTTCTCCTCCTCCTCCTCCTCCGCCTCCTAAGACGAAGAAGAAGAAGCCTTCTTAGAAGCCTCTTGGCCATTGCCTTCTACGAGCTCCCCGGCTTCTTAGAAGGCCCCTCTCGCGCCACCTCCCTGCGCGCGCCGCCGACAGCTGCGGCCCTGGTGTCGGGCAAAATCGTGTAAGCTCGCCGACCGTGCCACTCTCTCGGCTGGACTCGGGCCTAAACTTGGCCAAGAACAGGCGTCGACCTCGGCCAGAGAACTGGCGTCGTACTCCGACCCAGGGTCGGGCTGAGCCTGGGGATCGTGGTCGTAATCAACACCTGAGGCAGACCAGGCGTGGTCGTCGGACAATAGCGCCAGACTCCCCATGACCGGCTCGGCTTCGGGCTCGGAGTCGGGAGAGAAATCGGTGTACGAGAAGACGCCGTGGGCGACGGGGCCAGCCAGAGCAGAGCGGCGCCCATCGCAACAAGCAACTGGCCACTGTGACCACTCGGCTGCGAGGCGCCCCCACCCAAACGAAGACGGGGTGGCGGCAGGTTCGGACGGCCGAAAAAGGTACGGAACAGATGGGCACGATGTCCAGCAACAAACGTTTCTCAAAACCGACAGCGCCCGCTGTCGGGCAGGCGGCCTGCTGCCTCAAGTGGACAACGCCCGCGGCGATACCGACAGCAAGTCGGACAGGTCGGTCTTTGTGCCCGCTCTTTTCGGGGGAACGAACATGGGGGATAGCAGAGGGTAGGGTAGGGAATCAGCTCGCGCAGCTGATTCTCCCGGCGCCTGCCGGCGCAGGGAGGTGCCCTCGTGTGTCGAGGAATGGGCCAGGCGGCGGGGCCGAAACCAGCTGCATGCAGCAGATTTCGTAGCCCCCCTCTCTCCCTGTCCCCCCGCTTTCGCGCGGCCCGCTCTTTCCGTACTTACCCCTGCCGGTCGCACCGGGCAGGTGGTGGGCCGAGGAGGCCCAGCGCCAGACCTCGGGGCTGGCCGCGCGGGCGCAGCGCGAGGGCTGGAGCGCCCGCCGCTGGACTGCCGCGCCGGGCGCAGAGGCCCGGGGCCGCGCGCTTCCAGGGCGCCGGCTGCGCCTCCGCGCCATGGGCGGAGAGGCCCGGCGGCAGCGACATCCGACAGGGCGCGCAGGGCCTGCGCCCTGGGCGCGCTGTCGGTGGGGTTGGTGGGCAGGCTGGCCGCCTGGCTGCGCAGCGCCGACGATGCGGCCGTCGCGCCACCACGGGAGGCGCCGAAGAAGGAGCGAAGGAGCGTTCCCGCGCACGGCGAGCCTCGGCCACGGAGAAGCTCCGCGACCTGGGGTCCGAAGGAACGGCCCCAAAGCTCGAACCCCTCCTGAGCCCAAAGAGATTCCCGTTTCAGCGCATTGACGGTACGGGCGCGGTGTGCTGCAAACAGAGGGTGGCTGGTGCAGGGGCTCGCTCTGACATCTCGCGGAACTGATCGGCAGAGTTGACAGAATAGCGAGGACAGCGCGGTGCCAGGAGCAGACAATTCGCCGGCGCAACGGGCCAGAGGCGCCTCTGTTAAGATCTCCGGTCACAGGTTAACAGTACTTCTAGTTCGCGCGCGCGTGGCGGCCCGTGGGGACCCCTGGACGACAAATACCCGGCCGATGCCTGGGCGATGCCCGGGTGATACCCGGCTGACTCCCACAAGGCGTTCCAGGAGCGCGCCAAGATGGCGCCGGGACGCCCCTACACGGCCCAAGAGGCCCCCAGTCGCCGAAAGATCGTTCCAAGACGCTCAAAATGGTTTCCAGATGGCCCCCGAGGCCGCGAAAAAGTCCCAAGAGAGCCGCAAGAGGCCCTCCAAGAGGGCCCCAACAAGCAGAATCGTCCCATTACTTTCGGAAAACGCACATGTTTCGCATGTGCGGCTTTTGGGGGTTCAGAGCGTCCAGAACTGCCCCAAAGGCCTCCAACATCGTCTCCGGACGGCCCGACAAGCCCCCAACATGGGCCCAAGAGAACCCAAGAGGGCCACAAGCTGGCCCAAAACGGCCTAGAAACCCCCCAAAAATGCCCCAAGACAGCCCAAGATGCAGCCCAAAAAGCGCCCAAGACGGCCCAAGAAGGGGACCAGGAACCGAAAAGTCAAGCCTTCAGCCCGGGCCCCGAGAGGCCACCAAAAGGCCCGAGGGGCCCCCAAAAACCACCCCACTACCTCCCAGAGGCCCCTGGGAGGCCAACCGCTAGAGCCCCACCAACATCCATGAGGCCTCTGACCCACCACCAAGGCACGGTCAGAGGCGTGCTAAGATTTCTGGCAACTGCCTCGCTATATTTCTACTTCGCGCGCGCGGGGTGGCCCTTAGGGGTCCCTGGACACAAAGTATCCCAGCCAGATCCCTGGAAGGGTCGGGCCACAGATGGTTTTCCTCCTGAGCGCGGCTTTCAGGCGCCCCAGAGCGACCCAACACGGCCCCAGAAGGCGCCCATGACGGTCCAACAGGGTTCCGAATCGTCGAAAGATCGGCACCGCATTAACAACAACACCCCGACAAACGACAGCGGCGAAGCAATATGAGTCGGCGGAATGAGCGAAGCAATTGAGCATTCCATTCGAAGCTGTGTAAAAAAAGCGAGGCAGGGTCTGGCTACATCACCCCCCATGTATAATGTTGTTTCGTCGGCGGCGAGGCATCAGCTGCGCCAGCGGTAGAGCTTACCGGGGGCACCGAAAGGCGAATTTACCAGCGTGCAGGCGAAGGGAAAAGACGGACAAGCGGCCGCGGAAGAGGGAGGAAGAGGGGGCACTCAGAGGCGGAAGACTCCCGACCTGAGCGGGCTGGCGCGGCCAGCCCCGTCAGCGGGGACCATAGCAGCAGCTAGACCGCAGCGCCAGGGCACCAACGGGCGAAAACGGGGCCCAGTACGCGAAAGCAAACACCGCAGTAACGCCGTCGGTGAAGTAGGACCAGGTATTTGCACGTCACGCAAAGCGCCCGGAGGCTGCCCAGGTGAACGGATGGGTTGACAGGGCACAGCAAGTCCACAAGCAATTTGAGCTTCAGGCTGCCACCACCAAAATGCCGGGCCCGCGAGGTGGGTGCGGGTGGCAAGACCAGGCCCAGGAGCACTGCCACACGGGGGGGGGGCAGCTGCGGCAAAAGCGCGAGCGCCATGGCGGCACGCGAAGAGGGGGGGACAAGGCGCGCAGGGGGATAGAGGGAGGGGGGGACAGGGGAGAGGAGCGGCCCGCCTGCAGGGAGGCCCCAGCAGGCGGGGCGTCGGCGCCAGGCGGCCCAGCGCCAGCGCTGCAGCTGCCTGGCGGGCGGCCCTTGCTGCGGCCTGAGAAGCCATGCGCTGTCGGGGTGGATAGCACGTGGCCGGTCTAGGGGCATCATATGAATGCAGTTTCCTACGCTCGTGAGTACAAAGCGCCAGGCGTCGCCAAGGGGCGACGGCGCACGGAGGAGGAAGCAGCGAAGGAAAGCGGCGCCGCGCCAGACGGGGTCGCGGGCGCCACCGCCACGCAGAGCGCAAACCTTTGCCAGGCCGCCCCAGATTCACCATCTATCTGCTGCATCCTTCTGACCCGGGCCACTAGGGCCCCCTTCGAGCTGAGGAAGTCGAGCAGGACGCAAGTTGAGACATCCTCAGGGCGCGTCCGCCCGATTCCCTGCTGCCTGCAGTCCGAGGCGAACGAGTCCCATAGGGCGCTGGCGTCTGGCAGCGCGGCCCAGGTGTTCTTGACGAGTAGCAGAAGCTCGCGCTGCGCAGGCAAAGGCGCTCCACCTCGCGGGCTGGCGCTGGAACGGCCCGCCGTACCGGAGCCGCCAGCGGCCGTCGCCATTGGGAAGGAGCGACGCCGGGGCCCCCCCCCGCGCTCCATCGCACGGGAGCTCCGCGGGCGGCACTCGGCGCAGATGTTGACCTCAGCCCTGCACGCACGGCACCGCCAGCGGGAGAAGTGCCGCGCGTTCCAAGAGATCCCGCCGCCATTCTCGTTGCCCTCCCCATCCACGACGCCGTAGCCGACGTCGTCGTCCAGGCCGCCCTCGACGACCTCCTCCAGCGCAATCACATTGCGCTCCTGCTTTCCTGCCCGCGTCGGCCCTGCTCCAACCCATACCTAGGACAGCATCTCGGGCGGGGTGGGCTCGGCCCTCCGCGCGGCTGCCTCGGCCGCCGCCGCCACCGCCAGCTCGCCCTCCAGGTACGCCAGCCTGTCCCGATGGGCCCGCCAGCCTCGCTGGACGGCAGCCGCCGCGCGCCCGCGCCTCTCAGCTGCGAGCTGTTGCTGCCGCTGCTGCTTCAAGGCCGCCGCGGAGATGTAGGCCATCGTCTGGGCCAGGTCCCACCTGGTAGCCTTGGAAAGCGCCTGGAGCCAGTGGCCGCAGCCCTCTCCAACACGCTCCGCCTGTGCCCGCGCCACCGCCACGTCGAGCACCGCGTCCTCATCGTCGACGCTACCGCCGACGACGCGCGCGACGGGCGAGGTCCCCGCCTCGCCCTTCCTCGACGGTCACCGCTTCCACGTGGGCGTCGTCGTCTCCGTCGCCGCCGTCCACGAGCGCCGCGAACGGCGCCATGCGCCCACTGGTGCCCTCGCGGCGGCGCGTCGGCCGCGCCCTGGCAGAGCGCCTCGGCACTCGCCACTCTCCAAGAGCCAGCTGGGCCGCCAGAGCCACGGCCACGCCACCCCGCGCCTCGCTCGGGGGCTCGTGCGGCGGGGCCTCGTGCCGCAGCGTTTGCCCTGACCCCCGCTCAGCCTCGGGCTCCGCCGCCGCCGGCCGCAGGAGGGCCAGGAGCTCCCGCACTCGGCGCACCCGAGCTGGCACGGCCGCCGCGCTCATCGAGCCCAGCACGCCCGCGGCCGGCACCTCTCAGCCCGACGCCCACTGGTGGAGGATGATCCCGACCACTGGCGGCGGCCCCCGGCAAGCCGCCCCGCACGAGCACCAACGCCCGCCCTCAAGGAGCACGGCTGGTAGCCCGCCGCCGCCAGCCATGGAGACGAGGGGGGGGGAGGAAGCGGCCGAAGCACCGTCGAACCGACGGATTTTGCACCGCGCGCCACCGCTAACGGCGTGCCTGCTCCCACCCCAACCCGCCGCGCGCCCCGAGGAGACCGCGCGAGCGGGGCGGCGCCACTGAGCGAGACAGACAACAGGGCTCTCACCCCCTTTGGACCCCGAGCCAAAATGGCTGCGGAAAGCTATGCGGCGTGAGATAGCTATGTAAAACATCTGGTGTGAGATATGCGGTGGCGTAGTGAGCTATACGCAGTGAGCTAGCTGGCGAAAGCTATGCCATGTAAGCTATGTGGCATGAGCCATGCGGTGAAAGCTACGTGGTACAAGCTATGTTGTGTAAGATAAAACTGTATGAACTGGCGAATGTAACGTACATGTGGCGTGAGCCATGTGGTGTGAGCTATGCGGTGCAAGCCATGCGGTGTAAACTGTATGATGCAAGCTGTGCGGCTTGAGATATGCGGTGTAAGCTATGCGGCGTCAACAAGGTGCCCACGCGGCGCACTGGCGAGGCGCCCACAGAAGGCACAGGCGCGCAAGTGGCGAAACAGCGGGAAACCCACCAAGCGCAAGGGTCGCCCACGAGGCGCCCACGAGCGGGCGCGAATGTGGCAAAAAAAAAAAAAAAACGTGTCAGTTGTGTTTGCGGAACGAGGAAGAGGAAGATGACAAAAGAAGTAGAAGAGACGGAGGTACAAATGGGAGAGAAGGAGGGGCCGTCGCACGTTGTGCACAAATCCAGAAAACGCGGCGGGGCCGCGCACACACACACACACACACACACCGTGACCGGAGAGGGCGCGTGGCGGGTCGATGGTATCCCCGCCTTCGTGCCTGGCACTGGAGACCGCCCAGACGGGCCTGGAGCAGATTCGGCTGCACGCGAGAGTGACCCTGAGCAAGAGTGACCTTTGCTGCGCGGCTTCAGGGGGAGCGCGAGGGAGCCAAGACCAAGCGTGCAAGCCACGATCGGGGGGCCCCCTCGGGCACGCACCGCAGGTCACTCTGGCGAGACTCTCACGCACAGCCGATGGGTGGGACCGGGGGATCGCACCGCATCGCCGATGCATCGCGACGCATCGGCGACACCGGGATGGAGAAGCATCGGGCCCCGGATCGCGCCGCAGCGCCGATGCATCGGCGACGCGGCGCGATCCTGCGAGCCCATCGGCTCCGACCCCGCTTGGAGGCGGCCCGGGAGGCACGCGGCACGCTCAGATCTTGCTCGCGCCGATGCCGAGCAGCTGCCGCCGCGTGGACTCGAGGCGCGTCTCGAGCTGGAAGAGCGGATCGAGCACGCCGCGCACGTCCCCGGGCTGGCCGTCGAGCCTCTGGAGCAGGCCCATGACCGACGGGAAGATGTCGTCCGTCTGGCCCACGAAGTCAGGCACCGGGATGCCGTTCTGCGGCCGGGGCGGGGGATCAAACCTCGTCCCGCCGCGCTGACGAAAGGCGTGCTCTGGGGAAGCAAGGGGGAGAAGAGGAGGAGGAGGAGGAAGAGGAGAAAGAGGAGAGGAGATAGAAGAAGGAGAAAGAGGAGGAGGACGAGGAGAGGAGAGGAGAGGAGAAAAGTGTAAAGGAGGAGGAGGAGGAGAAAGAGGAGTGGGAGGAGGAGGAGGAGGAGGAGGAGGAGGAGGAGGAGGGGGAAGAGGGAGAAGAGGAGTAGGAGGAGGAGGAGGAGAAAGAAGAGGAAGCGGAGGAGGAGGAGGAGGAGGGGGATGGCAGTGCCAGGATGACTCAATTGCCTCAAGCTCCAAGGAGGGGGAGGACGACGACGAGGAAAAATAATAGCAGGAGCAAGAATAATAAGGAAAGGAGGAGGAGGACGAAGAGGAGGGTAACCAGAAGAAGGAGGGAAGGTAAGAATGAGAGGAGGACAAATAGGGGAACGAGGACGAGAAATAGGGGAAGGGGGAGGGAGACGACCCTCCACAGCGGCTCCCTTTCCACGCGTGAGGCGGACAGCTCCTGCTGCTCGCGAGGCGGGCGCTCGGAGAGAGGGGCGCATGGGGGGGGCCCCGTCTCCTCCCGCACCCGAGAGGCGGGCGATGGCTCGCGCGGCGCGTACTGGGGGGGTAGCGCGAGGGGCGGCCTTCTAAGAAGGCGGGGGAGCTTCTAAGGGGGCAGAAGGCAGGGCCCTTCTGAGAAGCACTCCCTGCTTCTGGGAAGCCTTCTCAGAGCGTCCACGCCCTTCTGAGAAGGCACCTGCCTGCTAAGAAGCGCGCTGCCTTCTTCGAAGGCCACCCCCCACGCACCACCCCCCTGTGCGCGCGGCCAAGGGCTTGCTCCCCCGCGCTGGAGCACGAAGGACAGGGGATTGTTGTCTACCAATACTATGCGCTCGACGTCCTTCCGCTGGCAGCGCCCGGCCACCGCCGACAGGTCCTTTAGGAACTGGTCGCCGACAGGCGTCTTAACGGCCCTGCAGTGCTGCCGGTACAGGCGGCCAGCCAGCTTCCGCTCGGTGTCGATGGCGTCGAGCACGGCACTGGCGTACTCCTCGACCCCAGCGGTGAAGACGTAGGTCTCGAACATGTCGCAGCACTGCGAGAGGAACGCGTCCAGCCCCTGCCGCTTGAGAACGGAGCAGGTGACGCCGCTGGCAAGTCGCAGGTGCAGCTTCTCGATGCCATCGCCCTCGGCGGTGTGACCCCCTCCTCCTCTCCCGCCTCATCTTGCTTCGTCGTCCTCTACCTCCGCCTCCAATTACATCCCCTCCCTCCCCTCCCCTCCCCTCCCCTCCCCTCCCCTCTATCTCTCCGCTCATCCCCATCACTCCCTTCCTGTCTCCTCCTCCCGCCACCTCTTTCTTCATCTACTCCTTTCGTCCTCCTCCTGTTCTTCCTCCTCCTCCTCCTACTCCTCCTCCTGCTCCTCCTCATGCTCCTCCTCCTCCTCTTCCTGCTCCTGCTCCTGCTCCTCCTCCTCCTCCTCCTCCTCCTCCTCCTCAGATTCGACCTCATACTCCTCCTTCGCATCCACTGCCTCCTCTTCCCCTTCTCCGATTCTCCTCTCCTCGTCTTCCTCATCAGCATCATCATCATCATCATCATCATCATCATCATCATCATCATCATCATCATCATCATCATCATCATCATCATCATCCTCATCCTCCTCATCCTCCTCGTCTTCCCCCCCCTGCTCCTCCTCCTCACCATCAAAGTCATAAGTATCACCACCACTACCATCATCATCATCAGTAGCATCATCATCATCATCATCATCAGCAGCAGCATCAGCATCAGCATCAGCATCAGCATCATCATCGTCCTCATCATCATCCTCATCATCATCATCATCAGCAGCAGCATCAGCATCATCATCATCAGCAGCATCACCATCATCAGCAGCAGCATCATCAGCAGCAGCATCATCAGCAGCAGCATCATCATCAGCATCAACATTATCATTAGCATCAGCAGCATCATCATCAGCATCATCAGCATCATCAGCATCAGCATCACATCATTATCATCAGCAGCAGCATCATCAGCAGCATCATCGGTAGCAGTATCATCAACATCAGCATAATCATCATCAGCAGCATCATCAGCATCGGCCTAAGCATCAGCATCGCCGTCGTCGTCGTCATCATCAGCATCATCATCATCAGCAGCAGCAGCATCAGCATCAGCAGCGTCATCAGCATTACCATTATCGTCGTCATCATCATCACCACCACCACAATCATCATTAACCAGCATCATCATCAGCAGCAGCATCATCATCATCATCAGCAGCAGCATCGACCCCATCATCGTCATCAACATCATCATCATCACCATCATCATCATCATCAGCAGCAGCAGCAGCAGAATCATCAGCATAATCAACAGCAGCACCATCGTCAGTATCATCACCATCATCAGCAGCAGCATGGTCACCATCATCATCAGCAGTAGCAACATCAGCAGCAGCATCAGCATCAGCATCATCATCATGATCATAATCAGCATCATCAGCATCATCATCATCATAATCATCAGCATCACCATCATCACCAGCATCACCATCACCAGCATCAATAATATAAACACAATCACCATCGCAATCATCAGCAGGGTAAACAGTTGCACCGTAACCATCCTCAACAGACGCAGCAGCATCATACTCGTCCAAAGCACCATCCTCATCATCATCAGCATCAGCATCATAGTCATTATCATCACCATCCTGATCTTCGTAATCATCATCGACATCCTCATCGTCGCCATCATCATCCATCATAATCAGCATCAGCATCATCATCATCGTCGTCACCATCCAAATCATCAGCATCATCATCATCAGCAGCAGCATCATCACCACCATTGTCATCTTCAGCATGAACATCTGCAGCTTCATCTTCATCCGCAGCAGCACCATCGTCATCATCAAACAACATACAATCCTTCCCCGTCGCATCGTCATCCATCCTTCCATCCCCCCTCACCACACGTCCAAGCCATAGCTTCCGGCTTGCCCCCTGCCCTTCCCTCCAGATCAAACCCGTCATCCCTCGGCCTCCACTGCATGTGCATCCTCATCAGCATCATCATCATCATCATCATCAGAATCATCATCATCATCACCATCATCATCATCATCAGCAACGTCATCATCATCATTAGCATCATCAGCATCATCATCCGCATCTTCATCATCAGCAGCAGCAGCATCGTCGTCATCATCAGCATCATCAGCATCAGCATCAGCCTCATCATCATCATCATCATCATCATCATCGTCGTCGCCGTCATCGTCATCGGTATCATCAGCAGCAGCAGCCTCATCAGCATCATCATCATCATCAGCATCATCATCATCATCATCATCATCGTCATCATCATCATCCTCATCATCATCATCATCATCATCATCATCGGCAGCAGCACCATCATCGTAAATCTTCATCGCAATCGTCATCAGCGTCACCGCCATCGTCGTCAGCATGATAAGCATGGCTGGCATCACCATCATCATCAACGACGACACCATCACCACCGTCAGTCAAAGCACCATGGCCTTTATCAAAATAACCAGCTGTACCATCATCACCTTCACCACCAACAACAGCAACCTCAACACCATGTGAGTATCTCTCTCTATCTCTCTATCGTCCTCTCAGTCTCCCTATGTAGCTCGTGTTGCTTCCTGTCTCTCCCGCTTCCTCGCTCACTCTCTCTCTCTCTCTCTTGTCTTAGTTGTTTATCTGTCTCTCTCTCTCTCTCTTACTCCCTCTCTCTCTCTCTCGTTCTCTCTCTCTCTCTCTCTATCTCTCTCTCCCTCTCTCTTTTTCTGTCTGTCTTGCTCTTCCCGCAGTCCCTCCCTCATTCCCTTCATCCCTCTCCCTCCTTCCCTCCATCCACTCGCTCTCCCCCTCCCCCTCAACCTCATCCCACCTTGCCTCCCCTCCCCCTCCATTCCAAGACATCCCCCTCCCGCCCTCCCTCCAGACCAAGACAGCTCTCCAGCCATCCCATCGTCCTCCTCCTCCTTCTCCTCCCGTTCTTCCACCTCCATCCCCGCCATCCCTGCTCCTCCTCCACCTCCTCCTGCCCCATCCTCAGTCGTCCCCCCCCTCCTCATCATGCTATTCCTGCTCGAACACATCATCATCATCCCCCTCATCATCCTCTTCCCCCTCCGTCCTCTTCCAGCACTCACCCACCTGACCCCCACTCTTCGTCATCCCCCCTCCTCCTCCTCCCCCTCCGTCTCCTCCTCCTCTGCGTCAATGTTCTCCCTCTTCTCCTTATCCCTCAACCACATCCCGTCTCAATTTTTCTAACACTCGCTCTCACCCAGCCTTCCGTCATCATTTCCTCGACTCCCCTCCTCCTCTCCCGCTTCCTGTCCCATCATCATCATCATCATCATCATCATCATCATCATCAGCATCATCATCATCATCATCATCATCATCATCATCATCATCATCATCATCATCATCATCATCATCATCATCATCATCATCATCATCATCATATCAGCAGCAGCAGCATCAGCAGCAGCATCATCATAAGCATCATCAGCATCGTCATCAGCATCATCATCCTCATCAGCATTATCATCATCAGCATCATCAGCAGCAGCATCAGCATCAGCATCATCAGCATCATCATCAGCATCACCAGCATCATCATTATCATCATCATCATCATCATCATCATCATCATCATCATCATCATCAGCATCAGCATCAGCATCAGCATCATCCTCATCACCACCATCAGCATCATCATCATCAGCAGCAGCATCATCAGCATCAGCATCAGCATCAGCATCATCATCATCAGCATCAACATCATCATCAGCAGCATCGCTAGCATCATCAGCATCATCATCATCAGCATCAGCATCACCATCATCGTCATCATCATCATCACCATCATCATCATCATCATCAGCATGATCATCATCATCATCATCATCATCATCATCATCATCATCATCATCATCATCATCATCGGTTTCATCGTCATGCTCCTTCTCCCATCCCCCGACCCCTACTGGGTCCCCCTTCCTCACACTCCTCCTCCTCCCTGTCCGATCCTTGGCGGCATGGTCAGGTCGTTCCTCGTACTGTCGGAGGCCCATCGAAGGTGGGGCGCAAGAAAAGGTTACCTATGACGCCCTCCTGGCGAAGAACGAGAGGGTGGACTCCTCCAACTGCTCATCCTCCGCCTTTTCATCCTCCTCCTCCTCCATCCTTCTCCTCCTCCTCCTCCTTCTCCTCCTCTTCCGCCTCCTCATCGTCCTCCTCCTGATCCTCGTCCTTCTCTTGCTCCACCAACTCTTCCTCCTCCTCCCCCTCCTTCTCCTCATCCTCGTCCTCCTCTTCCTCCACGTCGTAGTCATAATCATCATCATCATCATCATCATCATCATCATCATCATCATCATCATCATCAGCAGCAGCATCACCATCATCATCACCGTCAGCATCATCATCATCATCATCATCATCATCATCATCATCATCATCATCATCATCATCATCATCATCATCAGCATCATCATCCGGGTCATCAGCATCATCACCACCATCCATCATCATGCGCATCATCATCATCAGCATCATCACCAGCGGCATCATCTTCTTCATCATCATCAGGATCAGTCGCATCATCATGAGCATCATCAGCATCAGTCCCATCATCATCAGCAGCAGCATCATCAGCATCATCGGAATCATCATCAGCATCATGATCATCATCATCATCATCATCATCATCATCATCAGTAGCAGTATCAGCAACATCACAATCATCAGCAGCATCAACAGCATCACCATCAACAGCAACCATAATCATCATCATCATCATCAGCAGCAATATCATCATCATCAGACTCATCAGACTCATCACGATCATCATCAACAGCATCACCATCAACAGCATCAGCATCGTCATCATCTGCATCATCCACACCACAATCATCATCATCATCATCATCATCATCATCACCATCATCATCATGGACATCATCATCATCATCAGCATCATCAGTATCATCATCAGCAGCAGTAGCAACTGTAATTATCCTCGGCGTCGTCATCATCAGCATCAGCACCAGCATCAGCAGCAGCAGCATCAGCAGCACCAGCAATCCCATCATCAGCATCATCATCAGCATCGTCATCATCACCGCCACCACCAGCATCATGAGCATCTTCACCAGCATGATAATCAGCACCAGCAGCATCAGCATCATAATCATTATCATCAGCAGCATACTCATCATCACCATCACCAGCACCATTACCATCATCATCAGCACCATCAGCACCATCATCAGCATCAGCCCAGCATCATCATCAGCATCATCAGCATCAGCATCATTATCAGAATCAGCATCATAACCGTAACCAGTATCATAATCTGAATCCTCAACAGCAGCATCGTAGTCATCACCATAGTCATCAGCAACATCGTCATTATCATCATCAGCAGCACCATCACCATCCTCATCAGCATCATTAGCAACCTCTGCCTTCTGAGCGTGCGAGGCAACTGCCAATTTGTCGCCACCGGGGCCTCGGGGAGCCACAAGGACCAGACAAAAGGGCAATTCCTTTTTACAACACGGGCGGCGCGGCCAGTTCTTATCTCAAGCGTTGTGCCCGAACCTCCCTTTTAAGGGAGGCTGCCCAACACACTCACAGAATTCTGAAGCGAAGCTCCGCTCCACAGGATAAAGTAAAAATGACACTGCAAAAAGAAGAAGGAGCCACACACGCTACGGAGAGCAGGCTGAAGCAAAACGCGCGCGCACTAGTAGCCTCTGCCTTCTGAACGTGCGAGACAACTGCCAACTTGTCGCCACCCGGGCCTCAAGGAGCCACCGGGACCAAACAAAGGGGCAACTCCTTTTAAAACACAGGCGGCGCGGCCAGTTGTTATCTCAAGCGTTGTGCCCCAGCCTCCCTTGAGGGAGGCTGCCCAACGAATTCACAGAATTCTGACGCGAAGTTCCGCTCCATACGCGCGAACCATTCTATCTTGGCGGGGAAGGGGTGGCGGTGGGATACCATTTACAAAAGGTAGCCTCAAGGCACCGGGTCGAACCTCAAGGAGGTAGCAAAGGAGGTAGCCTCAGCAGCATAGGATGTAGCCTCAAGGCGCCGGCTCAAGGCCTCAGCAGCAAAGGAGGTAGCCTCAAGGCACCGGGTACCATTTACAAAAGCCTTGGCGAGTGTTTTGGAAAAACTCTTTGGGCACTCCTCGGCCACTCGCGTGTTAAAAGTATGTTGTCTTTGCCCGTTAAAACCACGCGTTGGTTACTTGTTCTGGAGTACCTCCCCTTGCAATGTTTGCACCTACGAACTGAGGGCTCTAAAGGCAAGAAAGTAGCTTCTAAACAGGTGGAATTCATCCAGGGCGTTCCCCATTGACAGAAATCAGTTTTCATTTCACGAGTTGTTCTGCGACGCCTCAACTGGACCATTTGAGGGGCCCCCCACAAGAAGGATAAGCACGGCTTATCGATGCAATACCGATCCATATGCAGAGACGCAACTTGCGCGATGCTCCCCGTGCTTTTCATTGTTTGGTTACCGAAGTCGATTTTCCATCTCTCAGATTCATTTCGCAGCGCAGGAAGCCCAAAAATGCGCTGTAAATCTCTAAGGTTGCGGCCCACTAGGTCCAGTACGAGCTCTGGACCGCGATGTACACGGAGTCCCATAATGAATACCCAGAACGAATCCAGACATCACCCAGCCTCGAATACATCTTACGAGAGATTGCTTGCACAGACCACGCTTGACTCCGAAGCGAATATTAAAAGCGATAGACAAAGACCCCGGTCGAGCCAGCTCGAGACACTCTCGAAGCACCAGAGAATATCTCGAGGAAGAACGGAACCATCAGCGCACGCGCAGGCCTGCTGGCGCCTGCAGCGGCGCGGCCACATTCTGCAGGGCCCTCGGCGCAGCTATCAAACACCTGGCAGCGAAGTCGCGCATCAGGATAGAACGCCGACTTAGGAGCTCTTTGATTCGGCCCCCTTTTTGGCACCGCCCCACACTGCTGTCGGACGACCAACGACCTCTGCGTCTGATGTCGGCTATTGTCCGACGCCCTGCCAGAAAGTCCGCGCCGGGCCCTGAGTGACGAAGCCGATGCATCACGAACTCTCCGATGGCATCTTCGAGGTCGAAGTCCCTCACCACCTCCGTCACACTGTCTGCGAGCGCCAACGCCCCCGCTCCGGCGAGGCTCTCGCCGGCGGGTCGGATCCGTCGCAATCGGAGAAAGGCAGTCGCCAAAAGGGCCCAATCTACCTTCACCGTCTCGTCGGACTCTCCGACCTTCGAGCTGATCCCCAGCTCGAACGGGCGCAGCAGCATGGTCACAGCGGCCCCGGGCCCACCGGCACTCACTGGCGGATGGACCACGCCCCAGGTTATACGGGACAGCTCGCCTGGGCGCAGATAGCAGTGGTGGGCTACCAGGACCGCCACTCCCTGAGTCAGTCTGCCACTTGCGATCAGCTCGTTCGCCACCACAAAGCGCAGGCCCTCGGGGACTGGCAGTCGCGACTCGCCGGGGGCGAGCCTCCGCAGCGTCGCGGAGCAGGCCCGCGCCCGAGGCAAGTTGCTGACCTGCTTGCCCACCGTCGCGAAAGCCCATGACAGAGCTGCCATCAGACGGCCGCCCTCGCCGCCAGTCGCCCCCTCGAAGAAATCCCCGCCGAGGTGCCCCGCCGCCGCCGGGTCGAGCTCGGCCGCGCTCAACTTCCCCAGGGACCTCGCAATGTCGCCCTGCATCGGGCCCAGCTGCGCCCCACTGAGGCCCCGATCGACGGCCATCCCTGTTCGACGAGCATGCCGCGCGAGCCGAGGAAGATAAGACCCCCGAGTAGGTGCCCCGACCACGATCGCCTCCTACACTGTTCGGCCTGGCAGCGCCGCCGTGCACTTCCAGTCGCCGACGCACCCGCCGTCGCACGTGCCCTGGAGCTCCCTCCGGCGGCTGCCGTCGACGAGCGAGCTGAGAGACCTGGGCGGGAGCCACCGCTGGCGCCGACATCACCCCAGCCCGGCGCAGCGGGTTGAGCGGCACCGTCGGCAGCTCGCTCCGAAGCCCTGCGGCGCCACTGCGTGAGAGAGCTCTCCCCTCGCGCGGCGCCCCACCCACGGCGGCGCCCGCCTGCGGGGGCCTTCTCACCAGCGCACCTCAGGCCCCTAAGAGAGGGCTCATATGCGACATTCTTCTCGCTCGGCACCCATCTCAAACACAGCTGAATATCCCACAAAAAATAAGTACAGCGAGCTGGCGACCCACGCGGCACTGACCTCTGACCTCGCGCGCTGGACCGCCCTGTTTGAATCGAAATCAGCGCGCCCAATTAATCCGCCAGGACAAAAACACGCCTGTTAAAGTAGTGACCAGTTCTCGCAAAATTCCGAGCGACCCCTACCAGAGCACGGCCCTCGAGACAAGCGATGCGCCCCTCCCGCGCCCAGGCACCATTGCACTCGGCGCGTCACTTGGCGCGCAACAAAGACGAGTGAAGACCTGGAACTGGCCGAATTCTGGGCTGCGAGCAGTGATGACCGACGCCATATCCACCATCCACACCCTCACCAAGGAAGACGTCTCGTGGATTCACTCGACCACCTCCTAAGAAGGGCCATCTATCCGAATAGCTGCTCGCCTCATCTAAAGTCTCAGTCAACGGCCTAGACGCGCGCGTCCCAAGACCCCACGGAGTCGCATCACAGGCAAAGGCCTTTGGACCCCAATCTTTCGTCAGATCGCACTCAATAAGAGGAGGCAAAGCTCGCGCCCATCGTAACTCATGCAACACAGCCGGCCAAGTTACTTGAACGATCAGGATTCCTCTTCGCGAACACATATACGGCGCGGAAACCATATAACATCTCCCGCAGAAGCATCGCCCGATGGGCGATGCGCCCAAACACTTCACGAAGAGACCTCCCTGAACACCTCCGCCTCCTGAGAAGAAACTCCAGAGCAAGCCACACCTTCCACCTCCTCATGCCGCGGTAAGATCCGCCCCTCTCCTGAAACGCTACGACCAGGAAGATCTCCTCCGACTCCGACGACATCGACCTCGCGAGTCCCAAACCAGCTTCCCGAACCGCCTGCAGCGACCGAGTAGTAGGATCACGGCATTCTTCAGGAGTGCTAGAGCACACGCCCACGTTGTCCACATACAACGACACACAGCCGTTTTTTCAGACCGCCGGTCGGACGACGATCTTGCAGAAGCTGCGAGCTCGGATACGCCTGGCCCAATATCCTCGTGCGTTGACTGGCACCAGCACAAAGCGCGCACCCAGCCCATAGGCAGAATCGTAAGCCTCGGCCTGATGACGCCGCCAGTGGACTCGATATCGGGGAGCAGCTTCTTCCTCCATCTTGCCTTGATGGGGGGTAAGTGGAAAAATGTGCACAGTTCGGGGGGTGTTCCGAACTGGAAAAAAAAATCTTTAAAACCGTACTGACCTACATAGAGCTGCTCTCCGGCATCGACCCGCAAGCGAAACAGGGCTCCTGAAGTCGGGAGAGCCACGCAATCGCTGCTCGAGAAAAAGCAGCTCGACCGCCGACAGTCGGCAATGAGACGCTGGGCACCTCTCTTCTTTCGCACAGTAAAGTCCTACGCAAGCAACGCCCTCCTCCTGCACAAATTCTACCATGTTTCGCCCATGCAGCATCATCAACGCTGCGGCATAGCGACGTGCTGATCTACGCAGGCCGGGATCACGATAAACCTTCATCCCGCTCGCCCCACAACTTTGCAAGCCCACCGAATTTGCAGCACATGCTCATCCATCCACGCTCGGACTTCCTCGCGCCCATTTGGGCCAAGAAGCTGACGCATGTCAGCGGGGGCCGCCTCTATTGGCCAGAGCGACAGCAGAGACTCGCCCAAGGGAACTGCTGGCGAGCTCTCCAGAATAGTCATACCCGCCGCTGCTGCTCGGAAAAGCCTCGGCCAGCTGAACACCATCGAGGGGGCGCCATCCTGCTGCATCGCGCACGGACGCGCTCCAGATTGCCAGGGCCATCTCTCAAAAAGTTGACAGCGCCAGCAGGGAGGTCTGAAGCACCCCCAAGATACCTCGGACAAGACAGAAACGGCCTCTCGACTGAAACGGCCTCTCGACTGAGCCTATTCAACCACTGCTCCGACGACGCAGGGAGACTGCTCATACTGGGGGGCCGCCTGCACGCACGGACCGGAGGACCGACCCCCGATGCGTTCACCCGCTCTAAAAGTACTACGACCTGCCGTCAGCGATAGCGGTAGCCGACCCGACGCACATCTTACATCACGGGCAACCGAAGCTGCCAAGCGGCCTCTGCTACTTGCAAGCGGCCGAGGGAGGCCGCCCCCAGAAGCCGCGCGTGTCCTCATGACTTGTCGCCCCCACCACGACCGCGACCTCCGCCTGGGGGCTGACGGAGGAGGGCTCTTTCTTCTCGTGCCTTCCGCGCTTGCTTCTGGATCTGAGACTCCTTCTCGAGCTCCTTACTCACGTGCTCGATCAAAGACGGAGCACAACAAACTTTTGGATTCACATGCTGCCGACCCTCGGACAGATCCATCTCATCGCTCGCGATCACTGCCGAGCCGCTCACAGACGAGGATGCCGATGCTGAGCCCCCTCGGTCGCCGTCACGCACCTTCTCCGCAGATTGATACTCGATGGTTTGGAGACGGCGGGCGCTCTTCTCCATCGCCACCAGATTGGACAGGTCAAGCTAATCGACGCTGCCCGCCGCCTCCAAGCACGAACACAGCTGCGAGTGCTCGGCTACGCCCCAATCTGAGGCATTCAGCCGAGCGGTAGCCTTCCACCAGCGATGGTGGTCCTCCGGCCCAGTGTTGCGCCGTGCCAAGAACAGAGCTACCCTCATAGCCGTCCGCGGCCCTTTCACAGGACAGCTGTCGATCGCGCTCTCGTTGATGCTCTCAGCCACGCTGCTCCACGGGCGATTCCGCTCTCCCACCGGAGTGTACGTCACCGGCAGCACCCGCGCGTCGCTGGTCTCGGCATGGCTCCGCCGCCAACGCTCAACCTCGTACCTCAGCACCTGCTCCACCGAGAGGATGTCTGCGCCGACGCGCGCGAAGCCGAGCTTTCTAAGAGTGGCCTCCGGGCCGCCCACGCACTCGTCCCCGACAGCTGTGATGGCGTTTCTCTCCACGAAGAGCCACGACTCGGGAGCCTCCTCCTTGAGGCCCTGCAGCACCGCGCCCGCTGGCTTGCCGCCAGCTCGAAAATTGTACACGCTCGCGCCCTGCTGACTCGCTGGGATGCTCCCGTCCAGCCTGAAGGCGCGCACTCCCGTCACGTCGCCATTGTTCGGCCCGTATTCCTCCTCGTACAGGTCCCCGTCTGGGGTGTAGATCACCCACCTCGTGTCGCCAGCCGCTGCCAGCAACATGCGAGCGTGCAACAGATCATCGTCGTAGCGCACCAGCACCTCACGCCCTGGCGCCAACGATGAGGACGCCACCGCTGGAGCTGCCGCCGCCGCTGCCGCCCCGCCTGGGGCGTGGCCCACCAAAGCCTGCGCCATCACTCAAAGTGAGCGTCGGCGGAGAGCGCCTGCACGAGCAGCACCGTCCGAGCACACCTCCGAGCAGCAGCGTCACCAACCACAGGCAGCACTGCACCTCGAACCTGAACACGTACTGCGAGCCCTTCACAGACAGGCACTCCGCGTTGCTCTGAAGCTGCTGGGTCACCAGCCGCGCGAGCGCCGCACAGTCTTGTGACTCCGAGCCCAGGCACTGGCACACACACACACACGGGGGACAGCTCCCAGAGTCAGGAGTCGCCGAGCCAGCGATCAAACCATGGAGGCCAAAGATCGAATCGTTCGTGTGTAGAGCAGCAAGGGATCTACCTGCATGCGGCCAGGGGAACCATCTCCTCTGAGCCACGCACGCTACGGAGAGCAGACTGACGCAAGACGTGCGCGCACTAGTATCACCCGCAGCTCCATTATCATCATCATCAGCAGCAGCAGCATCATCGACATCATCATCATCATCATCATCATCATCATCATCATCATCATCATCATCATCATCATCATCATCATCATCATCATCATCATCATCACCATCACCATCACCATCATCATCAGCAGCAGCAGCAGCAGCAGGAGCATCATCAGCATCGCCATCAATGTTACTACCATCGCCATTTCCATATCCTGCGCCATCAATGCCACAATCGCATAAACAATCTGCAACACCATCGTCATCGAATTCGGTCATCGTCATCGTCATCGTCGCCGTAATCATCACCATCATCGTGGTCGTGATGGTCATCACCCCCACATCAACCATCATCACCATCATCGTCCTCCTCCACATCCTTCTACTCTTTCCCCTTCTTCTCCTCATTATCCCCCCCGCTCCCATCAGCCCAATGATCATCATTCTCCCTCTCCTACTCAACCTCCTCCGGCTCACCCCCGACTTCCTTTTCCTCCTCCTGCTCCTGCTCCTCCTCCTGCTCCTCCTCCTCCCTTCCCTTCTCCGATCCGCTCCTCCTCATCTTCCTCCCCCTCCTACTCAACCTCTTCCTCCTCCTCCTCCTCCTCCTCCTCCTCCTCCTCCTCCTCCTTCTCCTCCTCCTCCTCCTGGTGGGGGATACAGGAGGGCGGAAGGTGGGATGGGCAACACTCTTGCGGGCACCCCAGATGGCTGCGAAAAGCCGGTGCAGTGTATCAGGCACTCGTCCATGTCGAGGGCAACCACCAGCGGCACAGGCGCCTAGGAGAGACAAGGACGAAACGTGGAACGGGAAGGAGGAGGAGGAGGAGGAGGAAGAACTCCTCGCACACAAGAGAGGACGGGAAAGATAGTGGAACATCACACACATGTTAGCCAGTGTAGACCCCAAAATGAAACGTTCTTCCGTTTGGATCGTCGTCGTGGCCGTCGCCGCTCCCCCCTTCTCCCTGGGCCCTCCTCCTCGAGCGATCTAGCCAAACGGAAATTTAGCCTTCGTGGACCACCACACAATGAAGTCTTGCAGCATACGCGGTGCAACCCAGGTGGTGCAATCCACGTGGTCCAATCCATGCGGCGCAAAGCAACGCAAGGAAATGCAAAGCAACGCTTTGCAGCGCAAAGCAATGCAAAGAAATGCCAAGAAACGCAAAGCCCATCAATGCCAAGAAACGCAGAGCCAAGCCCATCAATGCGAAGCAATGCACATCAATGCACGCGAAGCAACGCGGCGCACGCGGCGGCGACGGACAACGGCGGCGGGTGGCGACGGGCGGCCACAGGCCGGCCGGAGCGCCACCGGGGCCCAGCGGCGACGGCGGCGACGGGCCGCGACGGGCTGCCACAAGCCAGCTGGACCGCCACCGGGGCCCAGAGACCTCAGAACGCAGGTAAGAGACCCGAAGTGCAAGAACTGCCTGGGGAATGACAATCCCACCGGCGCTTTAGGGCGTGAGTGGTTCAGGGCGTTTCCTCTCCCAACTGCCTTCTTTCCCTTCGGGCAGGGGTTTGATCACTGTCCCCTGTTAATATACACCCCGTCCCCCAGGCGACCAGCAGCCAACCAGGAACAATGAGGACCCCATGAGGGCCCACCCCCCACCATCCCTCTCAAAAAACAACACAAAGTACACTTTGGGGCAAAGTCTGGAGTCATGTTCGTGAGGCCCGCGAGCACTTTGTATTGTCTTTTGACAGAGACGGCGGTGGTATCAGCATATTGCCTGCTGCGCGCAGGGCTACCATCCCTGACACAACAAAAAGTGCAACTCGCGGATACATCTGGATCACGCGCGGCCACCCCGCGATCACTGTCAAGTGGTTGCGTACGGCCTGCTGTGCGCCAGCCCGCCAGACACAATGATGGGCACTGGTTTTCGACATGGATGGTAGGGGCCGACACGTTTCCCGATGTGTGCTGTCACGTGCGCAAGCGCACCCGACACACTCTGCACGTGCCCCGAACGTGGCGCACCTGGCGCGGCTGGAGTATGTGGCACACCTGGTGCACGCGGAGACACGTGGCGCATCTGGCGCACCAGGCGTGCCTGGCACGCTCGGGCCCCAGGGGTGCCTGGCGCGCGTGGCCCGCCTGGCACTCGTGGCGCACCTCGCCCAAGCGCCGCGCACATGGGCTCGGTGTTGGTGCCCAGTAGCTGCCCATCCAAAGACGACCGCTGAACATGCTGAGGCTCGGGTGGTACTCATGTGTTGGGAGGGCGGGTGGGAGTGAGCTAGACGGCTTGCTATCTAGGAGGGTGTCTTGACCCCTCCC
>CAUYUJ010003525.1:235000-247500 GCA_963575745.1 Prorocentrum cordatum | reverse complement strand
TACATCGACATGTACCTAACCAGGCGCACCTATGAATATCCATAGACATATCCACCCACGTATACACATACATACACGCATAAATAGACACGAACATATACATGTACACGTACATATACACACATATAGAGATACTCATATGCATACACACATACATGCACATATACATGTGCATGTATATATACATCTACATATACAAATACATATGATTAGAAATATACGTATACAACAACATACCAATCCAAATATACATATACATACACATGCACATAGACGTAGTCACATACATATTCATATACATCTACATATACAGTTGCACATACATATACATATATATATATATATATATATATACATATGCATATGCATATGCATATACAGACACATATACATAAACAGCTGCATATGCATATGCAAAGACATATACATACATTATCATACGCACCTCTCCGAGGGAGTAGAGCTCAGAGGCGATTAATGCGCACGTCGTTCGCGATTTTTCTGGCCGTTTCGCTCGGGACATCCTCGAAATTCTGAAAATCGGTGGCACCCCTCACGCAGATCGTGACGTCAGGGTCCAAAAACACATGGGAATTTCAACATTTAACATAAAACCTTCAAAAACACACTGTAATTTCAATAATTTTGACCCCGATTCTCAGAGAATGGCGGTTTCGCCTGAGACATCCTCCCAAAATCGAGCCCCAGACCCCTCCTCGGAGCCTCCTGGGGGCCTCCTGGAACCTCCTGGGGCCTCCTAGGGCTTTCTGGACCTTCTGGTACCCCAGACCCCGCCTCGGAGCCTCCTGGAGTTCTCCTGGGCCTGCTGAGGCCGCCTGGGGCCTCCTGGGGCCTCCTGGGGCTTCAGAACTACATGCACACACAGAGACACAAATCACGCCCAACACATCACACGCTAGACAAACATAACATACACACACACACACACACACACAACACCGACAACACACAAAAAGCACGCACCACACAAAGCACACATCACACACACACACACACTCACAATCCTGGGGCCTCCTGGAGCCTCTTCTGGTATCCAAGTCGGGCCTCCTGAGGCTTCCTGGGGGGCCCTGGTACACACATCGCAAGGTGTGGCAACCCCACTTGCGCTCGAGTGCGACTTCGCTGTTGCATGTCACTCCTGCTTCAAACGCCCCTTCAGCTTGTTGTATGAGCCTGGGCACACACCGCATAATATAGATAGTGACATATGTATATATATATATATATATATATATATATATATAGATATAGATATACTAATGAGAGAGCGTAGTCCACCGCCACTGTACTATGGAAAATTCCCCCCCTCTTCCTGGGAAACCCGGGGGTCCCCCCCCTCCGAAAATCCCCCACCCACCCCCCCCCGCCCCCCCCCCCTCCCCCCGGCAAAACCCCCCCCGAACCCCCCCTCTCTGGAAAACTGGGGGGTGTCACTACTGGTTCGAACCCCTCCCCCCACCCCTTCCCCGGAAAACTGGGGCGGGGGTCGCTACCTGTTCGAAGCCCCCCCACACTCGAAAACCGAGAGAGGTCACCACTGCTTCGAACCCCCCCCCACCCCACCCCCCCTCCAGAAAACCGGTCTCCCCCACCATTGTCCCACCACGGTCCCACTCTCCCCACTTTCCCCACGGTCCCCACCACTGTCCCACTGTCCCCACTGTTCCCACCACTGCCCCACTGTCCCCGCTGTCCCACTGCGCTGTCCCACTGTCTCCACTCCACTGTCCCCACCACTACTGTCCCACCACCGTCCTCACCACCGCCTTCACCACTGTCCCCGCCACTGCCGTCCCCACCACTGTCCCGCTGTCCCCACCCCTGTCCCACTGTCCCCACACCACTGTACCAACCACCACCGTCCCCACCACTGTCCGCACCACTGTCCCACCGTACCCGCACCGCTGTCCCCACCACCACCGTTCCCACCACTGTCCCAATATCCCCACCACTGCCCAACTGTCCCGAGGAGCAGGAATCGTTTGCCGGCGGCGAAGGGGGGGGGTCCGAGCCGGTAGCGACCCCCCCCCCGGTGTTCGATGGGGGGGGTTCCAACCGGTAGTGACCCCCCCCCGCTTTTCGAGGGGGGGGGGGCGGGGACGGGTTGGGAACCCCCAGTGACCCCCCCCGGGGTTTCCGCCAGCAGCGGTAGAACACGCTCTTTCATACATATATGTATTTATACATACATACGTACATACATACATACATACATACATACATACATACATACATACATACATACATACATACATACATACATACATACATACATACATACATACATACATACATACATTACATACATACATACATACATACATACATACATACATACATACATACATTAAATTAAATTACAATACATTACATTACATTACATTACATTACATTACATTACATTACATTACATTACAATACATTACATTACATTACATTACATACATACATACATACATACATACACACATACATACAGACATACAGACATACAGACATACAGACATACAGACATACAGACATACAGACATACAGACATACAGACATGCAGACATACCTACCTACCTACCTACCTACCTACCTACCTACATACATACATACATACACACACATACATACATACATACATACACACACACATGCATGCATGCATGCATGCATGCATGCATGCATACATACATACATACATACATACATATATACATACACACACACTCACATACATACATGTATATGTACATGCACATGCACATAAATATGCACATATACAGATACATATGCATATGCAGATGCATAACGCTATACATATACATACGCATCGACAAATATATATATATATATACATATATGTATATATATATATACACATACATACATACATACATGCATACATACATACATACACACATACATACGTACATACATACATACATACATACATACATACAAGCACATACATACATGCAGACATACATACATACATATACATATACATATACATATACATATACATATACATATACATATACATATACGTATACATATACATATACATATACATATACATATACATATACACATACATATTCATATACAGATACATATACATATACATTTACATATACATATACATATACATGTACATGTACATATACATGTACACACAAACCGATACACATACAGGTTCCGAACAGCAAACATCCAGAGGTCAGAGCGGATTTCTTGGGTCGGCGCTGGACCACCCTTGCTGGCGTCTCCGGCGCCGCCGCTAGCGCGCGGCGCCGACTCAAGAGATCCGCGCGCTAGGGAATGGGGGGCCCGCGCCGACCCGAGAGATCCGCGCAGACATCCTAAAGCCGATGCTCGTGCAGTGATTGTTGGAGTGCCATGTGGGACCTGCTCCACACCAGGAACATCCCGTAGATGGATCGCCCCTTTCTCCGAACTTTGCACTGCGCCCAACGCAACGACCGCATTGTCTGTAGGCGTCTCCACCCCGAACGCGTCTGCATACGCAACGACACCCAATGCGTCCATAGACTTGTGGATGCCACGACAATGGACACCCTAACAATCCGATCATTGAATTAAAGACGTGTTTAGGATGTGTAAAACATGTTCTATAGATGTTTCAAACATGCTTTCAACAGATCCGAAACGTATTTGAAACATCTTTTAGACATCTGAAAATTATTTGGCAGCACGCTTCCTCTCCATTCATCGATTTCCACAACCCTAGATGCACTGGCACCAGATATTGGCCTTCTAGCAGCAGACAGACTTTGCCCTCCAAAGGAACAACGAAGAAGGAAAACCAAACCGGCGGCATCCCCCCGGCATCGGGCGCCTCGGGCCGCGACGAGAGCCCCGCGCGGAGCGCGCGCCCGAGCGGCGCACCTGCAGGGCAAGCAAAAATCTCCTGGCCCCCCTCGATGGCTGTCCAAAGACCGACCATGAACGCAAATCAATCAAAACGCTCGCATAATCGAATTGACCGGATCGAGCCCCCTCCGTGGGAGGGAGCCGCCTACGGGGGTGCGTAATCGAATGGATCGATGCCTCGCGCAAACATCGGGACACATTAACACATCCACCGAATTGTGGACAGCCCTGTCCTCCTCGTCTCGCTTCGACTCGCGCCTCCAAGGCTCAGAAGAAGGCGAGCTGCGGCGATCTGAAAGCGGAGAACCGAAACGAAAAAGGAAGCTCACAATGACTTGGCCCTCATCCTCCTCCTCCGCCTCTTCCTCATGCTCCTTATCCTCCCCCATTTCCCTCTGCCGCGCCCTGCCCATCCTCCCCAGGTCTCGAAGCCTGATGACGGCCATCTAGAGGCCACAAAGTCGTTCCATGATTACCCAAGATGACACCAAGGTCCCCCCCGATACCCTAGGATGTCCCCGGGGTCGCCCAAGAAGACCCAGCAGCTCCCCCAGTCCCCAGGGTGACCTCAGGATCGCGGGGTACAGCCTAAGACTGGTCATCCAACGCCGCAAGAAAGCAAATGATAGCTCAAGAAGGCCCCCAACATGGCACCGAGAAGCTTCGCGGTAGACCAAGGCAGGGCCACATGCAGGGGGGCAGCGGCAAAGGGCACAGCTCTTATGAAATTCACCACCAAGGATAAATCGAAGGCGGACATCCGAAACAGCACCTATCTAAAGTCGGATAACTCAATAAAGTTGTGTTGCATGTCATATATCACAGTTTACTCCCATACAAAAAAAATGTGGGACACACGTGTTGGCACATCACCTCTCCGCCCCCGTTCTCCGCCCCCTTGAGTCAATGTCTCTGTTCCTTCTTGGCAAAGAAAGCGTCGGGTGAGGGAAGGCCCGGTGGGTCAGAAGGCCTGGCGGCCGCAAACAGCTGACGCCTGACGCCATGTGACGCCTGACGACCCGCGCCGCCGTGACACCCCTTGGGTCGTGCATTTTCTGTTTCGCAATCGTATTCCGCACTGCTTCTTCTGCTTCACAATCGGGCGTCCCGCTTTTTCTACGTCGCTGCACAGTGCAACGCGCCGTTCCGCCCACGCGCCAACGGGCGCATGGTTTTCTGACCCGGCGGCCCCACCATGGCCCAATGATCCCGGCACCCCGTGGGCAGAGAGCGTTCCAGGGTGAGCGGACCGCTCTGGGGGGCGAACCGTTCCGCGAGGATGTCTCGAGCGCCTGGGGCCTCGGAGAGGCCCCGAGGCCGCCCAGGGGCGGACCGTCTGGCGAAGCGCAGCGGGGTTTCGGCGTCGCGGCGCAGTCTGTCGCCAGACGGTTTTGGGACACGTGAGCGGCGCACATATACCAGCGCGCACCATTGGCGCCGAACCCTGGGGGGGAAATCAGAGGGGGCGGGCCTTTTCAGAAGGCCCGGGAGGCCTCGGGCCTTCGGAAAGGGCGTCGCGGCCCTCTCCGGGGACGACGAAAGTTTCTCACAGGGCGCGAAGGTTTCCAGGGAGCCCCGCCGCCTTCTGAGAAGGCCTGCTCCTTTTCATTTCCCTCTCAGGCACGCCGCCGACATCAGATATGGATGGACTGTTGTTCTTGCGTATATGAATATTGCGAGGAAGGCCTGCGCACACTGACCTCACACGGTTCTTACGCTCCTGCACGCAAACATCTTCGGGACGATCTGGCCCGATTCTTTTGTTGATACAGGACAGAACGGCGTTGTTGATACGCGTGCGCCCCAGCTAGGGACGACGTGCAAGCCCGGCGGCGGCCCATCAAAACCTTGACAGATAGCCCGGCGGATCCGCGACCCAGCCTTGTTGGCATGAGGTCGCCCTTACACCCACGGCTGGCCTCGCCCACTTGCGCGGACGCAGTGTTCAAATATGCGTTCACGCTGTTGCCTCTGATCGGCGCGTGCATGGCGTCTGTGTCATCTATTAAATGGATCGAAAGTCGGCGTTCCAGGCTCGGCCGCGCGGCGAAGGCCAGCAGTGGCCCGACCCCTTCGATTGGAGCTATGACCTGGAAGGCATGCTGCACCCATTTCGCATGCATGACCCCCGGGGCCCTCGTCGAGCTGATACGGGGGCGCGCGGCAAGCTCTGATGGACGCCACACTGCCGCGACGACGTTGCCCGCGCTTTCCCCGCGGCTGATGGTGACAACCAAGGATAAGCAAGATATGTCGCACTGAACACGACGCCAGCTTCCATGGGCAAGCGCTTCGAGCCACCTGAACATGGCAGGCGTGACGCTGTTGAACCCGAACAACGCGACTTGCCGCTGTTCTGGCGAGTCCGCAAACGCGCCAGCGCAGCTGCTCCACGCCGGCCCCGAAGGCTCGAGCGCACCCGGTTGAACGAGCCGCGCAGCGTCGAGGCGCCTGCTGCTGCCGCGCCCCCGATGCCTGGCGGGGGCGGATCAAGGACAGCAGTTTGTCCACTGCGGCCTCGCAGAACCACGCCATCGCCTCCAGGCCCACTCGGTTCCCCGCGCCAAACGGGCGGAGGCGCCCGCTGGGCGGTTCGATCTCGCCCCCGTCGCACCTCGAGCCAACGAAGCCCACTATCTTCAAGACAAGACCACGAGCGCGCCTCACGGACCATCATGGCCGGATGCCCCGCGCGTCATCGGAGCACTGGCAGGGGGAGATGGCCAGGCATACTCCTGCGAAATAGCATGCGAAACAAAAATGTTCCACGGAATTCGCCCGAGCAGCCTCGTCGCCAAAGGCCCCTCCCAGCGGCCTCAGCCACTGGGCCCGCTCACGGGGGGGCCCGCGCAGATTCGCAATGGCGCGGGGCGCGATTCGGCCACGGGGGGCCCCGCCAGAAAGCCATCCCCCAGTCGACGCGGACGCCTTGAAGGCGCACTGCCTGGGAGGGCTTCTCTCGGGATACGCACCACGGCATGCGCCGATGACAAATCCTCTCGCGAACACTTCTCGGCCGGCGCGACAGCGCCGCTTCCCCCGACGCTTCCACGCGCCGCCCTCCTTGAGCCCCCGCTCGGGCCATCGGGGGGGTCGCGCATGCGCCGCCGAGGTCGGGCCCCGCGAGCTCGCTGGGCCCATCGCAGAACCCCATCGACATCTCTGCCTAGGTCTTATCCGCGCTTTCTCGTCGAGGGAGCTGCCCCCCGATCTGCGCGCGCCCCGAATCGCGCGCTCGCTCTGGTCTCGCGGGCGCGCGACCCACTCCTCGATCGCCCTCGCCTCCGCGCCGCGTCCATCACTGAAAGCCCCGCTGGGCGGGATATCTCTCAAGCATGGCTTCCCGCGCGTCAACCGGGCGACGTCATCTGCGCTGCTAGCGTGGGTGACGCGCTGTGCCATCCACTCCAGGAGAAGTAAATGCAGGCGGCCGATCACTCGGGTGGACGTCGCAGTGTAGCTTGTCGGCGCATTGCTGCCAAACCTCTGGAGACGCTGAGCAGCGTCGCGCATGGGCTGCATCTGCGCCGCACGCCAGCTGCGCAAATATTCGGGATTGTCGAGCACGCTACCAGCGGCCTGGACCCACGCGCCGGGCATTGACAGAGGCGCAAGAGCCAGTCGCCGCAGACGGGGCACCTGCTCGAAGAACGCCTCGGGCCGACATCCTCACTGGACTCACGACTCGAAGCGCTTGCCCAGCGGCGCTTCGCCAAGCGCCAATGCGCGCCCGACGCGGACCCTCGGGCGGCGCCCGCCCGGCCACTCGACGCCGCCCGCCCGCGGGCCCTCGCTGACCACCCCCTGCCCTGCAGGCGGGCCCCAGCGCGGAATGTCCCTGGACTCGGCGGCAACCGAGGCCGCCATTTGACCCCGCGATTGAGCTGGGCCAGTCTGGACCGCCCATCCGGGCCCCAGCTCTGCTTGGCCCTGCAGCGCCGAGCCCCGCACCCGTAGTCGCACTCGCGCAGGTCGCGGCGTTCGCCCGCAGACTTCCGGCAGCCCGCGGCCTCTATCTGGAAACAGCACTGGCGCGACCTCGCCTGCGCGCTTATGCGGCCCAGCCCAAGCCAGTCCTGCTTAAGCCAAGGGCGGAAAGCCCGCCTGCCCTGGCATCGCCACCTGGCCTCGGCGCCTCGCGCGCCGGCTCGCCGAGGGGGTCAGAGCGCCCTGGCCGCGGACGCGAAACTGCCCCCGCGGTTGCGACTCCCGGCCTGCTTCCTGTCTCCAGCGCGCAAGAACGGGCGGGCGCTTTGACCGCGGCGGCGGGCGGTGACCTCCACGAAATTCGCGAATTCCCCTCGCCGCCTGCTCAGCGCCCACTCGGCGCGCACGCGGCTGTCCGCCTTCGGGAAATCGCGCGCGATCTCCGGCGACCAGCTGACGCCCGTGATCCCCCCCACGAAACACTGGCGGCACTCGCGGGGGCGGCGAGCGAGGCGCCCTCGAAATCCAGGGCGGCCGCCCGGTTGCAGGCGACCGTCGCGCCCCGCCCTGCTTGGAGAAGAACAGCTTGAACCGCGGGCCGACCTCCTTCTCGAAGGCGCCCTCGACACCCACCTCGACGGGGGGAAAGAAGTCCGCGCGCTTCCCGCACATTCGCTTCAGCTTGCCCGCGAGCCCGTGGGCTGGGAACCACTGGACAAGCCACGCGGGCGGGCAGGTGCCCCTTGACCCGCGCGCCCAGGCGCTCGCGCCGCTCTGCGCCCAGGGAAATACTCCACTCCGCGCTGTCGCCCGGGGCTGGCGCCTCTAGCTCGGCTCTCGCCTCGACCTCTGCTCGCCGCCGCACCGAGTTCTGAAGGCCGGCGCGCGACGCTGTCGCCCGGGGCCAGCCCTGCGGGCGGCCCGAATACATCTGCGACGCTGGATTTTGAATCCACCAATTCGGCGAAAGCGCCCAGCTTGACGACGCGCTTGCCCACGAAGAATTTGGTCGCATTCTCGGCGACGCCCACGTCCGCGAGGACGTCGCACAGCTCGGCGGGCAGAGCCATGGCAACCTCTGCGCTGTAGGTTGTCGACATGGCAGTCGGCTGAAGAACGGGCTGGCGCCCGGCCACGGCCCCCGGCTTTCTCCGTTGAGCTTGCTCCACGCGATGGGGCGCGCCCGTGGCCCCCCCTCGAACGGCCGCGCGGCGAGCGCACTCGCCTGGCTGGCGCGCCAGGAGGGGTCGCTCGATCGGGGGTGCGAAGGGGAAACAAGACAAACTCTAGGCGCAAGTATAGTCGCGCTTCAAGGCCCGGTTGATTTGGGGCTACTCCACTTGTCCTTAGGGCGACGAGGCACACCATGCAAAATCGTTAGTTCCGACGGCCACCGCGCAAAGCACACCATGGACAATCGCCACTCTAAACGGCCGCTGCGCACACCCATCGCGCGATTGAAGTGGTTGGAGACGTTCCTACGCCTCGCAGTTTAAAATGACTCTCCAGTTTCGTTGGCCAATCATTCTCACTGGCTGGGCCATAGACTTTTCTCTTCCTCTGGGGTCAGCAAGCGAGGGCAGCCTTGTCATAGGCCCGCTTACGCTGTTGCACTGGATCGAGATGAGCTCTCAGCGGAGCTGTCGCTGTCCGCGAGTGCCAATCCTGAAGCACCTATCGCAGCGCTGGCACAGGAGCAGGTTTGACCTTCCGTCAGTAGCCTGCTCATAGCGCCGCAGGCGTGGACCCCGCACCTGTTTGCAGGGCGGGCTCATGTGCAGCATGCCTGTCTTATGCTTGATGGGCAGGCGGATCGGCGGCACTTCCCCCGGCTGCGGAGCCGGGGCGTCTGGCGCTGCTCGCTGCTCGCCGCTTTGCGGCCCTAGAGCCGGCCCTCAACCCGCCGCCGCCCCGCCCGCCGCCGGCAGCTCGCCGTCGCCGCCCAGGCGCAGGCCAGCCTCGGGCCTTTCCCATGCCCTTTCCTCGGCAGCGAATTCGACGCAGCACCGGCTCTGCTCGCGTCGGATGGGCATGCCACCCGCGGGGCCCCACCAGCCCACGCTCCGTCACCCGAAAGTGAAGCGGGCCTGTTCTGCTCTGCCGCAAAACAATCACGGGCTGTGCAACGCGCAATGGGCTGCGTGCCCAGCCAGCCGGCGCACGACTGCCATCGCCTTCAGGCAAATGGCACAACTGCCGCGGCGCACTGGGGCGACAAACTCCAAGGCGCAGCGTGCCAGCACGGGCATCTACGCACGGGCGCGGGGCCCGCACTGCCCCGCAAAGGCAAGCCTCGCACAGATGCCACCTTGGACCCTCGAAAACTCACCCCTCGAGGCCCTAACAGAACGGGGGCGGAACGGGCGCTGAAAACGAGCTGCGCGCGCGCGGCTGCGCGCCCTCACGGACTCAGCGGGAATTGGTCGGACCACCTCGTCAGAAGGCGCCCGCGGGCTCTCCGCCCGATCCGGCGTGGACTCGCCGGCCCACCAGTCGTAGCTCATGCCGTTGGGTCTTTCGTTCCAACTCTACAGCCGGGATCGGCGCACTCGGTGTTCTCCATCAAGTGGCGCGCCTCCGTTGTCACGCGCTGCACCCAATCCACCCATGTCTCCACGTCCCTGTCCTGTTTGCACGCGCGCCCCGACCCAAACATAGCCCGGACCATTTTGAGTCGTGCCCCTTTCAGTTTTGAATCTCGTTCCGCTGTCATTACCCTGGTGCCGCAAGCATGCAGCGCTGTCGGGGTAGCCACGGAATGGAAAATTTCCATCCGAAGATTGATCGGCACTGCCTTGTCCGTCAGCTCCTGCCTGGAGGTTCCGAAATTAGACCACGCCCTCTTCAGCCGGCGCGTCAGCTCAGCGTCGTGGACGGCCAGAAGCGAAAACGCCCTGCCGAAATACATGTTGATTTCCGCTGGTTCCATTACTTCGATCTTCATTCCCTGCGCAACCGCCAATCGAACCTTGCTGACATACTCAATACTGTTGTGATGTATTGTCGTTCTGTCCGGGTGTAGCTCCCACCCGAGTTTCGCGCTCTCTCGCTTCACTGAGTTGTGGTAAGGAGCGGCCGACAAGCAAAATGTCATCAGGAAACCTCAAATTGGCAAGGACAGAATACTCTCTGTAACCAAGCTGCACGCCGTACTTTTTGGCAGCCCACTGTCTTATCACATCGCGTATCACCTCCTCAAGCACACGATTAAAGATAATAGATAATCGGGCTCATGGGATCGCCTTGCCTCGTCCCCTTCAACATGTCAAAGTCGCGGCTTGCCACATCGCAGTTGACGTGCGCACGCTGCCCGCTGTACAGTCTGGAGAATACGCATACGTAGACAGATGGCACTCCGTGGGCCACCAACGACTCCCAGATATTCGAATGAAATATGGAATCCAAAGCTATTTGTGTTAAAAACCCAACATCGCAATCCAAAGCGGCATGGTGTACTCACTGCACTTCTCTGCTATGAAGGTGACAGCAAATAAGTGGTCGTCACAAGTGAAACCTGTTCTGAAATTAGCTTGATAAACAGACTGCACTGTGACGAGCTTGTGATTGATTGTTTCGCATAATACCATGCTGAGAAGATTCTACGATATTGGAATACTGCATATTTGCCTGTAGTTCCCAGGTAGGCGTTCGTCCCTCTTCTTGAATGATACTCTGATTGGGGATGCCTTCCAATAGGCTGGCACGGTTTCCTCCGGGTCCAATACGGCCGTGAAAACGTCTGCTATCATTTGCATCAACAGCCCGCTCCATTTGCGCAGTAGTTCAGCCACCATGCAATTTTCATCTGCAGCCTTGCCCCCATGCATGCTTGTTCAGTTGGCGTCGCACTTCCTCCGGCGTGACAGCAGCGGCACGATCGCAAATAATATCTAACATCACATTGGAGTACGTCGTTGTTTCCTATGTGCTGGATGCAGACGACACGAAGACGTGCTGGATGCAGACGACACGATGTTGATGGCAGAAAAGCCAGAACACATCAAAAAGCATTTGGGCACAGTCGCGCGGACGGGGACAATTTTGGATCGGATCTGAATGTGAGGCAAAATACTTCTCTGGATTATATCTGAAGCTGCCATCACAAGGCCAAAGCAGCGCCGTGTGCCAAAGCAGCGCCGTGTGCTTGGGTGGGCTACACAGCGTCGACGGCCAGCCGTCACGTGAGTTGACGAGGCGCCTTGGAAAGGCAACAGGATACTTTGAGAAAATCCGCGCAATGTGGAACCACGCTAATTTGAGCAAACAAAACAAAAATAGTGCATTTGAAATGTTCTAGATTGCGTATGGTCTCGAATCCGTGCAAGTTTCTGCAAGCAGACTGGGCGAAGCTAGGTGCAATCCAAGCACGGTGCATGAGGATGATTCCCACGATCACACCTGCATATGTTTCCCGTGTCAGTAACGTTAACGTGTGCGCAGTGAACGTGCGCAGAATGTGTCTGACATGTTGCTGCAACGCCAGCTGCTCTTCTATGCCTGGCTTGCCCAGGAATCAACGAGCAACCTTGAAAACGAATGCTATTTTCAGCTGGGTGCCACTCTTACCTCATGCCAAGAAAATGGGAAGCGCGCGAGCAAGAGGCTGGTCACGCTTGCAATGGACAAGTTACGTGCACTCCTAGGCCTTGGAAGTCTCAGGGGCAAACTCA
>CAUYUJ010003525.1:187500-230000 GCA_963575745.1 Prorocentrum cordatum | reverse complement strand
ACAAAGGGCATAAAATCCGAGGCCACAGAGGGCAGCGACGGGGCCGCTGAGGGCAGCACCGGGGCCACAAAGGGCAGCGAGCGAAGGCGACCGCGGAACCAGTACGGGCAGAGAGGGGCATCGAAGGCGGGCGAAGGGCAGCGAGCGGCGGCTGCAGTCAGTAACGGGCTGGTCGGGCGGGCAGGCCCCGACGGGCGGGTCGAGCGGGCGGGTCGTTGAAGCGCGAGTCCTGCTTGAACCGCCAGGCAATATGTAGCGGGAGCGCGATTCCTGTAGGCAACCGAATTCTATACACCAACGCTTTTTCTGGCCCTGCGCTGAAATTCTCACAAGAAAGCGGATCCTGGTGTATATGGGTTCCTGGTTGTACATGTTTCGTTGTTTCCCCGGGGAAACGGGGAAAAAGTATACACCACACCACCCCGACGTCGTCCCCGACTCTCAAGAAGTCCTGGGATTGAAAGAGAGCCTGCCACTGGTAATGTATATGTTCCAGCTTCCGACCTGAGTGTCGAGGACCGGCATCTGAATAAATTGTCAGGAAATATCAAGCGAAACGGTTCGGCAGTAAGTTGCGAGGACGCCCCAAGCGAGAACGCGATTCTGCAATAAACTGTCAGGAAGTATCAGGCGGGAGCCGCGATTCGGTGGTAAATTGCCAGGGAAATCCAAGCGAGAACGCGATTCTTCAATAAATTGTAAGGAAATATCAGGCGGGAGCCGTTGTTGTTGTAAACCGGGGGCCAACGACACAGTTTGACCCTCAAGATTCTCCCTGCTTAAAAAAGGTGCCCCGGGAGGTGCACTTCTATCGAAAAAAATAGAATGTGCATCTGGCGGGGGGGATCAACAACAATTGTTCTTCATAGGTGAAAGTTCAATAACAACAGCAACAACAACAACAACGACAACAGCAACAGCAACAGCGACAGCAACAGCAGCAACAAAAACAGCGGCAGCAACAACAGCAACAACAGCAACCACAACTACAACGACAACCACAACCACAACCATAACCCCACAACAACAATAGCAGCAACAATAAAAAAACGACAACAGCGTAAGCAGCAGCAACAACAGCAGCAGCAACAACAACATCACCAATAATGTTAAGACTGTTCGCTCGCACATGCCCGCATGGCATTCAACACGAATATCACGAACACTCGGTACCCGCCCTGTTCGTGTTCGATCGTACCCATCTTCCTGATCTGCCACGTGCATTTAGCGCAGCCCCGAAAACAGGGGAATAGAGGACGGATGGAAGGGGGAGGGAGAAGGATGGAGCACGAGAGAGATTAGCAGGAGGGGGGCTAGGACCAGAAAACACAGGGCAAAACCAGACGGGCAAATCGGGCGGGTAGACCCTGATGGGCGGGTCGGGAAGGCGGGCCCAGGCGGCCAGGTCGAGCAGGCGGGTTGCCGAAGCGTGAGATCGAATCGCGAGGAAATCTCGAGCGATAGCGCGATTCGCAAATAAATCGTGAGAAAGGCCGGAGCAACAGGTGATTCCTAAGAGTTGGAGGCGCGACATCTGAACAAACTGCGAGGAAGTCCCACGTGAGAACGCGATTCCTGCGTAAACTGTGATGATTCCGTGCGAGAGCGCAAGTGTGAAATACATAGAGAAGAAGTATCAGGCGGGAGCCGTTGTTGTTGTAACTCGGGGGCCAAGGGCCCCCTTTGGCGACACCAAGCTGTCCCTTGTAAAAAAACAAGGTGCGAGCACCAGGAGGAGCACTTTAATGAAAAAATACAATGGTTACTGGAGGGTGGATCAACAATAATTAACCTTGAAAACTGAAAACTCAACAATAGCAGCAACAACAACAACAACAACAACTATCATTGTAAGACTGTTCGCTCTTATCTGATCGCGTGCCATTCATCAAGTATATCCCAAGCCATCGATACCCGCCCTCATCGTCGTCGATCGTACCCTCTTAGAGGTATCTCTTTCTTACCTGCAACGTGTATTTCGTGCAGCCCCCAAGGCAGGGGAAGAGAGGACGCATGGAAGGAAGGGACAAGGGGCAGGCGGGTTGCTGAAGCGTGCGTCCTACATGAATCGCGAGGATGTCTCCAGCGATAGCGCGACTCACCAACAAGTTGTGAGAAAGGCCAGAGCTAGAGCATGATTCCTGAGTTCCGAGGGCGCTGCGTCTGAATAAATTGCGAGGAAGTCCAACGCGAGAGCGTGATTCCTGCATATAGATTGTGAGGAGGTCCCGCGCGAGAGCACCATCTTGGAATAATGTGTGAGGAAGTATCAGGCGGGAGCCGTTGTTGTTGTAACTCGGGGGCCAGGGGCCCAGTTTGGTGTCACCAAGCTTTCCCTGATAACAAACAGGGTGCGAGTCCCGAGGGGGGCGCTTCAATTGAAAAATTCACACTGGTTATTAAAGGGGGGATCAACAATAACTTTTAGATCTGAAAGCTCACCAACAACAACAGAAACTTCCCGAATCCAGAATCACGAACCTGCCCGCTCTTCCTGCTGGCCCGGACCAGTGCTGGGGCACCTCAGCCCTGTGCCCCGCGGTGGAAGACCAGCTCGGTGGGCGCGCCAGGGTCTTGCCGGGCGTGCACAAGGGCGGGGCCAGCGAGGGCCTGGGCCAGATGGCCACGGACAGCGGTGGAGGAGCGAGGCCTGGAGTTCGGCCCTCGGCCCCAGAGGGCTCGCGTCGGCCTCCAGCGGGTCGAGCGAGTCCAGGGGCAGCTCGCGGGTACATGCTGACACGGGCTGCGTCTCCGTGGATCTGGCGCGTGGGCGGCAGGATCCACGGATCTGGGAGAGCATCCCCCGAAGCGTGAGGCCTGTGCCGCCTGATTTGGCGGCGGAGCGCGCGGATTCTGCAAGGAAACGGGACCCGGGACCCGACGCTGATCCACGCGCCTTAATCCATGCTTACGCTTCCTCGAAACTCACCCTCTCCCTGGCATCCAAACAACGTCCGCCTCGCGGTCATGCGGACATGTGCGCTTCCAAGACCTCCGCAAGCACGACCGAGCGATTCAAGAAAAAGACGTATACATGAACAACGCTCAGCATCGCAATCATGTCCACGTAAACAACCGGTGCAAGCCAAGTTTGTTCCCGAAACTGGAATGGCCAAACACACACACACACACACACACACACACACACACACACACGCACACACACACACTTTTGCGCCCTTGAGACATGAAAGCAACGAACGTGGTTTTATGCATGCGAAAAGCGAGGTGGAGGTGGAGGCAAGCAAGCTAAGACGCCATGCCCATCTAGTCAACAGCCCTTTACGAATCTGAGAGGATCGATTCGATGCCAACATATGACGGATTTGTACGGTACATGCGGCGCAAAATTGGCACCCCGGCGGCACAATATCACAGCAAGCCTGCCGTCAAACAACGGCCTTGTCTCTATATTCCCGAAGCGTACTCATTATGATGGGTTGCTCTGGGAAGCCGCTGCAATTACTCGAAGCGGCCGTACGAACCCACCCACGCGTTCCGTACGAAGTACCCCGCACAAATTCATCGGTACGGCCGTGCAGGCCCGCACACGAGTTGCGCGCAGAGTTCCGCACGAATCCGACGGCACGGGCATCGCATCTGGCCCCGCCCATTGCTTGCGCACGAGGTGCCGCACAAAGGAGGGCCTTGGAGCCCCTCGGAAGAGAGGAGGAAAGAGGGTGAAGGGGGAGGGGAATCAGGGGGGTGCTGAAGTTTGTACATAGCCTTTGGACGTGTTCAGACACCTAGAGGGGGGCGAGGAGTCCCGGGTCGGCGAATGCATGCCGTTAGAGCCAGGTTTTGCGCGGCGTATGCGCGGCGTAGACTTCCACGAGGGAGTCTCAACGCACCCAGCCTGCGCGCGGCGGCCCGCGGCTGTAATCGCGCGGCCGTCCACACGGATGTGGGTCGAGCCGGCTCTTTGGGACAGCTTGACGCGCCCGCTGTCGCGAGCCAGGAGGAAGCACATTCAACCCGTAGAATAAGGACGGACGGTAAGGACGCAGGGGCCTTGGAAGGCCATGTCGGCACTTTGCGAGCGGGGCGCGGCCAGCGAAAGCGGCCGAGGATGGGCCGAAGGGGAAGCATGCCAGCGTAACCTGTGAAAGTCGCTCATCCTTACTATGCGGGTTGGCTGCCACTCGGCGGAGGCCAGAAGGGCGGATAGCCCAACTGCGTGGACCGTCGGCGCCCCTGGATACATGCCATGCTCCCCCTTTGGGTTCTCCGCCCCTCTTGCCCCCGCCGAGAATATCCGCCGAGACCAGCCCAGGATACCGGCCCAGCACGCGCTCCGCCAGCATCGGATGGGGCGGGCAGGCAGCGCTATCAGATCTGTACGTGAGCCCAGGACCACCGCGATGCTGAACGACTGCCGTCACGAGCATTCGGGCGTGCTGTGACTTTCAATTCTCGCAATGAAGGAAGCACTCTCTGGCCCAATCGGGGCAGGTCGCGGCGACCCTTCCGGAGCACGTCTGACCGTTGCTGCAGGCTCCAGTCACCGTGTCCCCGTCGGGCCCGAAAGTGCCGCACACCTTCCGGCAGAAGCTGGGAGTGCCGGACGGATCGCTGTCTGCAGGTGGCACACACTGGAGTCCAACCGCGCAGTCGGTGTAGAAGAAGCCGTCCGAGCCTGCCCTGCCACACTTTTCTCCCTCCCTCCTGAAAGGCTCGTCAGCGCAGTACAGGTAGCACTCGCCAGCCCACAACGGGCAGGGCGACATGGATCTGCCGGAGCACGTCTGCCCTGTGCTGCAGGTGCTCGTCACCTTCGAGAAGGGGATCGACTACAGAATTGATTTACCCACATTAGATTTCCCCATCGAATCTATGACGCAAACGTAGAAAGTGTTCGCAAATTGACTGGAAATTCTAAAAACTTGTCCGCAGATTCGACGAGAAAACTGATTTTGCGGTACATCAATTCTGTAGTCGATCCCCCACTCGACACCTCGTCCCCTCTGGGCCCGATGCTGCCACACACCTTGCGGCAGGTGCTGGGAGCACCTGCGACTTGGCCCGTCGGGGGCACACACTCGAGTCCAACGTCGCACCCGCTGTAGAAGTAGCCGTCCGAGCCATACCTGCCGCACAGCTCCCCCTCCTGCTTGACCGGCTCCTCAGTACAATACAGCAGGCACTCGAAGTCCTGGCTCGGGCAGATCGCGCGCTGCCTGCCCAGACATGCCTGGCCATTGCTGCACAGGCTGGTCACCTTGACTCCCTGGGGCCCGAAGCGGCCGCAGATCTCGCGGCAGACGTTGGGAGAGCCGCGCGGCGCGAAGTCCATCGGCGGCACGCACTCGAGTCCGACGTCGCAGTCGCTGTAGAAGTGTCCGTCAGCACCCCGTCTGCCGCACTCCTCCAGAGGAACAAGACGGCATAGATATAAACTTCCGGAGGTCCGCACGGACTTCTTGGACCTGCGCTGAAATCACCCCTCTTGCGCGCGGAGCGCGCCAGGGGCGGCGCTGGAGGCGCCGCCAGGGCGGTCCAACACAACTCCAACAAATGCTCGCGGATCTCCGAGAAAGTATGGTTATGCCCTTTTTGTTGTTCTTCGATCCTCCCCCACCTGCTTGGCACGCACATCGGCGGGGAAGGCTCAGCAAACTCCAGGGAAGGCTTAGAAATCTCAGAAGGCCGGAGGCCTTCCGAGCTTTCTGAGGAGGCCCGCCCCCTCCGCCTTCCCCCCCTCTGGGGCTGGCCGCCGACCACCTGCTTGGCACGCACGTCGGCGCAGTACAGGTAGCACTGCTCGGTCGAGTCCAAGCAGGGTGTGGCAGGCCTGCCGGAGCACGTCTGGCCATAAGGGCAGAGGCTCCTTACGCTGTCCCCGCGGGGCCCGAAGGTGCCGCACACCTTCCAGGGGATCTCAATCCTCGACCTCACTACCTGAGAGGCTCCCAGGAGGTCCAAACTTTCCTCCCCAGAGGCCCCTCAGAGCCTTCCCAAGAGACCCCAAGAAGCATCCCTGAGGACTCTGAACCCCACGTCAGCGTCGTCGTCGTCGCCGCCGCCGCCGCCTTTGTTGTCGTCGCCCCCTTTCAAGGTCGGCGGCACCAGCCGCAGACCTTCGCAATCCTCGATCACTACTTTCTGTACCCTCCCTTCCGCCGACACTAAATGCACTTATGGGGTGCGCACTTGTTCTTCCAAGCCCCACGAGGCACTCGAGTACCCCGCAAGAGCGAATACGATAGTGCCCTCGACCTCCCTCTCCCTATCAAGAGCGATCGGAAGTTCAACACAGTGAACGAAACCAACATGGCCTCGAGCTTACTTTAACATGCATACACTATAAAAACTAATGTCCACAATCCTAGTCCACCCACGGCAACTTCACCCTTGAAACAGCATTAGCATGTTGACCTCGAACTCGGTCATCCTAAAGGCGCACACCCTTCAGGGGAGCCCCGAAGGAGGTGCTTCGTGTCATCGTCCTGTCGTCTCGGGTGCACCAGGGCGGCCATAGTGCAAGAGGAGGAGGAAAACAAGGAGGAGGACAAGAAACAGGAGGAAAAAAACATCAGGGGAAGCGTCTGTCCCACACCGCCAGGAAGCGGAGAGAAAAAGACAGATATAATAACACAAGCGTACAAAGAAGAACAAGTAACTACATGCATATGTGTATATGTATAGCGTTCACAATATGACACAATAAACTACACTAAAATGACATGGAGTACATCTTGGTATAAAAGACAATGTAGTACTGCAGTTGCTTAACACATCCCATGTTATAGTATAGTGTGTTATACTACAATGTATGGCACTACAGATTTAACATAAACAAATTACAGTGTATGATGTTGTATTAGATTATAGTTCAGTGTACGATGGTATACCATACCATGGCATAATATAGTGTGTCATATTATGTTATGCGTGTGGTAATATGTCGTTTTACAATACAGGATACTGCATTGTATTATATAGCAACGTACACAATATGGTGTTACATTGCGTCATTGTATACTGCGTGTTGCTATGCGAGGTTAAGCTATACGATAATATACTGACTAATTCATAGAAGGTTCAATCATATTACCTTAGACTATACCAGTGCACATGATATTATGATTAACGATACGTTATCCTTCGATTACAAAAAACTGATGCGCTGCATTAGAATATGACAGATTAGCGAATACCATATGGAAGCATGATATATATATATATATATAGCAAAATGTATTAGCTTATGTTGTGTTGTAGTAAATTACATTATGGTATACTGCACAAAACCATGTCATATAATGTTATACCATGGTATGGTACACTATACTGTACTATACTACATTATGTTATCCCATATTATATGTCATGATGATGTACTGCATTATACTAAATTATGTGATGGTAAAGAGAGAGAGAGAGAGAGAGAGAGAGAGAGAGAGAGAGAGCGAGAGAGAGAGAGAGAAAAAAAAAATGTGTTTGTGTGTTTGCCTGCCATTGCTTGCCATTGCTTGAACCCTTGGCATCGCGTGGCATGGGGACTTCGTTGCATGGCTCGGCATTGCTTGCCATTACTTGACAACCCGGGGAACGCCCCCTCAAAAACCGAAGGGAAAGAAGACCGTAAGAACCTTGGAACCTGGGCAACCCGAGGAAGACCGGCCTTTTCAAAAATAGTGAGGAAACAGAACCAAAGGAACCCAGGGAACCCGAGGAAGGCTGGTCAGCGCAGGCCCATTTTACACGCTGTTCAACAGCAAAGCAGGACCTCTCGAGGCAAGCCTAACTGTGGAGGAAGGCCGACGTGGGGAAGAAGACGCCTTGGCTAACACCCAACTCCGTGACGTCTGTGCACCGATGGGAAAGAGTATTGGTCAGGTTGGTCAGGGTTCGGGTTCGAAATCGGATTCGCAGAAATATTTATATCATATCAAGCGGGCGGCATCGTGATGTTCAATTCGTAGTGGGCCCAGATTTTGAAATGTCGTAACATCATTGCAGTGGCATACAAATGTCGTGATAGCATTGGGCGTGCCCTGACTGCACGGTGACGGGGTGTGGACATGATTGTTCCTCACGCTAACGATAAGTTCCCCAAGTAATGTTTGCATTCAGAGTATATATAATTTTTTGTGTCTAAGGAACTGGGCCTGAATATCGCTTTGGCTGCTATGTATTGTCGCCGTCGCCGCCCCGTCGCCGCCTCGTCGCCGCCAGTCGTCCGGGCCTGATTGTCGGTCTGGCGGCTATGTTGTCGCCCCGTCGCCGCCCCGTCGCCGCCCGTCGTCTGGGCGTTAATTGGTCTGGCGGCTTTGTTGTCGCCGTCGCAGCCCCGTCGCCGCCTCGTCGCCGATTGTCGTCTGGGCCTGATTCTTGGTCTGGCGGCTCTGTTGTCGCCGTCGCCGTCGCGATTGCAGGTTCTGTTGTCGCCGTCGCCGCCCCATCGCCGCCTCGTCGCCGCCCCATCGCCGCCTCGTCGCCGCCCATCGTCTAGACCTGATTGTTGGCCAGGCGGTTATGTTCTTGCCGTCGCCGCCACGTCGCGGCCTCGTCGCAATAGAAAAAAATGCACCACATAGATTATACCCAATTGATTATCCGTTTCAAAAGAGATGTGGACCTACCACAACCCCCCCGGGATGATCGACTTCCCCCTCGAATGATATAAATTGCTCACGACTGTGCACCATCGCTCATGCCAAACATGAGCTCCTACAACCCCAGATTAGCAAGTACCGGTCCCGCCCTGGGTGGGATATTTGCGCGAACATTTGGTTGGACAACTCACTGCGAACAGAAAGTACTTGCACCGCATGCATTGCACCACATATAGTTCACAACATGCTTTGTACAACATATACCCCACGGAATGGATTGCACAACGTATATTGCAAGACAAGGGTCGCAAAGAAACGATCGCACAACATAAATCGCGGAACGTATATTGCACCACGTAGACTGCACTATCTAGATTGCGCCACGTACATTGCACAACATTGCACCACACTGATTGCTGAACCTAGGTTGCACACCATACCATGCTAGAAACACATTAAATTTGGCCCCACGCTGGCCAACACGTGTATCTACTAGAGCCTATGGGCAACAAGACTGCACGGAGTTGGGCTGTGGGAAGTATCGCTGCATTCCATGTATATATATATATATATGTATATATATAAGGTTCCCATACAGCCAGGAAGACCATATAACATCAACGACTGCTGCGGTTGACTGGGGCACGCGCCACTCCTATTTGGTTCCAAATGCAGAAAAACAAAGTCAAAGCATGCTGCGGGGGGGCTGAGGTGGGCGCCACCCCGATGGATTTTCACACGGCCACCGAAAGACTAGAAGGAACATGTGGGAGATCGGCATGGGCGCCATGCGCTCTGATTCGAAAAAATGAAAGCGGAGATCACGCGAGGGTGTGGGGGGGCACCATTCCTGGAACCTCTTGAATGTCACGTAGGTACGACTTAAAGACAGTACAGATGTGCGGATACACATTCCTACACATATAAATATTGTGTACACATTGATGCGTCTAAACAAAATGTCCGAAGGCGACTGGGTCGCGCGCAATTTCAAAGGATGGCACACTGAAAATACTTGGAACTGTGGAAATATCAAGAGTCTGCGGGAGGCTGGGATGCGCGCCATTCTTACTGAATTCCCATGGGACAACAGCTGTTGCTACTACGTACTTTGAATGCCACTGCTACTACTGCAGCTACTGGTACTGATACGAGTACTGCTCCCACGCAGATGAGCTGCGACTGCGAATGGTAAAAGTAGTGATGTGTACACTTGATACTGATCCTGCAACTGCTGATGATACTGCTGCTTCTACTACTGGAGCTGTTTCGCTACACTGATCAGAGTGAGGGGGCCGAACGGTCATTCACTGTCCCTGGGTGCGTGGGTGGAAATGAATTCCGCAAAGCAGATTATCATTGATGGTTGCTGCATGTTGTTCGTGTTTGTTGTTGTTGTTGACATTTCCTTGTCTGGAAATAGTTTTTGCTGATATCCGGAAATGGTTCCGCGCGCTCTCGCCTCAACGCCGGCTAAATTTTCTCTGAAAACGATGCTCCCGCGCGAACGCTGGCTTGAGTCTACATGTGGGCCCTTCGAGGCCCAATTACGACGACAACGGCTCCTGCTCGATACTTCCTCACAATTTACCACGAGACACCCTGGCCCGAGAGGCCCCCGAACTCAGGAACAGCGCCTTCGCTCGAAACTTCCTCGCAATTCAATCAAGTTGGCGGAGGCCCAACCACGACGACAAGGGCTCCTGCTCGATACTTCCTCACGATTTACTACGAGAGCCCCTGACCAGGAAGGCCCCCGAACTCAGGAACGGCGCTCTCGCTAGAGACTGTTTCGTAATTCAGGCATGTTGGTGGAGGCCCACGCACGGCGACAAGGGTTCTCGTTTGATATTTCTCCATAGGTATTCCAGAGAGAGTCCTCCGAACTCAGGAACGGCGCTCTCGCTCGAGACTTCCTCGCACTTCAGTAAATGGCCGATAAAGAAAACATTCCCCCCGAAAGGGGGTGCAATCGAAGACGAAGTAGGCGGGTAGCGAGGGATAGGGTATACAGAATGCAAGATACGCGTGCCAGTGAGAGCGGACAGTCATAAAATGATGTTTGTTGTTGTTGTTGATATTGTTGTTGTTGGTGGTGGTTGTTGCTGTTGTTGTTGGTTGTGTTGGTGTTGATGTTGTGTGGCGTCGTCCCCCTCGCGACCCGCCTCGCGACCCACCCGCGACCCACTCGCGAACCATCCGCGACCCACCCGCGACCCACCCCGCGACCCACCCGCTACCCACCCGCGACCCGCCCCGCGACCCGCCCGCGACCCACCCCGCGACCCGCCCGCGACCCACCCGCGACCCACCCGCGACGCACTTGCGACCCACCCGCGACCTGGCCCGCGACCCACCCGCGACCCACCCGCGACCCACCTGCGACCCACCCACATTGCTTTAACAACCAAATCGGCGCCTGCGGTGGGTTCGTTGTATAACTTATAGGTTGGTTGGGAAAAACTGAATATACGAGGAAAGAAAGATAGAATGCCTTTCGACAAATGCTCGGAGAGTTGATCATCGAACCGGAGCTGGACCGCTGCGGCACGCACTCGAAGCCAACGCCGCAGTGCCCATAGAACAGGTCACCAGAGGTGCTGCTGCCGCAGTACTGCCCCTCCAGCTTGTAAGGCCAATCTGTGCAATACAACTGGCATTCGGTAGCCCACTCCGGGCAGGAGGGGAAGGCCGTCCTGCGGGCGCACTGTAATACCCCAACCCCAGACACACCCTGGACAATCCCAGTGTAGTACTCCCTGCAGGAGTCAGTGCACATCAATACAATCCTCCCTGCGGGAGTCAGCACTCTAGAAATGCTCCATGCCGGAGGCAATGCAATGCATGAGGGCACTCCCTGCGGTAGGACATGCACTACATTACGATTCATTACGATGTTCCCTGGAGAGATCCCAGATGCACTTCAAAACAATTTACTACATCATGGACCAGCCTTCGGTCAATCACGAGGTAAGGGGAAATGGGCACTGCTTTCGGAGTTCGATGGCTTCGCGTTGGATGCAGCTTTCGGCGCTCGAACTAGGTACTGATTCATCGATGTACGATTTATGTCCGATATATTTGCACATCAATGCCATCTCTTAGAGACTGTACATACTCACGGTGTGCATGCCTGACGGTTAACATACATGTGTACATGTATTGCCGTATATTGGCGTATATACGGAGTGCATAACCATTCAACGAGTAGCCAGAGTACACGTACACACACACACTCTACATCATCGAGTGTTTAACCATTCAGCGATGTAGTATGTGTGCGCATATATACATATATACACACACGTACATAAAGCTAGATCTGTATGTGCACATATTTATATACAGATCAGCCGTGCCCTGAGGCACGAGTTGGAGTATCCTCAGGTCCTTGGCCGAATTCCGTAAGCCTGTCCTCAATCCTGAAGATTATTTAGGCGGCTCGGACAACGAACTCGTAAATCTCCTGGGGCTTCCCGCGTTCCTCCCGTGTACTGTCCCACGACATGTTTCGGGCCAAGAGGGCCTCGAGACGGGCCAAGAGCGCCCCAAGAGGCCCCCAAGACGGTCCGAGAGGGCCCCGAATGGCCGAACCGATCGGCCCAAGACGCCCAACATGGCCTGAAGATGGATGAAGTGGCGCCCAAGACGCCACAAAAGAGGCCAAAGAGGCCTTCAAGACAGCCCCAAGAGGGCCCCAAGATGGTCCAGGAGATCTCCAAGACGCCCAAGATGCTCTCGAAGACGGCCCTGCAGCGCCCCAAGAGGGCCACTTGTCGGCCCAAAGAGGCCCGCAGGACGGCTTCCGGCGGCGCCAGACTGCCCAGGAACACCCTCAGACGCCCAACGAGCCTCTCAAGGAGCCTCCAAGAGGCCCCAGGAGGCCCAAGGAAGCCCCCAAGAGGCCTCCAAGAGGCCCCCAGGAAGCTCCCAGGAGGCCACAACAGTGCCCCAAGACACTCCAGACCTCCTCCTCCTCTTCTTCCTCCTCCTCCTCATCCTCATCCGCATCCGCATCCGCATCCTCATCCTCATCCTCATCCTCTTTCTTTCCCCTCCTCCTCCTCGTCTTCCTCCCCCACTTGCTCCCCGAAGGGTTTGCACAACGGCGGGGGAAGCACGTAGTCTAATAGGTTGGCCGAGCTCTGGCCGCATCGTTTGGCCCCATAGGATCATATAAAAGGCAGGGGGCGAAGGTGATAGGCGTATTCGAACCGCCGCCCCCTGTTAGCATGCCACAGGTGCGGACGGCGTGCTACACGATATGTAGCATGTTATCCCTTTTTCAACCATCCTGTGGTGTTGGGTCCTCGTTTTGAAAAAGATGGTCCCCACAATCCTCCTCCTGCCTTCCTCTGCCCCCCCCCTCCCTTGCCACCGCCCGCATGCGTCAACCACCACCCAGGACAGCCCTCCGTCCCTGCGTTTCACCCACCCAGTACAGCGGTGCGTGGCCCCATAGGGAGCACAGGTCCCAGTGGGACCGCCCGAATGCGTCAACCACCACCCAGCACAGCCCTTCCTCCCTGCGTTTCACCCACCCACTGCAGCGCTGCGTGGCCCCATGAGAACCTCCACCGAAGCACCCACTGGGACCGCGCGCACGCGTCAACCACCACCCAGCACAGCCCTTCCTCCCTGCGTTTCACCCACCCAGTGCTGCGCTGCGTGGTCCCACAAGGAGCTCCACCGAAGTTCCCACAAGGACCGCCCGCATGCGTCAACCACCACCCAGGACAGCCCTTTCCTCCCTGAGTTTCACCCACCCCGTGCAAGGCTGCGTTACCCCATGAGGAGCTCCACCGAGGCCCCCAGTGGGACAGCCCGCATGCGTCAACAACCACCGAGCACAGCCCTTCTTCCCTGCGCTTCACCCACCCAGTACAGCGTTGCGTGGCCCCATAAGGAGCTCCACCGAGGCCCCCACTGGGACCGCCCGCATGCGTCAACCACCACCCAGCACTGCCTTTCCTCCCTGGGTTTCACCCACCCAGTACAGCGCTGCGTGGCGGGGGAGCCCAACCGAAACTCACAAGGGGACCGCTCGCATGCGTCAACCACCACCCAGCACTGCCCTTCCTCCCTGCGTTTCACCCACCCAGTACAGCGCTGCGTGGCCCCATAGGGGGCTCCACCGAGGCACCCACTGGGACAGCCCGCATGCGCCAACCACCACCCAGGACAGCCATTCCTCCCTGCGTTTCGCCAACCAAAACAGCGTTGCGTGGCCCCATAGGAAGCTCCACCGAAGCTCCCAGTGGGACCGCCCGCATGCGTCAACCACCACCCAGCACAGCCCTTCTTCCCTGCGCTTCACCCACCCAGTATAGCGCTGCGCGGCCCCATGGGGAGCTCCACCGAGGCACCCACTGGGACCGCCCGCATGCGTCAACCACCACCCAGCACAGCCCTTCCCCCGTGCGTTCCATCCACCCAGCCCAGCGCTGCGTGGCCCCATGGGGAGCTCCACCGAAGCTCCCACTGGGACAGCCCGCATGCGTCAACCACCACCCAGCACAGCCCTTCCCCCCTGCGCTTCACCCACCCAGCACAGCGCTGCGTGGCACCATAGGGAGCCCCACCGAAGCTCCCAGTGGGACCGCCCGCATGCGTCGACCACCATCCAGCACAGCCCCTTTCCCCCTGCGCTTCACCCACACAGCCTCTACTCTCGCCCCTACCTTTGGCGCCAAAACCGGCAACTAAATCGTCTTCGCGTGGCTGGATAATCTCAGAAGTTTCTTCGTCTTCCGCGCAGCCGTGATTTACCATTTCCTCCACTACGTCGGCGCCAAGTTCCCCCGCGCGGCGCGGATGTCCAGTGCGCGCGGAGGTCGCCGTCACCCCGGGCTTGGTCATCTGTCCGAGCGTCTGCCCACCAAGATGTGTCGCCCCAGCCATACTATGCGTCAAGCCGGACGCGCAGAAACCATAGGGAGCCAACTCTTCGGGGTAGTGCTCCTCCTGCTCATGCCAGCTGACGTCAGCAGCGAGGTAATCTTGCGGTGGCCTAGAGTACCTGGCCTTGCCCTTGCCCTTGCACTTGCAAGGGTTTCGGGGCGTCCACTGAGTGAAGGTGGAGCTGTTGCCCGAGCCTCCTTGTGCCATTTTGGTGGATGTGGATACGACCGTGCTGGAGGATCAAGGCGTCCTTGATCTGGTCGAAATTGGCCACATTGCCCGTTGATGCCATTACCACCTAGTTCTCCGAAGGCAAAAGTCCTGCATGGCCCAAGAGAAGAGATCCTAGCATGTCGTCCTTCATAATGAGGTTCGGATCGAGCTTGTTTCCACCATCGCTTTTCTGCGTGATATGTACGAAACCCTAGACTCACCGTTCTGTCGGGACATTGGTCCGTAGGGTCCCTGACCTACTTGGAAGAGGATGTTGGCTTCCTGGTTCCTGGGCCTTTATGTGAATGAGCAAGGAACGGATCGTCTGTATCAGCAGATCGACGCATGTCTTAGTTAGAAGCGGATCATTGCCAAGATCCGTGCCCATATCGGAAGCGTCGCCTTTGAGGCCCTCTAGCACCTTACTGACGTTCAGCGACAACGCGTTTCAGGACTAACGGAGGCCAGGGCAGCACCCATGCGGAATTCCCTACCATGGAAGCTGTTCACCGTACCGTCATAGATGTAGGAGCACATCTTCGTCTCCGATCGTGTCAGTGAATCGGCATGTGGTCTATAACTAAAGAAAGACAGTGCCATGGTGCAGGCAAGTGCGCAGGCAAGTAGCAAGACAATATACAGCCCCTTTGTGTAAAAGTCGCTGCTCAAGCAAGTACGGAATACGATGTGATGATCGTGAGAATCTCCCTCTGGAGAGACGAGTCCTGCGCAGTGGTGCGGTCGCCGAGGACCGTGTAGCAGGCTCCGCTGCCAGTGTGATGTATGATGCTTGTTGTGCCTTGGCAGTAGGGGCCCCTTGAGGGTCAAACGACAGCGAATGGCGCACGTACGTGTCATGCATAAACACTATATAACACGAACCGAAACCGAAACCGAGTTCCTGTTTGAAGTCGCTTCGCTGTCACCCATCAACCTCCGACCCCCTGGGAGAAACTCGAGAGAAGGGGCATGTGGTCCTGCCAGAGCATGTCTGACCAGACATGCAGGCGCTGGTGATCCTGTCGCCTCTGGGCCCGTAGTGGCCGCACACCTTACGGCAAATGCTGTAAGGGCCCAACTGGCCCCCGTCCACCCGCGGCGCGCATTCAAGTCCAACGTCGCAGTCGTTGGTGAAGTTGTCAATCGAGCCCGTGTCTCCACATGCCTGCCCCTCGAGCCTCGGATGACTAGCCGTGCAATACATGAAGCACTCGCCGAACAACTCCCGGCAGGGCATCGCAGCTCTGCCAGAACACGTCTCGCCGTAATTGCAGGCGCCTGTGACCACGTCTCCGTAGGGTCCAAAGGTGCCACAAACCTGGTAGCAGACACTGTCTCCAGCGCCGCCCACCTGCGGCATGCACTCGAGGCCAACATCACAGTGGCCGTAGAACTTGCCGCCTGAGCCAGTCCCGCAGACCTGCCCTCTCTGGTTGACAGGATCCTCGGTGCAAAACAACGTACAGCGACCAAACGGGCAGGTCGTTGTGACCTTGCCTGCGCATGCTTGGCCAGCGCTGCAGGTGGTGGTCACTCTGTCCCCAGAGGGCCCATAACTCCCACACACCTTGCGGCAGATGCCAGGCGCATCGCTGGCTGGAGACGGCACACACTCGAGTCCGAGGGCGCAGTCGCCGAAGAAGTAGCCATTCGAGGTCCCAACGCCACACGTCTGCCTTTCGTATCTGACGGGCTCGTCGTCGCAATACAGTGCGCACTCGCCCGCCCAAGCTGGACAGGGCCTCGCGGCCTTGCCAGAACAGCTCTGGCCGCCGCTGCAGGCGCTGGTCACTTTGTCCCCTCTGTCCCCGAAGCTGCCGCACACCTTGCGGCAGGTGGATGCGGACCCAGAGCCGCTCGCCGGCGGCACGCACATGAGCCCGATGCCGCAGTCCGAGCCTGCCTGGTCACACTGCTCTCCCTCCTGCTTGCCGGCGTGATCGGCGCAATGCTCGGGGGGACGGAAAGGTGGCACGGGCGCAGGATTAGGTCGGGCATGTCCCCCTACAGAGGGATTTTGGACGAAAAATAAAAAATAATCAAAAAATACCCCCAAATGGCCCCAAAAAACTTAAAAAATCGTCCCCAGACGATTTTTTGCCAATGTTTGAATATTCCTCCTGTAGAGGGACAGGCCCGACTTAAGCGCAGGAGGTGGGGTTGGACAGGCGATCGACGTGTTATTATCCATGCCCTTGCTCACGCCCCAATCCCGCCGTGGGGCCAGAGCGTGGGGGCATGGGTAAGAATGTTGCCCCAGGCGCCGAGCTTTTCGTCCATACCCTGCCCCTCCTGTCGCCCAGTTGTGGGCAGCAGCAGGGATACGGATCGAACGCAAATCGCCGATTCCAGACAAATCGCTCCGAACGGCCCCTGGAAGCAGAAAACGTGAGCATCCAACTGGGATCGTTCCCTGGCCCCGGCCCCCCCCCTCTGCGAGCCCCCGAAATACAGGTAGCAGTCACCAGGCTGCCCCGTGCAGGGCAGGCCGCCCCTGCCGGAGCACGTCTGGGCGCTGCTGCAGGCGCCAGTCACCTTGTGCGGGCCCCAAGACTATACACCACCACCATCCTAATTCCCCTTCCCTTCACCCTCTTCTTCCCCTCCTTTTTCCCGAGAGAGGGAGGGGGTGAGGAAGCTGGTGGTATATATTTTGGGGCCCCGTGCCTTGTCCCCGCTGGGACCGAAGCTGCCACAGATCAGGCGGCAGGTCCCCGAGACGCACGCGAACCCGACGGAGCAGTCGCCCGCACCGCTGCACTGCTGCCCTTCGCCTCGCCCCCTCAGGAGAAGACGGCGATCCCCGCTGGCGCCGACTCCTGCTGCGCTGGCGGCCGAGGCTCGGGCGGCCGGCATGCCGAGGAGAAGGCTAGCCAAGGTCGGCGGCATCGCGGCGACGGGATAGCCAGCTGCAAGGGAGGCCTGAAATTGGCTTCCAACGAGCCAGATCGTGATAGCATTTGTTGCCCGCCTCTCGTCATTCCCTCCTGCTTCCCCCTCTCCAGACTCTCAACCATGCCGATGTTGGACCGCCAGAAAACATGCGCACGCGCATGTTCTGGAGTCCCGTCCGGGGTGCTTGCACACAAACACACACACACACACACACACACATTCTGGAGTCCTGTCCGGGGTGCTTGCAGAGCGGTGGATATGGAGGAAAGATTGTGCTGCCCTCAGAGCCGGGCAAATATCCAGGGAGCCCAGAAAGGACATACGCGCCCAACCACGTACATGAACACTGCCCCCCAGTCCGCGAGACCAGCCTCGTGATACAAAAGTTCGCGAAACCCGTACTCTCGAAACCTACGTGGATTCATGCACGTGTACGTGTACGTCCTTCCTGCGCCAAAGATCTCGGCGCACAGCTCCGAAGCGGCGGATGTGGACGCCATCTGGCAGCAGAGGGGGCGCCCTTCACCGCCCGGCCCTCCCCACCAAGCGGTGCCCACCAAGTGGCGCGTGCGTCCTCCACGGCGGCGCAACGAGACGGTCCGACACCGACGAAGACCCGCCGGCCCTCCCAGGGCCGCAGGGCTGCGAGCGGACGTGCGCAGTGCGCTCTCTCACAGCAATGCTCGCTGGGCACCCTTTTCTCCTGCCACTCTGCCTGCCCCTCCCCTCCCCCAGCCTGCAGTCCACATCCTCCCGCTCCTCCTGCTCAGTTTCTGATGAAGGCCTGCGAGAGGCCTCACAGCTCAGGCGTCGTGTTGTGCTGCCGCTGCGTTGGTTCGGTGGCGTTTCTTGTGTCTTGTCTTGCGCTGCAGTGTTTCCGCGCTATTGTTGCATTTCCTTCGCGTTGTTGCCTCGTTGACATCGCGTTTTGTGGTCTGTTCTGTTGAGTTGGCTGTCGATTTGGCTGACGCTTGTATTGCGCAGCTGCTGCGTTCCAGTGGGTCGCAGCGCATACGATTGTTTCATGTGTGAAAAGGCAAGGTCGATGGTATCTTCTGCTTTTCCACGGAACATCATCCGCAACCGTTTGCAAAACCACAAGTACACAGACCGAAACGGTACCGAGCCTGACCTTGGCACATACGCATGCAAAGAAGCCGTTTGTTGTTGGATAGATGTACCGCGAGGCTACGTGGCATACGACGTAGCCCCTCCTGCGCCAGCTCAAATCTGGACCATTCGGCTGGGATTCGTCAGAGTCAGCTGGGATTCGACCCGCACGCCCCCCTTCCACGCCCACCCCTCATCCAATGCAGCCACACAGCATCTCAAACTCCAATTCAAGGGATGGGGAGGAGGAGGACCAGATGAACCCAAGACGCATTGTTGCAATCAACCCTCCCTCCAAGCTCCCCCTTCACAAGTCCTTAAGAGGGAGCGCGACCCACCGTCCCTGGCCTGAACATATTCTCCAACGGGGAGGATCATAAACTAAAGAAACCCTCCTCAGGGATGGACAGAACCCCCTTTAGCAAAACGTGGTTTAGTGAAAACGACCTCGGGCCCAAACCTGACGGGCGCAGGCCTGGAAAATGACGGCCGCGGCGCCCTCTCGAGAACCGAAAACGGACAATTCACTAATCGACGTGTCAGGGTGGGGGTTCTGTCCACCCCCGACCTTAAGAGGGAGCGCGACCCACCGTCGCTGGCCTGAACAAGTTCTCCAACGGGGAGGATCATAAACCAAAGAAACCCTCTCCCCCCTGAAAAGGTCTGAAACCAGAGGACCACCCGCCCCCCCCCCCCCCGAACTTTCCCCCAAACAAACCCCCCCGCCCCCCGAAGAGCCTAGGATGTCCGGAATCCGCCCCCCGCCATCCCCCAGAAAATTCCACCAGCCCTCTGGGCGTACAGTCAACCAGTATAGTAAGAATGCGCGATAAGGATGCAAGGGCCTTGGACGCCCATTGTGAAGCTTTTCGAGCAGGGCGCGGCCAACGAAAGTGGCCAAGGATGGACTTTGCCCCAAAGTGTACATTGTTTTTTGACAGGGATGGTGGGGGGGGCGCATCGGGTTGGTCGCGCATGCTCTAAATGTGGAGGCAGGGTGCGGTTTGCATTGTTTTCTGACAGGGATGATGGGGGACGGGCCTGCATGGAGTCGGCATGGTTCCGGGTTGGCCGCCGGCCACGTAGGGGAGGGGGTGTGTATTAATGAGGAGCAGTGATGCAACACTCGCCGAAGGGGAAGGAGGGGGTTGGAAGAGGAGCCTCCCTAGATCACCTACAGTCAACCCGCATAGTAAGGATGGGCAACCGATGGGCAACCTTCCCAAGGGTACCCTTGCATCCTTGCCTCTGACAAAAGAAAACAATACAATGTGCACCTCGCGGCTAAATCTGGACCATGCGCGGCCAACCCGCGATCACTGTCAAGTGGTTTTTGACAGGAACGGCGGGGGTGGTAGCGCGTGGCCTGCTTTGCGCAGGCTCACCAGACTGCCATGATGTGGCCAGTCGTCCTCTCCAGAGGATGCAGCCGCAGCCGAAGAAAGAGCTGTGCCGCTTGTGTCGGGTCAGGCAAATTACTGATACTATGAAAAAAGCCGTGGCTTCTCGAGGCCAAAAGGCGAGCTGGCGTGGAATCGTTCTGTCGACTGAATGTCCGTATTGACAGAACTACGCTGGCTGCAGATGTGAGGAGGTGTCGGGGCGAGGTACAATCAGAGCGAGGAGTGAATCACGCGAGCTGCCGACATGCGCAGCATCAAATTAGAAAAAAAATGAATGTGGTAGTTCTTGGGTTGCGGCCCAAGGTTTTTTGGGTATACCCTGAACCACCGCAGTAGCAAGACCCTCGTGCTTGTTGTGCTGTTCTTCTCGGGTTTAGCGCGAACCCTTGTTGTTAAAGCTGTCTGCTCGTGCGATTAAAAGTGTCGCACGGCTGGCCTGTTCAGGCTGGCCTTTTGGTTATTACCGCGTGCCCTATCGGTGGGCCAGGGTTGTCTGGTCGACCATAAACTGTTGAATCTACATTAGGAAGGAAAGTATGGCCGATCAGGGGAATAACAAATATAGGCAATCTAATAATGTAGGTACGGTTGTCAGGTAGCACTTCGGTATTCCACCCCCAACCTGCATCGCCTCCTAGTCCTCCTCCCTTCCTCATCGTGCGGCAAAAAAATGTCGCCAGGCTGGCCAGTTCAGGCTGGCCTGTCGGGCAAGCGTGCCCAATATGTGGCCAGGGTTATCTGGTACACCGTTGATTCTGCGTTAGGAAAGACTGCATGACCGATCAGAGGAGTAACAAGTTTCGGTCATCAAAGATGTAGGTACGGCTGGCAAGTAGCAGTACGGTATCCCACCCCCGACCTAAACCGCCCCCGTCCCCGCACCGACATCCCGCCGTCAAGAGTATGTTTGTTCCTGGCCGGTCGCAACTGTAAGCAAGAAGAAAATGTGTGAGGACGGATACGCCAGCTGGGGTCGATCCCGCAGGGGACCCAAGTGAGCCCTGCATCGTGGTAAAAAATATGGAGATGGGGGCCGAAGATGAACAAATACAGATCGGGGTCAGACCCTGTGGAGGGACCGAAGTGTGCCCAGCATGCGGTGCGAGAGGGTTTTTGTGGTTTACCCCAAACCTGCAAAACAACAATAAAAACATGCAATCCTCGGGCTGCGACCCAGGGTTTTGTAGGAGCACCCCGAATCTGCATTAGGGAGGGAGGTGCCACCAGCGTGTCAGGGCCGCGAGGAAAGAGAAGGGTGCATGTCTCACCAGTTAAAGAAGAAGGCCATGGTAGGAGACCCTTCTCAGAGCGTGATTTCACCGTGCCCCTGCGAGGCTCAAATAAGATCCTGTTACGGTAATCGACGAGGAAGGAGCACTGGAGGTGAATGTCGCGGTGGCCTTTGTAAGGCTCAACTGTACTCCGTCTGAGGTGCACTGATATGTAGGAGTATTGGCGGTGGTGTCACGGTGGCCTCTGTGAGGCTCCATTATAGCCTTTCTGCGACAATCCAAAATGATGGAGTGCTCGAGGTGAATGTCGTGGTGACCCCTGTGAGGCTCAATGATACTCCTTCTGCGGTGATAGGAGTGGTGGGAGCATTGGCGTTATGTGTTGTGGGGGTCTGCTGTTAGATTAGTTCGTGGGTTGATGTGTGTCGGTGCGATTCGTCGGCTTGGGTTTCGGTGGAAACTTGCGTAGCTGTACTTTCTGTTTTGGAGGAGGCTCTTTGAAAAGAGCACCGTGTGGGTGATCGCGTAGGCTGTTGTTGTAAAACTCGTAGCGTGCCTGGTGCGAGCGGAGCCTCTCGATGTAGTTATGGAATGTCGGGTCGCCTGTGTTGTTGATGAGGATGATGCGTCGGTTAAAAATGCGAGCTTACTGGTCGCCTCTCATTCCTGCAGCGTTGTGCGTGGCGAATGCTTGCTGCCATGGTAGGGAGGTATGTGTGTAGTGTCGCGAATGTTTGCGGAGGCATCATTACGATGGGCAGTTGTCTTATCCATTGCTGCGTTTCCAGTGCTGCGTCAGGATGTCTTCTTTGGTGGGCAGATGATAGGTATTTGCAGCAAAGGTGGTGGTGGGTGGGCTGGTATGGAGCGTCTGAAGGGGAACCATTGGTTAATGACTTTGTCGTGTGCAACGCCACTTGCAGTTGTAGTCGAGTCGGTGCGGTTTGGTCGTTGTGTGTGTCCTTTGGTTGTTGTGTGGGTTGGTTGGCACCTGTTGTGAGGTGTGCGCGTGGCGGCTTGGCAGGGCGCGTGCCAGGGGTTGTAGTCGGTGTGGTAGGTGGGGTGGTCTTGTTTGGTATCCTCCTCCTCCTCCTCCTCCTCCTCCTCCTCCTCCTCCTCAACCGCCTCCGCCTCCGCCTCCTCCTCCTCCACGCCTTCCCCCCCCTACCCCTACCCCTCCTCGCACTCCTTCCGCCCCTCCCCCCCCCTCCTCCCCGCCTCCCTCTCCTCGCCCTCCTCCCGCCCCCCTTCCCCGCAACCAGCAGCGGAGGGGATGCCGCACCGCGCCCGGGGGCCTCGGCAGCTTCGGCGACGCCATGGGCGGAGGGACGGCGGGCCCCCCCAGCATGGCGACCGCAGCCTCCGCGGGCGCGCGAGCGGCGGGCGGTGGCCCGGAAGCAGCAGCACCAGCAGCAACAGCAGCACCAGCAGCACCAGCGGGGGGCTCTACGTCTGCGAATGGCAGAGCAGAGGAGGAGGAGGAGGAGGAGGAGGAGGAGGAGGAGGAGGAGGAGGAGGGATGAGGGAGAGGAGGGAGGAGGAGGAGGAGGAGGAGGAGGAGGAAAAGGAGCATGGATGAAATGGGTGAGGACCGAGCGAGGAAAGTTGAGGGCCAGGGTGCGCAAAGGCACCCGCGCTACAGGCATCGTGCTACCAGAAGGAAGCGCCGAAGAAAGAGCGAGTGGGGTTGTTCCAGCCACGGCGAGCCTCGGCCACGAAGAGACTCCCCGACATGGACCTGAGGAACGGGCCGAAGATCAGAGCACCTCTTGAGCCCGAGGCGGTCCTCAGTGCATCGCCTTGGCTGCAGAAAATCAGCGCGGTAAGGAACCCAACCATATGCAGCTCTGAGCACCGCGGTTGTAGGTACCTTCGTCAGTGGAATTCCTTCTGGGACCACGAAACGCGTGAGGGGTGTGCCGAAGTGGGGTGGCAGCATGCGGACGCTGCCAATGGGTCCTTCGGTGGAATTCCCTATGGAGCCACGACACGTGCGAGCGGTGCGATTAAGTGGGTGCGGCGCAACCATGTGGACTGTGCCACTAGGGCCTTCGGTGGAGCTCCCTATGGGGCCACGAAACGTGCGACGGATGTGCCGACGTGGTAGGGATGGGCGCCGCCATGCGGACTGTGACACTAAGGCATTTGGTGGAGCTCCATATGGGGACGCAAAACGTGTGAGGGGTGTGCCGAAATGGGTGCGACGCCGCCATGCGGACTGCGACACTAGGGCCTTCTGTGGAGCTCCCTGTGGGACCACGAAACGTGTGAGAGGTCTGTCGAAATGGATGCGGCACCGCCATGCGGACTGCGCCACTAGGGCCTTCGGTGGACCTCCGAGCGGGGAGACAGGAGGAGGCGGGGAGGAGGAAGGAGGAGTGGGGAGGGAGGATGGACGTCAGAGGAGGGGGAGGGAGCGAGCAGGGAGCAGGGGAGGAAGGAGGGAAGGGCTCAGCTGGCGAAGGCCCACACAGAAGACTCCGGACGGTACGTGGCAAGGCGCAGGGAGAAAAAGCGAGGGCACGGGGCAGTCGTCAGAGTTCCGGCAAGGAGCGGCTCTGGGCGCTTCTGCGGCAGCCCGCGCTGAGCCGCTGGGTGCGCGAGGCCACGAGTGCTGTGAGCTGATGGCCACGCGTGCCAGGTTGGCTATGACATGCTTCAGAGGGGAGAACATGGTAGTGACCGAGCATGGCAGGCTCACGTCGCGATGCGCATCTTTCGAACTTGCATGATCGCGGCCTGCCGAAAGCACAAATCGTTGGACGTCGGCCGAGCCCAAGCCGTGAGTCGATAAAAAGCTCAAGCTCTCAGAGCCTTGGCAGCTGGGCGAGCCCGCGTGGCTGGCCGCAGGGCGGCTGGGCAAAGGCCGCTGTGGTCAAGCAAGGTGCCACGGCGATTGCGGCAGCCCAGATCCGCGCAGGTTTGGTCTCATGCGTATCCACGGGCTGCGCCTCGGCCAGGCTGCCCAGACGTCCACGACTCTCCCCGGTGCCATGTTCTCCGCTGAGGCCTGCCTCGACCGCACCTCACCCCAACCTTCCTCCTTCCATCACCGCCCTCTCCCCTCCTCCCTCCAGTGTCCCCCGCGGGCCCCTCTTCCCCCCTCCCTCACACCTCCGTGCGCATCAGCGAAGGCCCTCCCTCTCTGCGTCCCTCCCTCCCTTCCTCTTGGTGGTTGCCGAAGGTGCCCCTGGCCCAAGGTGCCCCCCAGCTTTTCGTTCAATAATGAAGTCCCTGAGGGCCCTCTGGGCCTCGTGAGGGGCACTCTGGAGGCCATGGGGGCCTCCTTGGAAATCCTGGGGGCACCTTGGGCCAGGAGCACTTCTAGCAACACCCGATACTCTCCTCCATCTCCTCCTCCTCCTCCTCCTTCTCCTCCTCCTCCTCCTCCTCCTCCTCCTCCTCCTCCTCCTCCTCCCTCCCTCCCTCCCTCCCTCCCTCCCTCCCGCGGAAAAGGAGGGGGAGGAGAGATCCGAGGCACCCCGGGGTCAGCTGGGCCTTGGGGGGGTAGCCAGCGGCGATCCCCGGGTGCCAAAAACCTCTGTTCCGCGCTAGGTTGCTAAGGCAAAGGAAGAAGAGGAGGGGGAGGAGGAAGGGGCAATGCAGCAGCGGGGGCGGCCAGGCGGAGGGAGGAAGGGAGGGAAGAGGGAGGAGGGCCGGGGAGCGGGGGGCGGATGGGGTGGTCGAAGAAGCCGTGGGGGACGTCGACGTCGACGTCGTTCGATTACGGGAGGCTCTGGAGAGCTCGATCCTGGCACCCGTCCCTTCGTCAAACCTCATCCCCTCCTGCCCATCCTCGCTCTCCTCCCCCACATCTTCCTCCGCCCTCCTCGATCCCCTCATCCCTTGAGTTTTCTCGTCGTTCGTCCTTCCTCTTCTCCCTTTCTCTCGGTTTCCTTCCTCGCCGCCCGCGCATGGGCCTCCACGCCCAGGAACACCGGCCGTTGGGACGCAGGGGGGGCGAGGACGATGGCGAGGACGAAGACAACGCCGATGGCGGCGACGGCTACAGCGACGACGACGACAACGCCGACGACAGCGTCGGCGACGGCGACGGCGACGGCGACGGCGAAAGCGACGGCGAAGGCGAAGGCGACGGCGACGGCGAAGGCGACGGCGACGGCGACGGCGACGGGGACGGCGACGGCGACGGCGACGCCGACGACACGCTGGAGGTCCGAACGCTCGAGGTCTTGGCCGGTTCCGCGCGGGCCTGCCCAAACGTCGGCGACACCAGAGGGGGTGGCGGCGCCGCGTCGGCAACCTGCGCGGGACGGGCTGATGGGGGGGAGGTCGAAATTCAAGAGGAGGGCGGCACGAGGAGGCTGAGAGGGAGGAAGCGGAATTCATGGACAAGCAAGAAGAAGAGGAGGAGGAGGAGGAGGAGGAGGAGGGGGAAGACGAGGAGGAAGAGGAAGAGCAGGAGGAGGAAAAGGAGGAGATGGATGGTGATGGTGATGGTGATGAGGATGGTCATGCCGATGCCGATACAAATGTCAATACACCAATACCGATGCCGATGCTGCCGATCATGATGGTAGTGACGATGGTGGCGATGGTGATGCAGACGACGATAACGATAATGATGATTCAGATGATGGTGATGATGGTGATGGTCATGATGATGACGACGAAAACGATGATGGTGACGGTGATGTTGATGATGTTAGTGGGGATGATGCTATGGATGGTGATGCTGACGATGAGAACGATGATATCACTTCTCTTCTCTACCCGATGTGATTCCCTGGAATGGAAGTTTGAATCGAGCGCAACGGCATACTGGAATCACGGTCGCGAGGCACAACGAAGCAAAGGCCCCGACGATCCCCGCGCGGAGCCTTCGGCACACTCCAAGGTGACAAGATGCGTCGAGAGGGCGGAATCTACAAAGTCACGAAGCACCGGCCCCCACACAAGCACGGGAGCGGCCCTAAAGGCACGGGACTTCACTGCCCACAGGCATGCAGGGCACATCCAGGCGTCTGGACGTCACCCACTGTTGCAAAATCCAGCGGCCGAAAACAAAAATCCCAAGAAGTTCACGCGCTCGCGAAACATCTCTCGAAAACACACACTAGAAAGCGAGAGAGGCGGAGCGTCGGGATTAGCCGAGAGGCCTCTCATATGGTCAGCTGGACCATCTCTGCGACACTGTCCTCCACCGACCTTCTCTCCTCCGCGTCTGGAATCACAATGATCTCTGCTGTCTACTGCTGCTGCTGCTGCTCCTGAAACTCCCCGAGTTTCACCAAGCCTGCGACTACCTTGCGAATGTTGGGATTGCGGGGGGGCGCACCTCTCTCGATCTCCACCTCGGGCTTGAGAGCGATGTTCATGATCTCCGTCATCACAGCCCTCGACTCCGGGATGACCGGCAGCTCGATTTTGAACGTGTCCGTCCCCCCAGGCCGTCTGCCGCTACGCTCTCTTCTGGAAACACGCGGTAACTTGGCCTCCGACCGCGCCGAGGTTCGACTGGCTGGCGCGGCACGCGGTCAGCGCCTTTTCCTTGCCCCCTGGAACCGATTTATCATGTTCCACACAATTCGCAAGCTCGATCCACGCGCGAAAATGTTTCTGAAAGTGCCCATTCTCCTGGTGACAACGCCGCTTGCTTCTCGGCCTCGCACTGCTTGGCCCCTTTCACGATCGGCTCCAGGCACGGGCGCTGTTCTCCCACGATCGCGATTTGACCCAGCACCCCCTGCAACCTCCTGTTGGCCACGTCGAAGCACACGCGCTCTTGGCTGCGTTAATGGCCAGCCCCCGCGCGGCCTGACCCACGCTCGCGGATCCCGCCGCGCGATGCCCGGCTGCTGGGGTCGCAGACGGGAGCGTCGTCAGCTCGCCCATCCAGGGCTGCAACGCCACGAAGGCACCGCCCACGAAATGCGAGCGAACATAAGCGCGCAATTCGGGTAGCGAATCAAAGGCGGAAGATGCACGGAGAAAGCAAGTACTCGACAGTCTCCGGGGCACGACGTTTTGCCGGGCCCGAAATGGCCGAGACCCCTCTCTCAGGGCAACACGGGGGAATCTCCCGCCCTCGAGCCTCAAGACGCCGACGGACGGTGCCCACGCCAGAGAAACAACGCTCGCACGAAAAGCACGGCTTACAAACGGCCGCCTGTCTCCACCGAGCACGAGCATGGCGATGACGGGCTCGACGCGCTTTGAATTGCCGAAGGGCATGACATGTAGACGTGCACCTGCACGCCGTTTCCTCGACGAGATCACGCGCACATGCCACGGGGCCGTTCAAAATGCTGAATTGAGGCTCGGGAACTGAAACCGAGGTCTGTCGCCGCGGAAGATCGCGACGATGTCGAAAGAAACGAAAATCTTATTCGAAAAATCCAGAACACCCACGCCCGTCAAGAAATTCCCGACCTCGAGATTCCATTCTTCCCAGGGCCGAAAAAATTCTGCCCCGCGGCTTGAACCGCGGATTTGCGCGATGGGTCAGTTTTCCCCTGGAGGCGATCTGTCTACGCCCCTCGCCGAAACGACCAGCGAGAGCAGCCAGGAGAGCAACGTTATCTCGGGGTCGTCGGGCTAATCTCTGGACCCGCGCTAATCGCCGACAACGCGACGCTTTCTCGGCCGCGGGGATCGCCAAGTCGGAACGCGCCTGTTCGCGCGACACGGCACGGCACCTGACGAGAGCACCCTGGTCGTCGCATTCCTTGACATTTGCGCCGTCCATCAGCAGCACGCGACCATGAGTCTGCACAAAACTGCCAATCTGATCGCACAACTGGCGGGTTGGAAGCCACGCCCCCCCCCCCCCCCCGAAAGATACGAGTTGTAAACCAGGCCAAGAAACACAGGACGTTCATCGGAATGCCATTCTGCCCCCAAAAATGCCCCACCGCTGCCCCCACGCTCCTCGCCACCTTCTGCCTCTCCCCGCACGAACGATAGGCCCCTAGATATCGAGCCAATAACTTGGCCTCGCCAGGTAGCCGCAGCCGTCGGCAAAACACCTTCATCTCGGTCGGGGCCCTCTTCCCGCGCTGCCGAATATATATATATATATATAATATATATATATATATATATATATATATATATATATATGTGTGCAAACTCTGTTCAGGGGGTTCGCCTTGATCTGCTCCGAAAAAATGCCCCAGCATTCGAGCCTCCGCGCGGCCTCGCGGCCCCCTTCGGCATGCCCCGATCTCCCTGCGCCGTCGGCATGCGCGCCGTAGTCAACGGCAGCTCGGGAACAAATGGCCTGCGACCATAGAACTGGCGCACCTGCTCCGAGCGAGCCCGTTCAACCCACTCGCCCACGGCAGGATCAAACACTTGCACTACGCGACCGGGCGCAGACTGATCCCCACGCAAGTCCCCACGCACTAACACGAACCAACTCCACTCCCCCGAGTCAGTCTGCACCAAAGTCATGGCGCGCCGATGTCAACCGACCACGGGCGCAGCGCTCGCCGCATTCAGGGCCCGATAGATCGCGGAGTCAAGAGTGGAGCGAGACACTGAAGCGAACGCGTTGGCCCAATCATAGACCGCACTGAACTTGCCCAACGCCTGTTCGAACATCTGCCAGCGCACGAGCTCGCGTCGCAGGATAAGCAGTTCCCACCTCTGGCCCCAACGAAAACCCACGCCGCGATGCGTCGCGCAACCTGACCGACGCTTCCAAACAGCACCGACGAAAGATTCACCTACGGTGTCTAAGAGATGAATCGGACCCTCGCCCGTAGATGCGACACTTCTGGCGTTCTTGCCGGCCCGACACCCCCGACTCACATTCTGGAAGTTCGGAATCGAGCCGGCCCCGCGGATCGCCACGAGGAACCGCTCAAACAACGGCGCAAAGGATCCGAGGCGCTCATTCGGACCGCCCTCGACCGAGAGAGGGGCAGCGAGAGCTTGATCCCATGAGTCGCGAGGCCCAGACCATTCGGGCACGCCTTCCGCGCTTTGCCCTTCAGAATCCCGCACAAGAGCCCGCGGAAATCCTCGCCGCTCGCCGAAGGAGCTCCAGGCGCGATCTGAGGAAGCGGGACATGCTCGGGAGAGGAGGAGGGAGATGCCGAGCGAGCGGGAAATCCCCCGCCACTGCTAAGAGCGGCACACTGACGATATCGGCGCACAAGATCATGAGACAGCGAACGCGAAGGCGTCGTCGGAAGCGGCCACAGAGCATACGACCACAGCCCCTACGCCCCCTTCGGGGTGCTGATCCCAATCCCTTATTCGGCGGCACAGAGGCGAAAGCATTGCATTGTCTTCGCTCGGGCCCAAGACGGGCCCCAGCGATCAGGCGAGAAAGCTGCCGCGCCATGCGACCGTCGCGGGCGCGCATGGCAAGATTGCGCCCCCGAACCCACCCATCCCGCCGCCGCCTCACATCCCGTCGTTTCTAGCGCCGAATGCGCAAGCCTAAGCTCTTGATGACTTCACCTACAGCCTGGCGAGCCTCACCCTCTGGGCTCTCAGCAAGCAATATGCGCAACATACGATACTCCCGTCTCGCTGTGCCCGCATCCTCGGGCTCCGCAGCAATCGAACTAGGCGGGGGGGGCTCGGATTGGATTCGCGCCAACGTTCCGTACTACCTCGTTCAGTTGGTGCCAGCTCCCGTCCACGTCCTTCTGCTCGAAGGCCGTCGCCATGAGAATTGGGTTGTCTGCCTCCGTCGCCCTATCGTCGAAGCTGTGTGCGAAAGTGAAGTACATGTCATGTTCCGTCCCTCGTGTTGCGAGAATACGGTCGTGATCCCATCGCACACGAGACTGATGAGCCAACTAGGAAGTTGCAGGTCGACAACCAATGGCGCGTGATCTGCATTCGTAGGAGCTTGGCCCGCCAGCTGCAGTTTGTATCCCGACCGTCTCAAAACCTGACAGTTGGACTCAAGCTGGAGAACATCCTGCGGCATGGCGATGTAGCCAACCATCGTACGACCTTGGCCCTTGAAGAAGGTGGGCCCACATCCTGGCTCGACCTGTGTATTGACAGGTACCATCCCATATCGATTCAGCAAATGTCGGCACTGAATGCCGTTGAAGTCCTCCTGATCGACCCCGTAGTGCCCAACCGCATCTCGGTCTCGATACGTGGGCCATTCCGATCTGATTTGTTCAAGCCCCACATGGATATTACCATATATCAGCACAGCCGGTGTACACCGAGTCGGGACCTCACGTAATACAGAATCCATGCACGAGGTAAGTCGCCGTAGCATGTTTCTCTCGCTCTCGTCCTTTGGAGAGGGGTAGACAATACGATGTGATGAAACAGAAGTCAAGATGACCACGCCAACGAAAACGTTGTGATCACCCTCGTCCCTGCAGTGCCTCAGGTGGACACCACGTTTGAACAAAATGAGCTCGATCGAACAATTTCTGGCTGGCCGCCAACATGCAACCTGTGAAAAATATGTGTCCCCTGCGCTGGGTCCTGCCGTCGTCTGCGACGTGCTCTCCCCTTGGTAGCAGAAGTGCGCCACTGGTACACGTCGAAATCTTTCATGAAGACCCGCAGCTCCTTCAACGAACCATCGAACGAAGCCTTCGCCTGAGTCCTTCCTGCACCTGTCAAACTGATGACGTGGGCGCACTCGAGGATCTCAAGAATCTCGGCCAGCCCGCGTTTGAGCGGGAGCGCCTGCGGATTATACTGGGTAAGCTGCCAACGACGCTTTGGAGCAACAGTGGACATGAACATACTGAACGCCAGCAAGGCCCACCACATGTGATGGGGCGCGCTACAGCATGCCTCGCACTCCGTCTCGGTCGATCGAAACCCTCCCCTCCTGGACAGAAAGGATCCGGGCCGAGGAAGCTCCATGATGATGATGATGACGATGATGATGATGGTGATGTTGATGATGACGATGATGACGATGATGACGGTGACGATGACGATTGTGCTGATGTTGTTGTTGATGATGATGGTGGTGGTGGTTATGATGATGATGGTGGTGACGCGGATGATGGTGATGATGATGATGGTGATGGTGATGGTGATGGTGATGGTGTTGATGATGATGATGATGGATGATGATGGATGATGATGGATGATGGTGATGGTGATGGTGATGGTGATGGTGATGATGATGATGATGGTGATGATGATGGTGATGATGATGATGATGCCCCAGTGCATATGAAACGAGCAACAGTTCTAGCTCGATAGCCGTCCGAACCTGAACGCTTCTCTCGGCGCATCGAGCGCAGCTTCAGGCCATGCCCAATGGCACCAGCGAGGACAGCACTGCCCTAGATTTATTGCACCTGCCACAGCGGCCGCGGCGAAGGGCCGCAGGGGGAGAGAGGCAACTCGCCAGAGCAGCACAGCGTAATATCGACCTCGGGGAGTACTCACACAGCTCGTAGCCCGAGTGCGAAGAACACAAGCTCAGCTGGGAAAGCCGCGCACACCCAAGAGAGGCTCCAAAGCAACTACAGAAGCTGGCGGCCGTAGCGGCATACAGGACCAGGCCCTGTCGCCGATCCAAGAGTGCGGCGAATGCGAGCCATGGCGCGATCGCAGCTCTACCTTCGCCTGCGGGCATGGGCCGCCTCCCGCAGACTCGAGGCCAAGGCTACACGGAGGGCCCCCATGCCCGACTCGATTTCGTCCTTGTCCACCTCCGCGTCGAAGGCCGTGCGCCGTGCCCAAGCCTGAGCTTCGTCGGCTGCCAGCTGGGACCCGAACGCCAAGGCCAAGCGCCCCTCGAGAGCCTTCACCACCCCGAAGGCAACCTTCAGCTTGTCGCCCATGCCGCCGACGCCGTCGGAGAAGACTGCAGCCGCCCAAGCCTTCCTGAGATCATCACGGATAGGGCCGATCTCCGACGAGACTCGAGACCAGTCGCTGAAATCCACCGCTGGGCTGCCCCGCGGTGCGCGACTGGTGATCGTGAGCCGTGGAGTCGGGCTGCTGGTGCCCGTCGCGACGCCCAGGGACGTCAATGCCCTCCTGGATGTCCAGGTCCTCCTCGCACCTGACCTCCTCCTCCTCCTCCTCCTCCTCCTCCTCCTCCTCCTCCTCGCTGGCCGTCGGGTTGGGCTCGGGCTCGGTGTCGGGCACGACTGCGGCAAAGGGTTCCGCCTCCTTCGCAACGTCGCCCCCGGCGAACCGCCCCGCCAACTCCGCGGCGGCCTTCCACCATCGCGCGCCCGAGACAGAGGGGGCCACGATGCGTTGGCCAGCGCTGCAGACGCGCTCCGAGAGCGCAGAGCGGACGCCAGCAGGCAGGCTGCACCCGCGCCTGCGAACGACGGCCCGGCTGCACGGTACTGCGTCGCGGGCCGCGCGTGCCTCAGGCAACCGACTGTGCGTGCCAGACGCCCGGGGCTGCCACCACCGCCGTGCGGGCCCAGACGGGCGGCGGCTGCAAGGATGCCGCCGGCGCCAAGCAACAGGCTGAGGCCGCGCCCCCAGCTGGAGGCGATTGAGCTCAATGCCCCCCGCATTCGCAATCACACAGACGGGCGCGTGAAACGCGTGAGCAGCGATATTGCGCTTCTGTGCTTCCAGTGTGCCCACCTGGGGGGCACCATCGCCCCTTCGTGCCTCGGCAGATGCGAGCACGGGGGCCTCCAGCACCAGCACCAGCCGCCCTGTGAGTTCCCGGAACGCCCCGTCCTCACCCTCGCCCACGTACGCGGCGGCCTGCTGGACTGTCGAACCCAGCTCCACCCAGGCAACCGCCTGCAGCGCCGCAGCCTGGTGTACCTCCTAAGCCGTCGCGAGCTTCGCCTTCAGGCTCTCGACCTGCCGCTCTAGGTCCATCATGCGCTGGAGGGATGCGTGCAGGCGCCCCGCGAAAGCCAACACCACCGCAATCAACGTCACCACTAGCATGAACTTCCAACGAGCTATGAGGGCGAGGGCTGACAGCGCCACCATATCGAACGCCAGGGGCAGCGACAGGAGGGAAGCAACAAGCAGGTCTCTGCTGTGGTGGTATCGACGATGCACTTGGGATGAGGATAATGATGGTGATGGTGATGGTGATGGTGATGGTGATGGTGATGGTGATGGTGATGGTGATGATGATGGTGATGGTGATGGTGATGGTGATGGTGATGGTGATGGTGATGGTGATGGTGATGGTGATGGTGATGGTGATGGTGATGGTGATGGATGGTGATGGTGATGGTGATGGTGATGGTGATGGTGATGGTGATGGTGATGGTGATGGTGATGGTGATGGTGATGGTGATGGTGATGGTGATGGTGATGGTGATGGTGATGGTGATGGTGATGGTGATGGTGATGGTGATGGTGACGGTGACGGTGCTGGTGATGGTGATTGTGACGGTGATGGTGATGGTGATGATGATGATGGTGATGGTGATTGTGACGTTGACCGTGATGGTGATGGTGATGCTGCTGATGATGATCATGATGATGATGATGATGATGATGATGATGATGATGATGATGATGATGATGATGGTGATGATGACTTGTCCGCTCCATTGGATCGGACTGGCTCCCGAGCGGGGGGGGCGAAGGTTAGGACGATCCTGCAGCCTGTGCGCCTTGCTGCAAAATGGGCTATCTATTGGCACTCTACGCGGAGGGAGGAGGGAAGTGGGACATGATTGTTCGATCATCCCCTCCTCCACTCATCCCTCTGACTCCTCCATCTTCCCACCCCACCTACCCACCCCACCCCACGTCCTTCCACCCCCCCCCAAAACCCCCTCTCCCCTCTTACTCCTCCGACGCTCCCTCCCACGTATCTTTCCCTCCATCACTCCCCCTCCTCCACTCCCCCCGCCTTACCGCTACCCCTTATCTCGCGTGGAGATGTAGTAGGGAGGATGCGAGGAAACGGGTAGCAGTCGAACAGACATCGGCCCTCGCACTGGAACGGGTACCAGTATTTGTGCAAGTACTTGCCTCTTCTGCCGTTTGGCTCTTGAACGCGGAAGAACGAAGGCCAGCGACGAACTCACATGCACGACTGTATTTCGGCCCGCACAAATTCAGGATGTCTTAACGACCTCAACTGTCACCTCTTTCACTTTGACGCGCGGCTCGGTTGCGGTGGCTCCGAAAGGGAACAGCACGATATCCGCGAACTTGAACATCTGCATGCCGAAAGGAATTCCGATAATCGTGCAACAGCAAAGGGCGCCAACAATCCAAACTGAAATTGCCTGGCACAAGCCGAATGGGATCAGCCAGATAATACTGAGAATGCTCTGGCAAGCAGAGGTTCCCTTCCGTTGCACACTCTTGCCAAACGGGAGCAAAAAGAAGAAAGCAAGCTTGAAACACTGCACGCCAAAAGGGATCCCGAGGACCGTCACGCACAGCGCAACTCCGAAGAACAGATAATTGACGAAGAAGCCCCAGCCGAACGTCAAGACCCAAAATGCGTTGCAGAGCGTGGTGGCGACGGCCCCGTCGGTCCCCTCGATGCCGGTCGTGGTGGTGACCTTCCTCACCACCTGCGCCCTGCCCTCCTGGGCCTGCGAGGCCACACCCTCCAGCGCCGCTCTTGCCTCCGGGTGCCTCGCCGGCGGGGTCGCGTGGCGTGGCCTGGCCCGCGGCGTCTCCCGCGCCTCCGCGCGGCCGCGCGGCGCCGGCGGCGACCTGGGCCTCGGCCTGGTGGCGCAGCACGCCCAGCAGAGGCACGGCAGCACGACCAGCGCGAGGGTGGTGAGCGCTGCCGCGGCGAGCAGGGCCTGCTGCTCCTGCCGGCGCGCCTCCGCCTGCGCCCTCGCTGCCGCGGACACCGCGGAGGCTCGGAGCGCCTCCACGGCGCCCCGCCAAGAGGACGCCCCCTGGGGGAGAGCGGGCAGCAGCTCCCAGAGCGTCGACATCTGCCCCGCGCCTCGGGCCCCCACGTGGCCCTGGCAGCCAGGAAGGGGACCTGGCCGCGGAGCCAAAATTGGTACGGACCGCCAGGCAACCAGCAGGTGGGCTGGAGTGCACACCGACTGCCAGGAAAATGGTGTAAAGGTGGACGCGCTCGAATGCCTGCTGGCCCCCCCTGGGGGCGCCAGGCTGTGAGGTTTGCTGCTGGACTGCTGTCTTGAGTTCTTCGTGCTGTCTTTAGTCTCCAGTTTTCCGTCTACCACCGGGGGGGTCCCTCAAATTATTGACCGCTCTAAGTTGCCACAGAATCCCCAGTGGACGTCACCGTACGGCCAGGGGTCCAAGTTGCCCCCAGGCGGGCCCAACGACACCCCCGAGAAGGCAACAAACATTGAAACGAGTTTGCCTCGAGTGGCCCTACCAAGGAGATACAGTGTATCAGGATTAATGGCATGCATGTATTGCCGCCCTTTTATCACTGCTCATGGTGTCATTTCCTTGTGTACACGTGTGGTTTATGAAATTGCTTTATATGTATGTGTATATGCATGCATGTATGTATGTGTATGTGTATGTGTGTATGTGCATGTGTATGTGTGTATGTATGTGTGTATGTATGTATGTATGTATGTATGGATGGATGGATGGATGGATGGATTGATGGATGGATGTATGTATATATGTACAGATGTACACGTATGAATGTACGAACATGTGTACATACATATATATATATGTACATCTATGTGTGTTACGGGCGCCTGCTATCGGTGAATACTATGCACCTGAGTAATTATGGTGGCTGACATGGATGCTTAGTATTAGTGTATGGTGTTGGCGCTAGCTCTTGGTGCATGTGTGTTTGGTGTATGTAGTTTGCGTATGCTGTTGTTGTATGGTGCTGACGCGTGTGAACGATGTATGGACTTAGAGTTTAGTATATGGCAATGCGATTGGTTCATGATTCTTGTGTACAATTTCGGTGCCGATGATTGGCGCAAGCAATGGAAATGTGGTCGTTATGTGTGGTCTTGGTGTATGCTCGAGGTGACGAGCATTGATGTATGTTGTTGGACGGTGTTGGTGAATGATACTGGTGAATATGAGTAGTGTGAGTTTACTAGGTGTGTGAAATGTATGTGCGTGATTGGTGCACGCTCTTGGTGTAGGTTCTTGACGCAAATCCTTGACGCAAGTCCTTGTTTTATCTGATCTGCGTATGGGACTGCTGTCATATAGTGGCGTGTGTATGATCGATGTCGGTTACTGGTTCATGTTTGAGTTTCTTGCTACTGGCACATGGTATTTGTGAATGGTATGTGCGTATGCGATTGCTGTATGTTATTGTTGTCAATGTGCTCGCTATATATGTAGTTGGTGCACGTCCTTCGCATATGCTCGTTGTCTGTTGTAGGCGTCTGAGAACGGCGTGGCGTCGTGACGCGAAGCATGCTGCGTTCAGTGTGGTGCCGTGCCTGTCGCATGTACCAGAGATGTCCAAAGATCGCGTCAAGAAGGCCCCCAGAGCGCGAGGTTGCCCGAAGGCCCCAAGATGCCGCCAAATCGCCCAGGATAATCCAACAAGGCCCAAAGATGGCCCAGAACCGCTCTCAAGATAGGCCAAAGAAGTCGACCAAGAAGGCCCGAAGATGGCTCCAGGGGTCCGAGATGCCCCGAAGAGGTCATACGATGGCCAGGAGCTGCCCCAATATGCCCACAAGATGGCTCTTCCTGGTGGGCTGGCGACATGCGGTTCCGACCTTCAGAAATGTCATGCGCGCCGTGCCAGATTGCAACACGAGATTTACATTGCAGCTCCTCCAGCCGCCGTCCCTCCACAACCCTCCTCCTCCTCGTTCACCTCAGTCCTCCCCCTCCACCTCATCCCTTAGCCTCCTTGTTTATCCCTCTCCGTTCACCTCCTTCCTCATCACCACATACTCCTGCTCTTCCATGTTTATCGTCCTCATCCTTATCGTCATCAGCATCACCACCATCACCACCACCACCACCATCATCATTATCATCATCAGCATCCTCAACAGCAACATCATCAACATGAACAACATCGTCGTCATCGTCGTTATCGTCATCAGGATCAGATTCAGAATCATCCGTGCTCCTCCTCCATATTCCTCAGCGTATCGCCATCAGTATCAACACCACCACCATTATCATCGACATTATCATCATCATCATCATCATCATCATCATCAGCATCAGCATTATCATCATCATCAGCATCAGCATCACCATCACCATCACCATCAGGGGCAGCATCATCATCAGCGACAGCATCATCATCATCATCATCATCATCATCATCATCATCAGCATAATCATCATCATCATCATCACCATCATCAGCACAATCATATCATAATCATAAGCATCATCATCTTCAACATCATCAGTTTCCTCACCATAATCAGCATCATCATCATGAGCAGCAGCAGCAACAACACCCGCGTCATAGTCCTCGTCTTCAGAATTGTCATCCGCAACAGCAGCATCATCGTCTTCAGCGCCATCATCATGACCATCAGTATCATCATCGTCATCAGCAGCAGCAGCATAATCATCGTCACCAGCATCGCCCTTATCAGCAGCAGCAGACGCATCATCAGCAGCATCATCATCACCACCAATCAGCATCATCATCATCATCAGCATCATCATCATCATCACCATCACCGTCAGCATCATCATCATCATCATCATCATCATCATCATCATCATCATCATCATCATCGTCAACATCATCACCACTATCACCATCACCGTCATCAGCACCACAATCAGCAGCATCATCATCAGCAGCAGCATCAGCATCCGCATCCTCGTCATCATCATCATCGTCACCATCCTTTGCATCATCATCATAATCATTATCATCAACATCATCATCGTCGTCATCGTCATCGTCATCATCACATCATCGTCGTCACCAATATCCGCCGTCTATGAGTCCCTCCTCCTCCCTCCTCCGCCATCCGCCCTCCACTATCCTCCTCCTCCTCCTCATCCTCCTCCGCCTCATCATCATCATCATCATCATCAGTATCATCATCATCAGCAGCAGCAGCATCATCAGCAGCAGAATCATCAGCATCAGCATCAGCATCAGCATCAGCATCATCATCAGCGTCGTCATAATCAGCATCATCAGCATCGTCGCCATCCACATAAGTATCATCGTTTTAAGGACCCTCAGCATCATCAGCACCATTGTCATCAACATCGCCATCGGATCAATCTTCGGCGCCATCGTCACAATGACCATGATCGGGGTAATTATCATCACAATCACCATCATCCTCGTCATCATCATCATCATCATCATCATCATCATCATCAGCATCATCATCATCAGTATCATCTTCAACATCAACATCATAATCATTACCCACTGCCCCGTTATTCTCCGCAGTGCCCCCTGTACGAGTTCGGCTCAGCCCTGCTCCACATCATCCCTTGACGCTATTGTCCTCCTCATCGTGCGTGTCCCTTATCTCCCGAATCCCCCGTCCTCCACCTATCCTGCACATACTCCTCCCTTTCCATGTTGTATGATGCTGCATCAGCGACAGGGAGGGGAGAGAGGAATGAGTAACAATCATCACTATCATCTTCTCATACGACACCCCCTCGGCTACTCATCCTCCCGATCCCTCACTACACTCCTCCTAATCATCTTCATCCTAAACATCCTCACCATCATCATCATCGTCATCATCATCATCATCATCAGCATCATCATCATCATCATCATCATCATCATCATCATCATCATCATCATCATCATCATCATCATCATCATCATCATCATCATCATCATCATCATCATCATCATCATCATCATCATCATCATCATCATCATCATCATCATCATCATCATCATCATCATCATCATCATCATCATCATCATCATCATCATCATCATCATCATCATCATCATCAGCAGCAGCAGCATCATCAGCAGCAGCAGCAACAGCAGCAGCATCATCATCATCATCATCATAGTCATCATCATCATGATCATCATCATCATCATCATCATCATCATCATCGTCATCATCATTATCAGCATCATCATCATCATCATCATCATCATGATCATCAGCATCATCATCATCATCATCATTATCAGCATCATCATCATCATCATCATCATCAGCATCATCATCATCATCATGATCATTATCATTATCATCATCATCGTCATCATCATCAACATCATCATCATCATCTTCTTCTTTATCGTCATCATCATCAGCAGCATCAGCATCAACATCAACATCATCGTCGTCATCATCATTATCATCATCATCTTAATCACCATAAGATTCATCAATGGTCATCGTGATCATCGTCACAACAACCATCATCAGCATAAGCGGAATCATCAGCATAATCATCAGCAGCAGCAGCATCAGCATGCTCCCCATCCTCATCATCATCATCATCATCATCATCATCATCATCATCATCATCATCATTATCGTCATCATCGTCGTCATCGTCGTCGTGGTCACCATCATCACCATCATCATCGCCATCCTCATCACCACAGTCATTATCTTCATCCTCCTAGTCATCGTCGTCATCATCATCAGCAGCATCATCAACACCACCACCACGACCATCATCATCTTTATCAGCATCATCGTCATCATCATCATCATCGTCATCATCAGCATCGTCATCACCATCACCATCGTAATCATTTGCAGCATCACCAGCAGCATCAATATCACCACCAGCATCATCAGCATCACCATCATCATCAACAACGTCAGCATCACCCTCATCCTCGCCGTCCTCATCCTCCGTAGCATCATCATCAGCAGCAGCAGAATCATCAGCATCAGCCCAAAACGCGAGAGGGGGCGTCGGGTAGGAGACTGTCCCAAATGCGCCAGCGAGCTCGCGCGCGAGCGAAGCCCTCCTCTCGTCCGTGGCCATCTGAGCTGGAGAGTTCTTATGTTGCACACACACACACACATAGCCGCGCGACGAAAGCTCCTCTGAAATTTCACATGGCAGCGGAGAGGCCGAAATGGTGTCAGCCCACCTTCCCAACATAAAATCCGAGCAAGAACTGCTGGTAGGGCTTCGCTGGGCGGCGGGAAAATGAAGCCCCTGGGGTCTCAGGGCTTAGTAGTATTAGAATTTGAATTTGAATCAGGTCCCAAAATTACCCCCTTGTGTGTCACGTAAAGCAATTACCCAACGACTCGAAAATTCGAGCCTCTATTATTCCATGGCCTTCCACGCGCGGAACAACTATCCTGTACTATCCTGGATCATCTCCGCCTTCGCCCCAGGATGAGTTCTGTTTGCTGCGCGTCACCGGATATGTTACGCATTCCCCGCAACAGGCTATCACGGCCCTGCTCGACGGCATCCTCGCTTCGGGCGCAGGGCGTGGGCTGCAGAACTACTTGTTCAGGCACATTCTGGAGGTCACGGCGGCGTCGGCCATCGGCGACGGGCGCATGCAGCAAGAGTCGCACGCGGCTTGTAGCACGCTGGCTGGCTTCGACGAGGCGCTCTTCCAGGCAGGCGAGCAGCTGGGCTTGAAGCAGAAGGCGTCCACGGAGGACGTGAGGATGACACCCCGCAACATCGGGCGGAACTCCCTTGCCAAGAGAGAAGTGGGGGGCCTTCAGGGCAGGAGCCAAGCCATTGCCCATGCCGGGGCTGCGGTCCCCACGCGGGAGCTGGCAGCGCTTACGAGGGCTGGCGGGCCCATCCCGAGCGCTAGCAGCACGGCCGATGAAGGAGCCAGAGGCGCAGGCACCCTTGATGGCGACTCGGACACGTCGCGCGGCGAGGCCACGCTCGGGGAAAAGGTCCATGCCGAGGCGGAGGCCTTCGCGACGAGCCCGCGGTGTGAGGGGGAATGGACCAGCTTGGAGGGGCAAACATCGAGCTGGCATTGGCGACAGATCGCCGAGAGATGGATCGGCGGCGGGCTCTCGATAGCGGATCCGCACGCTCCTGGGCCGGGTGGGCCATCGGGCCCCACAACGGCGACCAATGAGCGATTGGGGGTCCACGCATCTCATCTCGGGTGCGCGCAAACATGGATTAGGGATCCATGGATTTGGCGCGCGGTCGCCAAATCCATGGATCGGGGGAGCTGCCCTCCCCAAAATGCGGCTGGTGGCGCCTCGTTCGGCGGCGACAATCAGCGATTTCCTATGGAAACGGGACCCGTCGCCAATCCACGTCCCCCTAATCCATGTTTGCGATCGCCCGATCATCTCCCTTGAGCCTCTCCCCCCATGTCGTCGCCCCCGGCCTTCCGGTCACAACTCGACTCTCCGGCGGCCCTTCGGGATGATCCCCCCACACCCGGAAGGCTCTCGGCGAGGCGAAGCTGCTGGAGCGCATCCCCAGGCTGGAAAACGGCCAGGAACCGAGACGAGAATGCGCCCACCGCTGCTAAGTGGCGACATCCGAATCCTATCCCAACCAACCATCGATTCTCCCGAATCGATGGGAGGCGGGAGTAGGGTTTCGGACTTTGCCACGTGTCCGACAAATCTTGAACCCTAGTTACCCCCGCCGCCCATCGAGCTGCCTGAACCGTTGATCGGCGGGGGTAGGCTTCGGATTGCGCCGCCGAGCTACCCCTGACGTTGGACGAGCGCACGGCTAACCCGAAGTCCCAAATTCTGGGTTGGGTGGCATACGGACTCCATCTGTGCCTCCTCAATCTTCCTGGACGCCGCCCCCACCGGGAATGGAGGGCAAATTGGGGCCTTCGGGCTTGGTCGGGGTCGTTTGGTGGGCAGTGAAGGCCACCCAGCAGGCGGCCGAGCGCCACCCCGTCAACAGCCCCAGGGAGACCCCCGTCGCGGACAACCACTGGCTGAGTGACTGACGCGCGTGTCGGCCGGAGGCCGTCCCGAAGAGGGGCGCGCGGCGGAGCCTCGGCTCCATCCGCTGCGTCTTCTCTCGCGCATCCTCTCGCAGCTCTCTGCTGCAGTGTAGAGGACGGCACAACATCGTGACTGCCTACCAGGACCACCCCAACCCCAACGAGCGAGTGCGCGTGAACGCATGTGCGCGCGTGCGCGTGTGTGCGTGTGCGCGTGTGCGCGTGTGCGCGTGCGCGTGTGTGCGTGCGCATGCGTGCGTGCGTGCGTGCGCGCGTGCGCGTGTGTGCGTGTGCGCGTGTGCGCGTGTGCGCGTGCGCGTGTGTGCGTGCGCATGCGTGCGTGCGTGCGTGTGTGCGTGCGCGTGTGTGCGTGTGTGCGCATGCGTGCGTGTGCGCGTGTGCGCGTGTGCGTGTGTGCGCGTGTGTGCGTGTGTGCGTGTGTGCGTGTGTGCGTGTGTGCGCGTGTGAGTGTGTGTGTGTGCGT
>CAUYUJ010003525.1:155000-185000 GCA_963575745.1 Prorocentrum cordatum | reverse complement strand
TGGGTTGGCGTGTGGGTGCGTGTTTGTGTGTGAGTGGGTGGGTGGGTGAGTGTGGGTGGATGTGAGGTGGGCGTGGGTGCGGGTGTAAGCGTGGCTGTGGGGGGGAGGGGGCATGGGGGGGGGGGCGGGGTGCGCGCGTACGTGCATGTGCGTGTGCGTGTGCGTGTGCGGGTGCGGGCGCGGGTGCGTGTGCGGGTGCGGGTGCGCGTGCGTGTGCGTGTGCGTACGTGTGCGGGTGCGTGTGCGTGTGCGGGTTCGTGTGCGTGTGCGGGTGTGCGTGTGCGCGAGCGCGTGCGTGTGCGTGTGCGTGTGCGCATGCGTATGCGTGTGCATTTGCGTGTGCGTGTGCGTGTGCGTGCGCGTGTGCGTGTGCGTGTGCGGGTGCGGGTGCGTGTGCGTGCGCCTGTGCGTGTGCGCGTGCGCGTGCGCGTGCACGGACGCGTGTGCGTGTGCGTGTGTAGGTGTTGGTGTGTGGGTTTGGGTGTGTGTGGGTGTGTGTGGGTGTGTGTGTGTGTGTGTGGGGGGGGGGGGGGGGTACGTGCGTGTGTGCGTGTGCGCGTGCGTGTGCGGGTGCGGGTGCGGGTGCGTGTGCGCGTGCGCGGGCGCGTGTGGGTGTGGGTTTGGGTGTGTGTGTGTGTGGGTGTGTGGTGTGTAGGTGCGGAGGTGCGTGTGTAAGCGTGTGTGTAAGTGCGTGCGTGCGTGTGACACCAAAAAAGCGTGTGTGTGTGTGTGTGTAACGTTGTATGTGGTTTGTGGTGTGGTGTGCAGTGTGTGTGGTGTGTGGTGTGTGTGTGTTGTGCATGCGGGGTTGTGGGTGTGTATGTGTGTGGTGTGTATATATATATATATATATATATATATATGTATGTATGCATGCATGCATGCATGCATGCATGCATGCATGCATGCATGTATGTACGTACGTACGTACGTACGTACGTACGTACGTAGGTAGGTAGGTAGGTAGGTAGGTAGGTAGGTAGGTAGGTCGGTAGGTAGGTAGATAGGTATGTATGTATGTGTGTGTCGGAGGTTGGGGGGTGAGATCGCAGTGAAACGGAGACCCCCAACCAGGAAATCGGTTTCGGTTTCGTGTTCGTGTCGTGCGTGCGGGCGATGCGAAACTGCGCGTGATCCTCCTGTAGCTAGTAGGCCGAAGTAGGAGCGAAAACCCGTTCCCCGTCCGCTGGTGGCCGGGAGGTGTCCCAATTGGGCCGGGCGGTGTCCCGGGTGTCCCGGGTGTCAGTAGGAGCGAAAGTCCGTTTTCCGTCCGCCGGTGGCCGGGAGGTGTCCCAGTTGGGCCGGGCGGTGTCCCAGTTGGGCCGGGCGATGTCCTGGGTGTCCCGGGCGTCCCGGCGCTAACGCATGTCGCTAATTTCATAATTCATGCTTTTCGGCGCCTGCGGCGGGCTTTCTTATCCAATCCAGCTTACCTATACGACCGCCCTGCGGGCGATAAGGAAGTTGGGGGGGAAATTGAGATCAAATGCCCACCCTGACTGACCTCCAGCCTGTCACCTTGATCTTATCTCTCTCTTTCTCTCTGTCTCTCTCTCTCTCTCTCTCACTCTCTGTGTCTCTCTCTCTCTCCCTCGCCCTCTCTCTCTCTCTCTCTCCCTCTCTATCAGAGTCTCCCTCCACCACAATGATGATCGCGATGACGATGACGATGACAATGGATCGGATTGGACAAGATGGATTGGATCAGATAAGCTGGATTGGATAAGAAAGCCCGCCGCAGGCGCCCGAAAAAAATGAATTATGAAATTAGCGACATGCGTTAGCGCCAGGACGCCCAGGACACCTGGGACACCCAGGACACCGCCCGGCCCAATTGGGACACCTCCCGGCCACTGGCGGGCGGGAAACGGACTTTCGCTCCTACTGACCCACCGGCGGACGGGCGTCCTGGCGCTAAGGCATGTCGCTAATTTCATAATTCATTTTTTTCGGCGCCTGCGGCGGGCTTTCTTATCCAATCCAGCTTATCTGATCCAATCCATCTTGTCCAATCCGATCCATTGTCATCGTCATCGTCATCGCGATCATCATTGTGGTGGAGGGAGACTCTGATAGAGGGAGAGAGAGAGAGAGAGGGCGAGAGAGAGAGAGAGACACAGAGAGTGACAGAGAGAGAGAGACAGAGAGAAAGAGAGAGATAAGATCAAGGTGACAGGCTGGAGGTCAGTCAGGGTGGACATTTGATCTCAATTTCCCCCCCAACTTCCTTATCGCCCGCAGGGCAGTCATATAGGTAAGCTGGATTGGATAAGAAAGCCCGCCGCAGGCGCCGAAAAGCATGAATTATGAAATTAGCGACATGCGTTAGCGCCGGGACGCCCGGGACACCCAGGACATCGCCCGGCCCAACTGGGACACCTCCCGGCCACCGGCGGACGGAAAACGGACTTTCGCTCCTACTGACACCCGGGACACCCGGGACACCGCCCAGCCCAATTGGGACACCTCCCGGCCACCGGCGGACGGGGAACGGACTTTCGCTCCTACTTCGGCCTACTAGCTACAGAAGGATCACGCGCAGCTTCGCCTCGCCCGCACGCACGACACGAACACGAAACCAAAACCGAGTTCCTGGTGGGGGGTCTCCGTTTCACTGCAATCTCACCCCCCAACCTCCGATCTTATCCAATCCATCTTGTCCAATCCAATCCATTATCATCGTCATCGTCATCGCGATCATCATTGTGGTGGAGGGAGACTCTGATAGAGAGGGAGAGAAAGAGAGAGAGAGAGGGCGAGAGAGAGAGAGAGACACAGAGAGTGACAGAGAGAGAGAGAGAGACAGAGAGAAAGAGAGAGATGAGATCAAGGTGACAGGCTGGAGGTCAGTCAGGGTGGGCATTTGATCTCAATCCCCCCCAACCTCCCCATCGCCCGCAGGGCAGTCGTATAGGTATGTATGTTTGTGTGCATGCGTGTATGTGTGTATGTATGTGTGGACGTGCGTGTGTGTGTGTGTCTCTCTGTGTGTGTGTCTGTGTGTGCGCGCGTGCGTGCGTGGATGCGTGTGTGTGTGTGTGTGTGCATGCGTGCGTGTGTGTACGTGTGTTTGCGTGTGTGTGTGTGTGCGTGTGTGTGTGTGCGTGCGTGCGTGTGTGCGTCCGTCCGTGCGTGCGTGCGTGTGTACGTGTGTGTGTGCGTGTGTGCGTGCGTGCGTGCGTGCGTACGTGGGTGTGTGCGTGTGTGTCTGTGTGTCTGTATGTGTTTGTATGTGTGTGCCTTCATCGCCAAACACCAAACATGGGTCCAAGATCGGCCTGGCAAGGATCGGCGTATTGTATACTTGACGCTCTCCGGTGTTGCCAGGAAGTGACCCTGGCCCAAGTCGCAGGCGGAAAGCATACCCATATCTATACGACCGCCCTGCGGGCGATCAGGAGGTTGGGGGGGGATTGAGATCAAATGCCCACTGCCATTGGATTGGCCAGCCGCAGGCGCAGAAACAAATGAATGGATGGATTGGGTTGGGTGGATTGGATTGGGTGGGATAAGATAAGATGGGACAAGATGGGTTGGATAAGATAAGATGGATTGGATTGGACAAGATGGATTGGATAAGATAAGCTGGATTGGATCCGCCGGCCCCCTTGTGGGGCCACCAGGCTGTAGGCCTAAGGTTCGCAGTTTCCTGTACCAGTTGCAGCTTCCAGTTTCCACTGTTACAGTTCTGCTTCTTGCTGCGTTCTGTGCCTTGTTGATGGACCGCGCGAGGGGGGGAGGCCCAAAACAGGCATTTTCACCACGCCCTGAGCGTGTTGTCTGAATTGCTGGAGTGGGTAAAAATTGACACCCCTAACTCAGATTGGCAGGGTCAGGGTCCAAAAACATATCGGATTTGCCACATTTCTGAAATTCGGCGGCACCCCTCACGCAGATCGGCGGGTCAGGGTCCAAAAACACACGGGATTTGCCACAGTTCTAAAATTTGCTGGCACCCCTCACGCAGATCGGCGGGGTCAGAGTCCAAAAACATAACTATGGGATTTGCTGCATTTCTGACATTCGGTGGCACCCCTCACGCAGATCGGCGGGGTCAGGGTGCGAAAACACATCGGATTTGCCACAGTTCTGAAATTCGCTGACACCCCTCACGCAGATCGGCAGAGTCAGGGTCCAAAAACACAAGGACTTGCCACATTTCTGAAATCCGGCGGCACCCCTCATGTAGATCCGCAGGGTCAGAATCGAAAAACACAAGGGATTTGCTACATTTCTGCAATTCGGAGGCACCCCTCACGCAGATCGGCAGGGTCAGGGTCTACAAATAATACGATTTGCAACATTTCTCACATTCGGTGGCCCCCTCACGCAGATTGGCGGGGTCAGGGTCCAAAAACACACGGGATTTGCCACAGTTCTCAAATTCGGCCGCACCCCGCAGGCAGATCGGCGGGATCAGGGTCCAAAAACACATGGGATTTGTCACATTTCTGAAATTCGGCTGCACCCCTCACGCAGATCGGCAGGGTCATGGTCCAAAAACACACGGGATTTGCTACATGTCTGAAATTCGGCGGCACCCCTCACGCAGATCGGCAGGGTCAGGGTCCCAAAACACATGGGATTCGCCATATTTCTGAAATTCGGCGGCACCCCTCACGCAGATCCGTAGGGTCAAGGTCCAGAAACATAAGGGATTTGCCATATTTCTCAAATTCGGCGGCAACCCTCACGCAGATCCGTAGGGTCAGGGTCGAAACACAAACAGATCCCGTCACTGCTTCACGGCGGATTTAGCTCTTGCATCTCCCATTTTCTGAGACAGGGGGCCGGCGGCATGGGGCAAAGCCGTTACGGATAAGAAAGCCCGCCGAAAGCGCCGAAAAAAATGAATTATGAAATTAGCGACATGCGTTAGCGCCGGGACGCCCGGGACACCCAGGACACCGCCCGGCCCAACTGGGGCACCTCCCGGCCACTGGCGGGCGGGAAACGGACTTTCGCTCCTACTGACACCCGGGACACCCGGGACACCGCCCGGCCCAACTGGGACACCTCCCGGCCACCGGCGGACGGGGAACGCTACAGGAGGATCACGCGCAGCTTCGCCTCGCCCGCACGTGTCGACACGAACACGAGACCGAAACCGATTTGTCTCCGTTTCACTGCGATCTCACCCCCCAACCTCCGATCCAAGGCCTCACGGGCCTGGCCCCTGGGCCGCGATCCCGTGGGTGGCGTTGTTTCGCGGATGCCCAGCGCGGGACGTATCCACGCGACCGTATCCAGGAGATCGCGCCCCGGAATCGAGACGGCGAGGGCGTGGACATGGGTGCCTTCGCCGCTCGTCGCCAAGGTGACCCCAGCGCTTCCAGGAAGGACACGATGGCAGAGTACCACTCAGGAGGCCCAGACGGGCCCAAGGGGGCCAAAAACGGCGCGAAAAAGTAAGGCATCGTGGGCCAGGATCACTTCTGGCAACCTTCGCAATCACGCAGAGGACGACCTGACGGCTCCCCAAGCGTTCAGGCAGGACGCGAGCGCTGCTGACGCCATTTCGGCAGAGGCTACCGACGAAGGGACAAGATGGAGGTCATCGTGGCACAGGAAGCCCATAGACGACAGCCATGCGAAGACTGACCCGCCTGTGACTGAGAGCGGGGCTGCGGCCGTGCGATTGGCCACACAGGCCGAGCACGACGCGGTGATAGTCAGAAATAGGTTGGTCATGACTGATGAGAATGACGTGCCAGTATAGCTTAGCTTCCTTGAGCTTTACATTGCTCGTGCAGTTCTGTGGTTGATGCCCTAGTAACAGCTTGATCGTGTGGACGTCTGCATTGTACGCCATCTCGAAGGGAGTTCCAATGTTGTGCCGCTCTGCCAGATGAGTATCGAGTCGAAGAGCTGAATGCTGTGATCGCATGCTGCAGCCTAGTCCACTGCCTGACGTGTTTTGCGACGAACGCTGCGCGTTCGCGTTCGCACGCCGCGGTTCTTCCTGGCTGGTCTAGCTTTACGGCAGGTACATGCGAGAAGAGTTACCGTTCTTGGTTACACCCGTTGGCCTCATGCTGGTCTTCTCTTGCTCGTTCCCCTCCTCATCATCCCCTCCTCCTCATCATCATCATCATCATCATCATCATCATCATCATCATCATCATCATCATCATCATCGTCATCGTCACCGTCATCAGCAGCCGCATCATCATCATCATCATCATCATCATCATAATCATCATAATCAGCATCAGCATCATCATCATCAGCATCAGCATCATCATCATCATCATCATCAGCATCATCATCATCATCATCATCATCAGCATCAGCATCATCATCATCATCATCATCATCATCATCATCATCAGCATCAGCATCATCATCATCATCATCATCATCATCATCATCATCATCATCATCATCATCATCATCCCATTTGGCATAATCCTAACACGTTCCACCACCTTCTCCTGGCACTCCTCCTCATCCTCTTCCCCCTCCCTCTTCCCTGCCTCCCTCCCCTGAGGGGAACGATAAGGGGAGACTAGCTCGGGCGGAGAGGGGGAACATCGAGCTGGAATCGGCGATACATCGCCGATAGGTCGACGATAGGCCCGCGATCGCAGAATCGCGCGTTCCTGGGCGGGGCTGGACATCAGGCCCCCTGTCCATATCGGCGATGAGTGGGCGATTGGGGGTCGGCGCATTCCCCCTGAACCTATCCCCCCGATCGGTTCCCCTGGTCTTCCCTCGTGCTCCCTCCTCCCCCCTCCTCCTCCTCCTCCTCCTCCCTCCTCATTCCTCCTCACCCTCCTCCCCCTCCTCATTCCTCCTCACCCTCCTCCCCCTCCTCATCATCCCTTCTCCTCCCTCCTCATTCCTCCTCCTCCTCCCTCCTCCTCCCCCTCCTGCCCCTCCCTCCCCCCACACTGTCCACGCAGGAGCTGGGGGGCAACAAGGGGCGGAGGGCGACGACGACCGCCCGGCCCCGCCGCGCGCCGACGTCAGCGTCGGCGGGCTCAGGGGCCGCTGCATGGCCGCCAGGGCCGGCGGGGGGCTCGGGGGCTGCATGGGCAGCGGCGCCTGGCAGGCGCGGCGCCCTCTCTGGTGGTCTCCGTGTGGTGGGGGGGGGTCCCCGTCGCGCCCCGCCTCCTCCGTGCGCCCTTCGTCCTTCGCCCCCGCGCGTGGCCTCGGCCCTCGCCCCCACCCTCCCCCCGTGCCTGCCTGTCCCTGCCTGCTCTCGCTTGCCCTCCGCCGCGTGCGCCGTCTGCCCTCGCCGCCCTGCGTCTCCCGAGCCTTCCGTCCCGCCTCCGGACGCAGCATCCACACCACCTGCTCTGGGACCGCCACGACGCCCTGGCGCGTGGCCGCCGAGGTAGAAGTGTGCGTACCGGGGGGGGGGGGAGGAACGGGTCAAGTAGACTGACCCACCCAGCATCCGCACGATAGGGACTGAGGCGACGAGGACTTCCTCCAGACAGAGTACGCCCTCGGCGTCAGTGCGTGAGTACCCGGACCAAGGCAGCAATAGGAGAGGCAAGCATGAGAGGCAGGGTATGCGCACACACGCCGAGGCTCCGCCGCCCCACCCGCCCCGACCCGCCCCGTGGTACAGGACCCACGGGGACGAACCTAAGGGTCTCGAGATGCAAGGGCGGACCATGGGGCCAAGCCGCCCGCCCACAGGGGCCACTTGCAAGGCCAAACGCGCCAGGGCGGCGCTTCGCCCCGCTAAAACCCGGCGCGTGAGCACACGAGGCTCGCGCAAGTGTGGAGAAGGCCACAGAACAGGAAGGCTTTGAGGCCGGAGTTCGCTAGGGCGGAAGCATAAGGGGCGGGGAGGGGGGCGGAGGAGCGAGAAGAGGACGCGAGACTTGTTTCGCCGTTCACTCCCCCACCGCGGGGACTGAGCGACAGCCTAGGCCACCCCGTCGTCGCGGCGCCTGGCGGGCCTGGGGCCGAACCCGACAAGAGGCAGAACTGCCGCGCGCTGGAGCAGGAACGCGAGAGGCCCGAGGGGCACACGTGACTCACGATGTACGTAGGTCGCAGTGTACCAGACGGCCATGCTTCAGATTACAGGCAAACGATCACGGACGATGCGCAGGCAGGTCAACGAGGGCCAGAACCCGACATCGAGGCAACACGAATAGACATGCAAGTGCCCTGGCGGCTGGGAAGTTGGCATCATGAGGGCGGAGGGTCTTCTGCGCCGTGGCAACGGCGACGTGCAGGCGTGAACCCACGAGGTGCAAGACAACCACCAAGACGATAAATTCCCACGGGGCGCGCCCCGCAACAAGGGCAAAGGGGAGCGGCCCCGCCCCTCGTGCGGCCACCAGCCGCTGGACACCTGCAGGGAGCAGCTTCACCCTGCAGCTCAACCATCGGTGGCGCGAGGGGTATAGCCGCACGACAAGCCTTAGGAGAGCTCCAAGCAATACACCACCACCAGCCCTGGCCAGGCCCCTCCTGGGCCCTGGACTGGTGCGCAGGCCCTCCTGGCCTAGGCCTGGAGGCCTATACACTGGTCCAGGGCCCAGGATGGACCTGGCCAGTGCTGGTGGTGGTGGTGTTGGCGTCTCTCCGACGACAAGCTCTTCCTGAGATGCGGACACGTTCTCTGAAGCAAACGTGCCCGAACAAGCTCCGAACGCTGCTGGACACTGGCGCCCACGGCGGGCCCATGGCCCGCAGGCGCAGCCCCGAGCGCAACCTCCAGTATGCGGACGACTCGGAGAAGTCTGATTCAGCCTCTCCTTGCTTCCCCCTGCGATTCGTGTCGCGAGCACGGCGGTCCTCAGCGCCGTAATGCGGCCATGAGGAAGCCCTGAATCCGACGGAGCAAGACGCCGCTTACGAGGCCAAGCGTGGAAATCCGGTTCGGGCACTCAAAGGGTTGATCGCATGATAGCTGTCGCCATGATGGCCGAAGGCGAAGCGCAGGGCGCCTCGACAAGTGCGGTCCAAAAACGCAGAAACGCCTAGCCTCGGCGACAAGAGCACCGGAGGAGTAGGCGCGGTCCCAAATCATGCGAACAGCCACCGCCTGCGTCGGCTGTGGGTGCAGACGAAACTGAGCCAAAGCAGGGGATACGATGAAAAAACTTATGCACAGGGTGTGGGACAGGCGGTAGATCATGAGGACACCATGCAATACGTCGGCTGACGGAGGTATGCTGATCGTAAGAAGCAAATGCGGTTAAGACTGGCAAATCTAGCAAACGATGCTGTGCACGTCCTATGCACTCATTGTGCGCTTTATGTGCGTATATGTGTACGTGTCGCATGTTTGAAACCATTTTGGCATGATTTGCTGTCATTTTCAAGAGCCCAGCGTAACCTCAAACATTGCCTCCAACATTGACCAGATGCGGGCCACATCGGAACCGAAAGCGCTCCGACATCATGTTCGGGCCTCTTCAGGGGCGTGTTGGAGTCGTTGGAAGCCCCTGGAGCAATGCCACGGCACGCGTCCGATGACGCCGTCGACTCGGTCGCGATTTGAACGGGTTTGAGTGTTCCTTCGAGTCATCTTGGACACTCTCGGGACCGTCTTCGGGCCCTCTCGGGGCCTTCAGGCTTGCCTTGCGGCTATCTAGGGCCATCTTGGGGCCCTTCTGGCACTCTTGTGGACCGTCGTGGGGCGATCCCGGGGGTCTCTTGGGCCGTCTTGGGGTCGGAGGCAATCTTGGGGCCATCTTCTTTTTTTTTGGGGGGGGGGCAGAAGAAGGGAGCGCACACGATGATTCAGCATGGAACTAACAGCTGGCAGAAACCCAAGGAATTATCCGTGGGACCTGTTCTCTTCTTAAAAAACATACAGGTTTTCACACATTTACACGCAGACAACGCTGGCGGCGGCCATTCGAAGACAAGGCCGACGAACAAGCGCGCAAGGCTAATACGAGAAAAACCCGAGCGTTTTTGTACGCCCGCGCAGATCCCACGGGAAATGGTGCGGGTTTTAAGCAGAGACAACACAGCTGAAACACACTGCAATGCATACGGCCACGGCCAACGACAAACAATCTTGGATATGTTACCCGGGGGCCGAATCAGCCGCCAAACATAAACATCACATTACACTGAGTAATGCACCCTCGTCGCAGAAACGGATACGCAGCACGCGCGCAGAGGAGGGGGAGGAGCAGCAGCGGCGCGAGAGGAGGAGAGAAGCGGGGAGGCAGGGGGACGGGACCTGCCTGAATAACTCTCAACGTCAACTACGACCGCCGGGCCCGACCGGCGAGGAAGCGCCGCGCTGTTGGCGGGCAGGGCACGAAGCCTAAGATTCATAGAGTTGCGACCGTCGGCAAAACGGCGGGAGCAGGAAGTAGAAAGAAAAGAGGCTACGACACGAACGGCCGGCGCCGGGCTGAGCGCAGCAGGGACTCCAGAGCTGAGTTCCCGCGGGCGCCCTCCCGCAACAGGGCGGGGAGGGCGGAAGCGACGGCGCCCGCGCGCAGGGGCCCGCAGCGGGCGTCACCGTGCGCCCTGTACACGGCGTACACTGTCAGTGCCCGCAAGAGCGCGGCCGAAGCCGTGGGAGAAGGTCAATCGACCATCTGCCGAGCCTCGCCCGGGCGTGCGCAAGGGCAGGGCTGCTGACAGGCCTCAGTATGGGGACAGCCCGGCGCTGCCATGTCCTCCGCTCCGCGTCGCCCATCGGGCTGGTGTCCAGCAGGCAGGGCGCGATGCCCCGAGCGCGCGCCGCCGTCGCAACGGCGCCCGCGGCCTCCCGGAGCCGCAGAAGAGAGCGCGATCGGATCCAAGCGGCCATCTGTAAAGTGACGTTGTCCGCCCCGCGCAGCCGATCGAGCAGCTGCTGGGCCCGCTCCTGCACTCGAAGACCCCCACCATGCCTATTTTCGAATTGGCACGTCCGGGCAGCAGCGGCCGTAGCACAGGAGACAAGCGAGGCGAATTCGAAGTTGAACCCGAGGTCCGTGAGAGACTGCAGCGCTGGCGCTGCAATCCCCGGGCCCGGGGGCGAGCTGGAGCAGCACGCAGGCCCCTTGCTGAAGCGCCTCCGGAGGAACGCGCTCAAGCTGGGCCACGAAGAGGAGCACGCTCAGGACGTAGACGCGGTACGCCGCCGCCGCCAGACGAAGACCCGCGCCGATCGACCTCCACAACTCCGCTCGGTCGTGGAACTTCTCCAACGGAACGCCCCAGGAAAGCGCCCCACGGCCGGGCACCACCTCAAACCCCAAGTACTTCGCGCGCGAGGCTATCCCAATCTGCCCCCACTCGGGGACCAGCGCCGCAATGGCAGAGCGCAGCTCCTCGGGGTCGACACTCGAGAGAGGGGCCACCGCCGTCTTCGCGACATTGAGGCGTAGCCCGGAGACCCGCGCGAACTCGGCGAACATGGAGGCCAGCGTGGGCACGGCAAGGAGCCCGCCATGTAGGAGCACCGCTGCGCCCTCCGCGCAGGCCCGGCGCAGGGACAAGCACAGTCGCCCCACTCGCTCGAGGAGGAGGTCGGACGAGGCAGCGAGGAGCAGAAGAGGAGACAGAGAACAACCCTGCCTGACCCCCCGCGTGGCCACGAGGCCGTCGTAGAGCGCCCCGCCGAACGCAATCGTGCAACCGTTCTGGTGGTAGAGAACCCTGAGGCGCCGGAGTAACCAATCGGGCCAGCCAGCAAGCCGGAACAGCTCGAGCAAGAAGCCGCGCTCCACCGAGGGGAACGCCGCCTCGAAGTCCATGAAGAAGGCAAGGGCGTCAGGGCACTGACTCGCGTCGATGCACATCGCCTCCTCCAGGTCGATGACGTCGGCGAGCATGGACCGGCCGCGCCGGAATCCGCGCTGATCCTGGGAAATACTGGGAGCCAGGGCAGGTTCGAGCATAGGCCGGACGGCGCTGGCTAGGATCCGGTTGTCCGCGTTGACCACGTTTAGCGGCCGCGTGGCGCTGGCAGTGCACACCGGTACACCCTCGCCCGCGGCGCCCACGGCCTTCTTCGGACGTAGGTACAGCAGGCTCTCGTTGAAGGCGAAACCGAGGGATGCGAGCTCGCCCACCGCGTCGTCCTCGAGGAGCCCGTGGAAAGCGTCAAACAGCAAGTCCACGGCGACCTCGCCGAATAAGCGCCACACCTTGAATGGTATACCATCCGGGCCCGGGGCCGCATTGCCCGTAAACTTTACGGCGCGGCGAACGTGGCGGCGACGAAGCTGGAGGCGAGCAGAAGACCCAAAAACGGGCTGTCCGGGGGGCGCGCTGCCCCGCCCTCCGCAACTCACGCACGAAGAAGATCAACATCGTGGCCTCGCGCCTCAAAGACAGACATCCAATGTGCACGAAGAGCGTGGACCACGTCGTCCGCGCTCGTCTGGACCATGCCCGAGGAGTCCTGCACAGCGGCGATTCCCACCGAACGGCCAGGAGCGAGTCGGCGTAGACGCCGAGCACCCCGCTTGCGCGTCCGACGTGCCCGAAGGGCCGCCGCCCATCTCCGCCCCCCTCCCCCTCGCCCCGCTCCGGGGCAGGTGCGACCGAGGCGGTGGCGAGCTCGCCCAACGCGTGGTCACGAGCGAGCTCGGCTGCGCGATGACGGAGGCCCCGAAGACGCACGGACAGATTACCTGAGAAGTCGCAGGGATTGTGGACAAGGTCGCGGAGGGGCGGGCACCGGGCAAGACACTTCATACCTAATCTGTCCTCACGGGGCTCGGCCGTCGGGGGGGTGGCGCGGTCTGCGGCGATGCGCCGGGCGACCTGCTTCACCGCCTCCTTGAACATCTGGAGCTTGGCGAGCCCTGAGGTGGAAGGGGAAGTGGCGAGACGCCCCTCGAACTCGAGCGCGACCCTGCGCTTGAAGTCAGGGCGCTGCACCGCGAAGTCCGGGACCCGCCGCGCGCTCTCCGAGAGCCTCTGCGGGGCCGTGCGGGACACGAGGACGGGGCGGTGAGCGGACAGCTGGGGCCTCCACTCCAGCGCAGCTGCACGCAATTGCCTGTCGATCTGGTCCGTGACATCGCGGTTCATGTAGACCCTGTCCAATCTCGCCCTCGAGGAGGCTAAGGCGCGAGCGGGCTCGGGTTGGCACAACTCCGCGAGACCGAAAGGGGCGCCGAGAACGCGCTGGAAACGCTTCTCCTCGCGCGTGCCCCCTGCCTGCGGCGCGAGCCGAGCTGACCGCAAACCGATCGAAGTCGTCCGCGACGTAATTGAAGTCGCCCCCCGGGATCGCGAGCGCCGACTGCCGGGGGGCGAGCGCACGGGAAGGGCGCGCGCGGAGACAACCGCGAAGCTCGTGGAAAGACGAGGCCCGCCCCCGCTCCGCGCGCGAGAAGCCGAACATGTCTTGCTCTCCGATGCCGGCACCCGTCGGGAAGTATGCCACGACCAGGTCCAAGGCCCCTTCCGGGCCACGGAGCTCCAACTTGGCTGCCCTCCCTGGTTTATAGCTATTCCACATAGGGTCGGGGTCGAAGCACTTGAGCAACGTCTCTTTGACTATGAGGCTGATGCCCGAATGAGCGGTCGCGGCACCAGCGGGCCACCATGCTGCCGTACCCTGGGGGGGCGCCACACCTGGCGAGCCCCCTCCGTTCCCGTGGGCCTCCGTGATCATCACCACCTGCGCGCGATTCAAGAGGGAGTGCACGTGCGCGCACTTCATCTCCTGGCGACCCGGCGCGGCCGCGAAGAAAGCCTGGGCGCTCCACAACGCAACCGAGATGTCCCGCGATATTGCCCCATTCGGCGGGAAGGGCTCGCAGATGAGATCGATGGAGCGCTCCTGGGAGGCGGAACCACGGCAGCTCGGGTGAGTGCGCCAAGGGCCCGGCGGAGCCGCAATGAGCAATACGCGCCGCACGGGATGCCCTCACCCGGGGGGCCCACGCACCGGAGCCAAGCATCGCAGCCAGGGAGAAAAGGACGGAGTGGGGGAAGAAGCCGATCACGAAGAGCGCGGTCGGTGAATGCCGACGATTTGCAAAGAATTCGAAGAGGGCGATAAAGAACACGCCGAACTATGTGTAGACCTGCACGGGCTCGGAGAGGGACGCCCAGGAGAGCCATGCTCGCTCGGCGCGACAGCTGTCACGTGGAGGGAGAAGGCGACCTCGATGAACCAGCACTCGGAGCCGTCCAACGCGATGCACCGAATTGCACCCCAGCGCAGCATCTGGGAGGCGTCCCAAAGAGCATCGGGGCGCGGAGGGACTAGGTCCGCGCCCCTGTCCCGTTTCCCGGCCTCGACAGCGCAAGGATGGAGTCGTTGAGGATCTCGACCCGCACGTGCTCGTTGCCGACCCGAATCACCTGCCCACGAAGGCTGGCATGTAGCTTGCGGACCTCCCCGGTCACGAAGAAGCGCTCGAACGCGGCCTGGAGGGCCGTGCACATCGCGGGACCGCAGGGGGAAGTACTCCCCAGGGCGTAGCCCCTGAGGCCCCGTGGATTCCTGCAGCGCGACGCCGAGCTGCGAGGTCACATGTTCCATGAGCATCGCGACACCTTGGAGTCCTGCGTGCCCAGCTCCCCCTGTACGACAATGTCCGCCATGTGCTCCAGACCTCCTCCAGAGTGGGCTTTCCTGCGGGCGGCCGCCAGCGCTGCAGTGGTCGCCGAGGGCGCAGCCACGGGGCGCCCACCGTGGGCCGAAGACCGCCAGCGAAGGCGGGAGGCCGACACCTCGGGGTCATGCTTCAGGATGTGGTCCATCACCCCCACCCAGGTGTCCGAAGCCGCGACTGAGATGACCAGCGCCTTAGTGCGCGATAGGAGGGTCATCTGCGAGCATAGGGCCAAAGGCGCGGCAAGCACTCCGGACTCGTGATCTCCAAGATCATCGCCTCCCGGTTGTCGTAGATGGTGTTCAGGGCGAATTACACCGTGGTCGCCATGGAGCGGCGGAGGCGGTCCAGAAGAATGATGGCGTCGAGCTCCGCGCACGTCGCGGGGAAGACCAAGTCCAGGCAAATCCTGGGGGGGTCCGGAGAGCTGCTCGCACTGCGTCTGTGCTGGCGCACGACGAGACCCGCCAAGGCCGGGTCTGCCAGGAGGGCGAGGAAATGCGGGAGGTAATCCGAAGGCAGGTCCATCAACGCGATGATGGACGAGTCGACCTCGAACAGGGGTGTAAGGGCTTTCACCATGCGCGGTACGTGGCGGGCCGAGTCCAAGGAGATGCCGAAGATCGCGAGGCCCGTCTGGACGTGCCTCGGCTGGTTCCGCCCAGGGAGAATCATCTCCAGAGGCTGCGCGCAGAACGACTGAGAACGAACTATAGGCGCCCAATTTTGTCCCCGAGGAGCGGGTGCGACCAGAGATCGGTGACCCCCACGACGTCCTTCATGCCGTGAGCGAGCGGGAGGGGCACCACCATCTGCAGACTGGCCGGTCGCCAGGCCGGCTCCGAGCGCCTCAGGAATGCGGCCAAGAGCCGCGCCAGAGCCCCCGCATCATCCGGAGCCCAGGCCACCACGTGCTGGCAGGCGGTCAGGTCCCAGGCCTTTTCGTCCCCCTTCTCCAAAAGCTCTGAGACCCGGCGGGAGATGTCCACGAAGTTCACGCTGTCGCCGCAGTCCGGGAGGACGGAGGACCACTGTGCGAGGAGAGTCACCCGGCAGCCGGGGGCAACGGGGGAGCAGAGGAGAGCGCGCGCGGCCGTGCCGAGCTCCTTCCAGAATTGAAGCCTGATAGGCTTCAACCGCTTGCGCTCCGCCAACACTCCTAAAAGCTCCTTCTCGCAGGCGAGAGCAGCGGCGCGGAACTCGTCGGCGATCTTGTGGATGCTGGCGTGGCCCTCCTCGTCCAGGGGCGCCTTGCCCGTCAGGTCGCAGAGGGCGAGGGCCGTGCGCAAGCGTGCCGCGATCAGCTGCTCCGAAGGGACGGGGCCCTCAAACCGGGCAAGACCGAGGCAAACCCACGGATCCGACGCACCAAGTCCGTAGGCCAACTTCCGGCATATCATTTTTAGAGCGTCGAGGTCCTTGGGGAGGGCGATGGGGAGCTGGTTGACGGACGGGTCGCTGATAACCATCGCCTGGATGAGCTCGAAGTGCACAATGATCTCCTGCTCCGCCCACTCGCGGAAGAGCGTGATGGTCATCTGGTGGGGGGGGCAACGGTGAGTCCTGCGACGTCCTGCGTAGCCCCGGTGTCGTCCGCGAGGTCGGTGTCCATCTCCTACTCCACACCCAAGCCTGTCGCCTGAGAGCCCTGCACGGGCGGCACGAAACCCGTGCCGCCACCAGGCTCGACGTCGATGTCGGAGTCGCTCAGGTTGAGGTGCACGGCAGCCTGGGTCAGACCAGTGCCGTCGTCGACGAGGCCCGGGCCCGGGGCGGACGGCGAGGCAGCCGCGGCAGAGCCATCCCCTGGTGCAGGGAGCCCTGGCGGCAGCGGCGGCCCGGCCGCCTCAACAGCGGCAGCCGCGGCGCCGGGAAGCGCCTGGCCGCAGCGCCGGCAGCGGCCCAGTTCGTCGGCCGAGGCGGGCAGCGCGCCAAACAGCGGGCACGCCGCATGTGTGCACGCCATTCCAGGTACTGGATTAGAGAGGGGAGCCTGCGAGGGATGAAGGGTGAGGGGAAGAGCCTGAATGCGCCCTGTGCGCGGGCACTCGGGGCCGGCCCAGTTGAGCCGGATGGTTACTTGAGCCACAATCTTGGGGCCATCTTGAGCCGTTTTGGGCCGTAGGCAATCTTGGTCAGCTTGGAGGCCACATTAGCCGTCAAGAAGGCATCGGGAAATGCTGTGAAGTTCTGGAAATCTTGGAACGTATCATTATCACCACCTCTTGCTCCTCGGACAACAAGCGGAGGCCCACACAGGGGAGAAGCCCGCCCCAGCGCGCGCACCCACGCGGAGCGGGGGGGCGGCGGCAGGAGGAGCAGCGGACCAGCCCCGAGCTCATACCCTACCCCCCAGACCTGCCGAGCCCGAGGCGATCACAAATGGGGACACGTCTCCGGCCGGCAAGCAGCCGGCTCCAGCGGGACAGAGCGGGGGAGCCGGAAGGAGCAGGAGTAGAAGAGGGAAAAACGGCATAAACATAAACTTTTGGTGCAGGGGCGGCGCCGGAGGCGCCAAGAAATCGAGAAATCTGCGCGGAGCGCCGAGAATTTATGCCTCTGCCGTTTTCCTTCTTTGAAGGAGCGGCCGAGGAGCCGCCGGCCCGCCTGGGCGCCGGTTATGGTCTGCAGCGGCACCATCTGGCAAAGGGGGGGGGAGCCGGACGGCGCGCGGGCGGCCGAGGAAGGGGAGAAGGGGGAGGCCTCCCGGGGGGGGGGGGCTCCCTCCCCCTCCTTCTCCCTCCTTTTCCCTCCTCCCTCCTCCTCGTCCTCCTTCTCCCTCTTCCCTCCTCCCTCCTCCTCATCGCCCTCCTTCTCCCTCCTCCCTGAGCCACTACTCACTGTGAATCCTACTCTCCTCTCCCCCAGGATTGTTAGTTAGGATCAACGCTCTACCCCCGTCGTTCAGGAAGCCGCTATCACAATGGCCCAAGCGGGCCCCAACACGGCCCCAAAATGAGCCCAATTGAAAGAACACGAACCGAACATCCGAGCGGTCCGCCCGAACCACGAGGCGCCCAGGAAGTCCCAAGAGGCCCCCAAGGCCCCCAAGAGGCCGCCAGAAGGCCTAAACGAGACCCCGAGAAGCCCCCAAACGGCACCAAAGAATCGCCCTAACTGCCTCCAATGAGGCCCCCGAAAACCTGCCCACGAAATCCCAACGAACATCCCAAAGGCTTCATCCCGACAACCCACGCACGGTGTCGGGATGGGCCGAAAGCCATTAGATAGATGTGGTGCAATCTATGTTGTAAGCGACCCAGAAGCGCGCCGCAAGCGATGAATTTCTCCGCGAACCCTACGCGTCGCAATCCAGCGAAAAAGACGCGGGGGCGATGGGGCGGCGACGGGGCAACGACGGCGGCTACATGGTCGACAGACGATGCTGTACAACACACGCATTGCAATCTATGTGGTGCAATATACGTTGTGTTATTTACCGTGTGCAATACATGTCGTGCAACTTACGTTGTGCAATATATGTAATGCAATTTATGATGTGAACGATCAAAGAGAGCGCCACAAGCGCGGAAAACAAAATCGCGCAAGCGATATGCTGCAACATATGAGAAGCAATATACGTGGTGCAACCCAAGCGCTGCAACTTCCGCGGTGTAATGTATGCAGTGCAACCTGCGCGGCGCAATCCATGTGTGGCACTTCACTCGCCGAACTTGAAGCTGTCAACTCCATTGCTCGTCGCGCAATCATCCCACCCACATACCCCGAGTTGTTAGAAAGTTTTTGGCCTGCGCGCGTGACCACGCGCGCGTGCGCGATTTTTGCAAGGGGTGTTTTGAAAACTGCCGATTTTTTTGTTCCACGAATACGCGCCCAGAGCAGTTGTTGCAAAGGATGAGGGGGGTCAATCAGCGACGACCTGGGATGGTACGGGCAAATGTTTGGGATGGACGGGGGCGCGGAATCATATACGAACAACACGAAATGAGGCTGAACGGTGATCTTAACTTTTCCTACACAGAACGTTGAAGTAATTACCTTTTTGAAAACTTGACGTTGTCAAGTCCACTGCTCGCGCAATCACCCCACCAACCCACCTGCAACTTGGTTTGCAAAACCCATGCGCGGCAATTGCGATGACTGCTCGGCGCTGGCTGGCGCATCGCCGCGGCCGCGCTACCGCGCTGACTCGCGCGCAGAACGGCCAGCTAGTCTGACGCACCCGACGTGAACGCAGTGGCGCTGACCGCTGGGGAGTTCCAAGCACGTCTCGCAGCAATCGCTGACGCACGGGCACTTCAATACGACTCGGAGACTCGGGCGGGCACGGTATCACGGCGACGTCGCCAAAGGCAGACACGATGATGATAGTAGCGACGCTGGCGACGACGATGGCCATTGCGACGGCAACAACAATGACGGCGCCGACGCTGATCACGACGATGACGATGACGGTACCCTCGTACCGGAAATGAAGGTTGCGATAAGGACTTCGACATGCGCGCGCGGCCAGCTCGCGCGAGTGGCCCGGATGGTATCATTCGAAAGGGATCGTGCCCCCCCAACATGCGCGTAAGGGCGCGCAAATGATTTCGACATGCGCCACGACAGGCCCGCTTGGACGCATTTGATGGACATGTTGCAAACCGATGGATTTCTTAAGAGGCCGAAAGAGCGCGAGCGCAGGCTCGTTGGAAAATCCCAGCTGCGACAACATAGTTGTTTTGTACATCCTTGCGAAACCGCCAGCTTTTGAGAGATTTGGGCATGCGTGCGCGACGACGCACGCGCATTTCGTCACATACTTGTCTAAAGGACCCAAGACAGCACACACGCAAAGGTTTTCGAATGATCTCGGCACGCGCGCACGAAAGGCAAATTTGATAGCGTTTGAAGGAGCGGCTGAAAAAAAACGAGATTCTGTTAAGATTTCGTAAGAGCGCCGGCGCACGCTTTGTTTTACAATTGTCGTTGCGAAACCATTGGTCGTTTATACGTTTCGGGAAACTTGATTTTGAAACTTTTGCGAATCCATGGTTGTTTGCATGTTTCCGACATGCGCGCGACGACGCGAGCGTGCACGCTTCGCCCCATGTTTTGCTAAGGGTTCTCGGGAACTGTCGATTTGTGATACACGACTGCGCGCACATAGTAGATGTTGCAAAGGATGAGGAGGGGCGATAAGCGACTGCCTGGGATGAGACGGCCTCCTGTTAAGAGCGGCAGAAAGTGCAGAATCAGATACGAACAACAAGACGAGGCGAGGCGTTAAGACCTGGGGGGAGATCCTAACTCTTCTGGAAAAGGGAACCTATGTGGTACAACTCTTGTTGGAAAACTGGGAGTCGTCAACTCCACTGTTCGCGCAATCATCCCACCCACCCACCTGCAAATTGGCTTGCAAAACCCATGCGACGGCGATTGCAATGCGAGTTTGGCGTTGGCTGGTGCACTTCTGCGGCCGCGCTAGCCCGCGCATGCTCACGCGCAGAAAGGCCAACTAGTTTGGCGACCGACGCAGCCGCGGTGGCGCTGACCGCTGGGCACTTCCCAACGGGCACTTCAGTGCGAGTCGGTGAGTTGGGCGGGCAGGGTATCATTGCGACGTCAACAATGGTAGACACGATGATGATAGTGGCGACGAGGATGACGATAGTGATGATGATGACGGCAAGGCCAACGACGGCAACGATACTGATCACGCCGATGACGATGACGATGTCCTCGCGTCGGTGATGAAGGCTTTGGAAGGAGTTCGACAAGCGCGAACGGCCGGCGACCCCGAGTGGCTCGCATGGCATTATCTGACAACGACCATGCTCCCCCAGCACGCGCGCAAGGGCGTTCGAAAAAAATCGGCATGCCGCGCGAGAGTCCCGTTTGGCCAAATTGCATGAACATGTTGAAAGCCGACGATTTTGAAATCCTTGCAAAAACCTGGAAGGTTTTGTAAGACTTCGGCACGCGCGCGCGACAACGCGCGCGCGTGCACTTCGTCACACCTTCTCGAAAGAATTATTGAAAAGTGATGGTTCTTGGTTAGCGAGTGCGCGCGCAGAGTATTTTCTGAAGGGGATTTGGGGGACCGTTAACGGTCCACCTGGGATGATACGAACTTATGTTTAGGATGGACGATGGGGCAAAATCATACGTGAATCGGCATACCAAAAAGCGGGGCGTTAACTCGGAGGAATATATATAGATATGAAGATATATACATACACACGTGTATACATAGATACACATGTAATCATATGCATGTCTATGCATATAAGCATGTATACACACACATGTACATATATATAGAGAGAGATATACGAAACATAATTACTTTTAAGTAAATCCGCCGATCCGGAGTGCGAGTTTCTGAAAGCGTGGGCTTGAGCTCGCTCAAAATTCGCTCTGCAGGGGGGGCGCGTTTTTCCTTGCTAATTATCAATCTATTCCATTGAACGCAAAGGCGGGGGGGTCTCTTCAATCCCCCCCCCTCCTGCTCCCCCTCACCCCTGGTGCCGGCCCACCCCCCGGTGCCGCTCCCGATCGCAGACCCCCAAGGACGGCGAGGTCCCGCTCAGATCTGCACCGTGCCTCACTCCGCTGGGCCCACCAGCAATTCGCGAAAGTGGCGACAATGTCGCAGATCGCAGCCCCCCAGGGACGGCGAGGTCTCGCTCAGATCCGCGCGGTGCCTCGCTCCGCCAGGCCCACGATCAGCCCTCGAAAGTGGCGACAAAGACGGCGAGGTCTCACTCAGATCCGCGCGGTGCCTTGCTCCAAAGGGCCCACCAACAGCCCTCGAAAGTGGCGACAGCGTCGCAGATCGCAGCCCCCCAGGGACGGCGAGGTCTCGCTCAGATCCCCGTGGTGCCTTGCTCCGCTGGACCCACCAGTACCCCTCGAAAGTGGACAGCTTCGCAAATCGCAACCCCCAAGGGACGGCGAGGTCTCGCTCAGATCCGCGCGGTGCCTCACTCCGCTGGACCCACCAACAGCCTCGAAAGTGGCGACAATGTCGCAGATCGCAGACCCCCAGGGACGGCGAGGTCTCGCTCAGATCTGCGCGGTGCCTCACTCAGCTGGACCCACCAGCAGCCCTCGAAAGTGGCGACAGTGTCGCAGATCGCAGACCCCCAGGGACGGCGAGGTCACGCTCAGATCTGCGCGGTGCCTCACTCCGCTGGACCCACCAGCAGCCCTCGAAAGTGGCGGCAGTGTCGCGGATCGCAGCCCCGCCCCAGAGACGGCGAGGTCTCGCTCAGATCTGCGCGGTGCCTCACTCCGCTGGACCCACCAGAAGCCTTCGAACGTGGCGGCAGTTTCGCAGATCGCAGCCCCCCAGGGACGGCGAGGTCTCGCTCAGATTTGCGCGGTGCCTCACCCTGCAGGACCAACCAGTAGCCCTCGAAAGTGGCGACAGTGTCGCAGATCACAGACCCCCCCAAGGGACGGCGAGGTCTCGCTCAGATCTGCGCGGTGCCTCACTCCGCAGGACCCACCAGCACCCCTCGAAAGTGGCGACAGCTTCGCAAATCGCAGCCCCCCAGGGTCGGCGAGGTCTCGCTCAGATCTGCGCGGTGCCTCACTCCGCTGGACCCACCAGCAGCCCTCGAAAGTGGCGACAAGTTCGCAGATCGCAGCCCCCCCCAGGGACGGCGAGGTCTCGCTCAGATCTGCGCGGTGCCTCACTCCGCTGGACCCACCAGCAGCCCTCGAAAGTGGCGACCGTTTCGCAGATCGCAGCCCCCCAATGGCGGCGAGGTCTCGCTCAGTTCCGCACCGTGCCTCACTCCACTGGACCCACCAGCAGCCCTCGAAAGTGGCGGCAGCTTTGCAGATCGCAGCCCCCCAGGGACGGCGAGGTCTCGCTCAGATCTGCGCGGTGCCTCACTCCGCAAGACCCACCAGCAGCCCTCGAAAGTGGCGACAGTGTCGCAGATCGCAGCGCCCTTCCCCCCCCCGCAGGGACGGCGAGATCTCGCTCAAATCTGCGCGGTGCCTCACTCCGCTGGACCCACCAGCAGCCCTCGAAAGTGGCGACAGCTTCGCAAATCGCAGCCCCCCCAGGGACGGCGGGGTCACGCTCAGATCTGCGCGGTGCCTCACTCCGCTGGACCCACCAGCAGCCCTCGATTGTGGCGACAGCTTCGCAGATCGCAGCCCCCCAAGGAGGGGGAGGTCTTGCTCAGATCCCCGCGGCGCCTCACCCCGCAGGACCAGCAGCAGCCCTCGAAAGTGGCGACAGTGTCGCAGATCGTAAGGCTGCTGGTGGGTCCAGCGGAGTGAGGCACGGTGCGGATCTGATCGAGACCTCGCCGTCCCTGGCGACACTGCCGCCACGTTCGACGGCTGCTGGTGGGTCCAGCGGAGTGAGGCACCGCGCAGATCTGAGCGAGACCCCCCCCGTTCCTGGGGGGCTGCGGTCTGCCTAACTGTCGACACGTTCGAGAGCTGCTGGTGGGTCCAGCGGAGCCCTCGAAAATGGCAACCGTTTCGCAGATCGCAGCCCCCCAGGCACGGCGAGGTCTCGCTCAGATCTGCGCGGTGCCTCACTCCGCTGGACCCACCAGCAGCCCTCGAAAGTGGCGACAGTGTCGCAGATCGCAGACCCCCAAGCACGGCGAGGTCTCGCTCAGATCTGCGCGGTGCCTCACTCCGCTGGACCCACCAGCAGCCCTCGAAAGTGGCGACAATTTTGCGGATCGCAGACCCCCAGGGACGGCGAGGTCTCGCTCAGATCTGCGCGGCGCCTCACTTCGCAGGACCCACCAGCAGCCCTCAAAAGTGGCGACAGTTTCGCAGATCGCAGCCCCCCAGGGACGGCGAGGTCTCGCTCAGATCTGCGCGGTGCCTCACTCCGCAAGACCCACCAGCAGCCCTCGACAGTGGCGACAATCTCGCAGATCGCAGCCCGCCAGGAACGGCGAGGTCCCGCTCAGATCTGCGCGGTGCCTCACTCCACAGGACCCACCAGCAGCCCTCGAAAGTGGCGACAGCGTCGCAGATCGCAGCCCCCCAGGGACGGCGAGGTCTCGCTCAGATCTGCGCGGTGCCTCACTCCGCAGGACCCACCAGCAGCCCTCGAAAGTGGCGACGTTCGCAGATCGCAGCCCCCCAAGGACGGCGAGGTCTCGCTCAGATCTGCGCGGTGCCTCTCCCCGCAGGACCCACCAGCAGCCCTCGAAAGTGGCGACAGCGTCGCAGATCGCAGCCCCCCAATGGCGGCGAGGTCTCGCTCAGATCTGCGCGGTGCCTCACTCCGCAGGACCCACCAGCAGTCCTCGAAAGTGGCGACAGTGTCGCAGATCGCAGCCCCCAGGGACGGCGAGGTCTCGTTCAGATCCTCGCGGTGCCTCTCCCCGCAGGACCCACCAGCAGCCCTCGAAAGTGGCGACAGTGTCGCAGTCCCCCAGGGACGGCGAGGTCTCGCTCAGATCTGCGCGGTGCCTCACTCCGCTGGACCCACCAACGGCCCTCGAAACTGGCGGCAATTTCGCAGATCGCAGCCCCCCAGGGACGGCGAGGTCTCGCTCAGATCTGCGCGGTGCCTCACTCCGCTGGACCCACCAGCAGCCCTCGGAAGTGGCGACAGTTTCGCAGATCGCAGCCCCCCAGGGACGGCGAGGTCTCGCTCAGATCCGCGCGGTGCCTCACTCAGCAGGACCCACCAGCAGCCCTAGAAAGTGGCGACAGTGTCGCAGATCGCAGCCCCCCAGGGACGGCGAGGTCTCGCTCAGATCTGCGCGGTGCCTCACTCCGCAGGACCCACCAGCAGCCCTCGAAAGTGGCGACAGTTTCGCAGATCGCAGCCCCCCATGGACGGCGAGGTCTCGCTCAGATCTGCGCGGTGCCCACCCCGCAGGACCCACCAGCAGCCCTCGAAAGTGGCGACAGTTTCGCAGATCGCAGCCCCCCAGGGGACGGCGGGTCACGCTCAGATCTGCGCGGTGCCTCACTCCGCAGGACCTACCAGCAGCCCTCGAAAGTGGCGACAGCGTCGCAGATCGCAGCCCCCCAGGGACGGCGAGGTCTCGCTCAGATCCGCGCGGTGCCTCACTCCGCTGGACCCACCAGCAGCCCTCGAAAGTGGCGACAGTTTCGCAGATTGCAGCCCCCCAGGGACGGCGAGGTCAGGCTCCGATCCCCGCGGTGCCCCAGTCCGCAGGACCCACCAGCAGCCCTCGAAAGTGGCGACAGCGTCGCAGATCGCAGCCCCCCAGGGACGGCGGGGTCACGCTCAGATCTGCGCGGTGCCTCACTCCGCTGGACCCACCAACGGCCCTCGAAAGTGGCGGCAATTTCGCAGATCGCAGCCCCCCAGGGACGGCGAGGTCTCGCTCAGATCTGCGCGGTGCCTCACTCCGCTGGACCCACCAGCAGCCCTCGGAAGTGGCGACAGTTTCGCAGATCGCAAGCCCCCCAGACGGCGAGGTCTACGCTCAGATTGCCCCCCCGCCCCCCCCCCCCCCGTGGTTGCCCACCCGCAGGACCCACCAGCAGCCCTCGAAAGTGGCGACAGTTTCGCAGATCGCAGACCCCCAGGGACGGCGAGGTCTACCTCAGATCTGCGCGGTGCCTCACCCCGCAGGACCCACCAGCAGCCCTCGAAAGTGGCGACATGTTCGCAGATCTCAGCGCCCCAGGGACGGCGAGGTCTACCTCAGATCTGCGCGGTGCCTCACTCCGCAGGACCCACCAGCAGCCCTCGAAAGTGGCCGGGACACCCCCCGGTGTCGCAGATCGCAACCCCAGGGACTGCGGGTCTCGCCTCAGATCTGCGCGGTGCTTCACTCCGCAGGACCCACCATCAGCCTTCGAAAGTGGCGACAGTTTCGCAGATCGCAGCCCCCAGGGACGGCGAGGTCTCGCTCAGATCTGCGCGGTGCCTCACTCCGCAGGACCCACCAGCAGCCCTCGAAAGTGGCGACGGTGTCGCAGATCGCAGCCCCCCAGGGACGGCGAGGTCTCGCTCAGATCTGCGCGGTGCCTCACTCCGCAGGACCCACCAGCAGCCCTCGGAAGTGGCGACAATTTCGCAGATCGCAGCCCCCCTAGGGACGGCGAGGTCTCGCTCAGGTCCGCGCGGTGCCTCACTCCGCAGGACCCACCAGCAGCCCTCGAAAGTGGCGACAATTTCGCAGATCGCAGCCCCCCTAGGACGGCGAGGTCTCGTTCAGATTTGCGCGGTGCCTCACTCCGCAGGACCCACCAGCAAACCTCGAAAGTGGCGACAGTTTCGCAGATCGCAGCCCCCCAGGGACGGCGAGGTCTCGCTCAGATCCGCGCGGTGCCTCACTCCGCTGGACCCACCAGCAGCCCTCGAAAGTGGCGACAGTTTCGCAGATCGCAGCCCCCCAGGGACGGCGAGGTATCGCTAGATTATGCGCGGTGTCTCAATCCGCAGGACACACCAGGCCAGCCCTCGAAAATTGGGACAATTGTTCGTCGCAGATCGAAGCCCCCCAGGGACGGCGAGGTCTCGCTCAGATCTGCGCGGTGCACCACTAGCTGGACCCACAGCAGCCTCGAAATGGCGGGAAGTTTTCGGCAGATTCCCCGCGACAACTTCCCCGGCTGAGGTCTCGCTCAGATCTGCGCGGTGCCTCACTCCGCAGTACCAACAGCAGTCCCTCGGAAAGTGGCGACGCGTAACGAGATCTTCAACAGCCCCCAGGGCGGGCGGGTCACGCTAGATCTGCGCGCGTGCCTCACTCCGCTTGGACCAACCAGAAGCCTCGAAAGTGGCGACAGCGTCGCAGCTCGCAGCCCCCAGGGACGCGAGGTCTCCTCGGATCCCCAGGAGCCTCAATCCGCATGGTGGGACAGCGCCCTCGAAAGTGGCGACAGCGTCGCAGATCGCAGCCCCCCAGGGACGGCGAGGTCTCGCTCAGATCTGCGCGGTGCCTCACTCCACAAGACCTACCAGCAGCCCTCGAAAGTGGCGACAGTTTCGCAGATCGCAGCCCCCCAAGGAACGGCGAGGTCTCGCTCAGATCCCCGCGGCGCCCCACTCCGCAGGACCCACCAGCAGCCCTCGAAAGTGGCGACAGTCTCGCAGATCGCAGCCTCCCAGGGACGGCGAGGTCTCGCTCGGATCCCCGCGGAGCCTCACTCCGCAGGACCCACCAGCAGCCCTCGAAAGTGGCGACAGTTTCGCAGGTCGCAGCCCCCCAGGGACGGCGGGGTCACGCTCAGATCTGCGCGGTGCCTCACTCCGCAGGGCCTACCAGCAGCCCTCGAAAGTGGCGACAGCGTCGCAGATCGCAGCCCCCCAGGGACGGCAAGGTCTCGCTCAGATCCCAGCGGCGCCTCACTCCACAGGACACACCAGCAGCCCTCGAAAGTGGCGACAGCGTCGCAGATCGCAGCCCCCCAGGGACGGCGAGGTCTCGCTCGGATCCCCGCGGAGCCTCACTCCGCAGGACCCACCAGCAGCCCTCGAAAGTGGCGACAGCGTCGCAGATCGCAGCCCCCCAGGAAAGAGCGAGGTCTCGTAGGATCCCGCGGAGCTCACTCCGCAGGATGCTTCGGCGTGCCTCGAAATTGGCGACCAGGCCGTCGCAGATCGCAGCCCACCAGGGAGGCGAGGTCTCGCTCGGATCCCCGCGGAGCCTCACTCCGCAGGACCCACCAGCAGCCCTCGAAAGTGGCGACAGCGTCGCAGATCGCAGCCCCCCAGGAACGGCGAGGTCTCGCTCGGATCCCCGCGGAGCCTCACTCCGCAGGACCCACCAGCAGCCCTCGAAAGTGGCGACAGCGTCGCAGATCGCAGCCCCCCAGGGACGGCGAGGTTTCGCTCAGATCCCCGCGGTGCCTCACTCCGCAGGACCACCAGCAGCCTTCGAAAGTGGCGACAGCGTCGCAGATCGGAATCGCAGCACCCCGGGACGGCGAGGTATCGCTCTGATCCCCCGCGGAGCCTCACTACGCGGGGACCACCAGCAGCAGCACTCGAAAAGGGCGGACAGCGTCGCAGATCGCACAGCCCCCCAGGCCCGGCGAGGTCTCGCTCGGATCCCCGCGGAGCCTCACCGCAGGACCCACCAGCAGCCCTCGAAAGTGGCGACAGCGTCGCAGATCGCAGCCCCCCAGGGACGGCGAGGTCTCGCTCGGATCCCCGCGGAGCCTCACTCCGCAGGACCCACCAGCAGCCCTCGAAAGTGGCGACAGCGTCGCAGATCGCAGCCCCCCAGGGACGGCGAGGTCTCGCTCAGATCTGCGCGGTGCCTCACTCCACAAGACCTACCAGCAGCCCTCGAAAGTGGCGACAGTTTCGCAGATCGCAGCCCCCCAAGGAACGGCGAGGTCTCGCTCAGATCTGCGCGGTGCCTCACTCCGCTGGACCCACCAGCAGCCCTCGAAAGTGGCGACAGCGTCGCCGATCGCAGCCCCCTTGCGACGGCGAAGAGAGGGCAGGAGGCGAGAGGAGGCGGGCGGCGGGAGGAGGAGAAGGAGAGACGCGACCACACCCCTCTATTCAAAACGAATACCCAACCAAGGTGGATTGGGAAAAAAACGAGTTGGGGGGTTCTTCGGAAGTTTCTGAAGGAAGGTTCTCTGAAATAAGATTGGTTTTAATCGTGAGGCCCCAGAACCCCCGACCAAAAACATTGAACACAAAAAAACAAATTGTTGTTTGTTCGAAGATTCCCCCCCTTCCGGGAAAACCCCCCGAAAAATACCCTGGCGACGTACCCAACCCTTGCGCAATGCGGGGCATAAGTACATCAGGATTGCTACAACGGGGGCGGTGACGTAACATGGACGCATGTGATTTTGCGAGCAGCAATCGGACGGCTCGCAAGATCTAAGGGCTGCGTAATAACAAATCACCCCCGTTGGCTGTGCCATGCGCCCGTTGCACCCAACGTGTCCCACAGCAGCTCTTGAGAGCCCCCGCGGGATACGTGCAGGTGCAACGTTATGGCCATCGCCCGGCAGATGGTCTGTTTCACAAATCCCCCCCGTTGGTTGTGCCATGCACCCGTTGCGCTTAACGTATCACGCAGCAACTCTCCAGAGCCCCCCAGGGACGGCGAGGTCTCGCTCAGATCCAGCGGTGCCTCACTCCACAAGACCTACCAGCAGCCCTCGAAAGTGGCGACAGTTTCGCAGATCGCAGCCCCCCAAGGAACGGCGAGGTCACGCTCAGATCCCCGCGGCGCCCCACTCCGCAGGACCCACCAGCAGCCCTCGAAAGTGGCGACAGCGTCGCAGATCGCAGCCCCCCAGGGACGGCGAGGTCTCGCTCGGATCCCCGCGGAGCCTCACTCCGCAGGACCCACCAGCAGCCCTCGAAAGTGGCGACAGTTTCGCAGATCGCAGCCCCCCAGGGACGGCGGGGTCACGCTCAGATCTGCGCGGTGCCTCACTCCGCAGGACCTACCAGCAGCCCTCGAAAGTGGCGACAGTGTCGCAGATCGCAGCCCCCCAGGGACGGCAAGGTCTCGCTCAAATCCCAGCGGTGCCTCACTCCACAGGACACACCAGCAGCCCTCGAAAGTGGCGACAGTTTCGCAGATCGCAGCCCCCCAGGGACGGCGAGGTCTCGCTCGGATCCCCGCGGAGCCTCACTCCGCAGGACCCACCAGCAGCCCTCGAAAGTGGCGACAGCGTCGCAGATCGCAGCCCCCCAGGGACGGCGAGGTCTCGCTCAGCCCCGCGGTGCCTCACTCCGCAGGACCCACCAGCAGCCCTCGAAAGTGGCGACAGCGTCGCCGATCGCAGCCTCCCAAGGACGGCAAGGTCTCGCTCAGATCCCCGCGGCGCCTCACTCCGCAGGACCCACCAGCAGCCCTCGAAAGTGGCGACAGTGTCGCAGATCGCAGCCTCCCAGGAACGGCGAGGTCTCGCTCAGTTCCGCACCGTGCCTCACTCCACTGGACCCACCAGCAGCCCTCGAAAGTGGCGACAGTCTGCAGCCCCCCAGGGACGGCGAGGTCTCGCTCAGATCCCAGCGGTGCCTCACTCTGCTGGACCCACCAGCAGCCCTCGAAAGTGGCGACAGTGTGCAGCCCCCCAGGGACGGCGAGGTCTCGCTCAGATCCCAGCGGTGCCTCACTCCGCTGGACCCACCAGCAGCCCTCGAAAGTGGCGACAGTGTCAGGGATCGCAGCCCCCAGGGATGGCCAGGCTGGCGCAAGGCAAGAGGAGACAAGAGGGGAGCGGGAGACGGGAGGCGGGAGGAGAAGAGGAGGAGAACTGGAGACCGCAGTGCTCTATTCAAAACGAATACCCAACCAAGGAGGGCTGGGGGAAAAAACACATAGATATATATATATATATATATATATATCAAGAAAAAACAAAACCAAAAAAAAACACCAACAACAAAAAAAACGAGTCGGGGGGGTCGGGTCGGGGGCTCCCCCCAGAAAACCCAAGGAAAAACTATGAAAACGAATAAAAAAAACAATGGAGGGTTCTCGAGAGGGGTTCGACGAACAGCCACACCCAACTGCCCTATGGGGCCACGAAACGCGTGAGGGGTGTGCCGAAATGGGCGGGGATCTGCATGTGAACCCTGCCACTGGGGCATTCG
>CAUYUJ010003525.1:127500-150000 GCA_963575745.1 Prorocentrum cordatum | reverse complement strand
CGACGAACCAGATCACCTTTGACGCGCTGGACACCACAGTGGAGCTCAAAGAGACAGAGTTGGGCAATTATGTCATGCCGGTGTTGAAACTGGAGACCAGCGCAGCCATCGTGGACGGTCACGACCGGGAGTCTACGGTCTCCCAGCCAGCGCTTGAGCCGACGAATGACCAGAAGGAGGAGGAGAAGAGCAAGGAGGCAGACAAGGAGGAGTCGCAGAAGGATCAGGAGGAGCCGCAGAGGGACCAGGAGAAATTACAGTAGGACCTGGAGGAGCCCGGGACCTCGGTGATGAAACGAAAAACCAGACGACAACTTTAGGAACAGCTTCGGGATGCCCTGGGAGTTTCTCACGAAAAGACAACCTGGAGAGTATCGGAACTGTACTCACCGCCGCGTGTACTTAAGCGTGCCGAAGATACGGATCGTGGAACGGGACGGAGTTATGATCCACTTACCGGTAACGATTTATCAAACCGACCGGTACAGCATCGGGTTTCAAATGAGTTGAAACGCTTCCGACCCCGGGTCCTAGTGGCCTGTCCGCCTTGCACGTGGCGTGGTGGTTTTGCGACGGTGAATGCACACTTACACAGTGTGACCGAACATATGCGTATGGTACGTGAAGCGCGCGCACACACATCAGGTACAGCATATAAGAATTACACGCACAGCTCGATCGAGGGCACGATACAATTTTCGAACACCCCATGCGGTCCCTGGCCTGGAAGATGCCCGAAATGCAACGACTCCGGGGACGAATGATCGAGGTACAAACAGGTATGTGTGCACATGGTTTGCGGGAGCCCGGGGGTCACAAATACTTGAGGAAACATACACGTGTGTTGGTGTCGTCTCAGCGACTGGCGAGCTGTCTGGGAAAACGGTGTCCTGGAAACCACGATCATGTGACGATTGAGGGGAAATCAAATGGCGTTTCCAGGAGCAAGTGGGCAGGTCTCTACACCTCAGATTTCTGCGAAGCTATCCTACGAGGCACCGACGACCTCGAACAGTTTTGGGCCGCTCACGTGGACACTCCTCTGAGGTTTGAGCAGGAGCTTGCGCTGGTGCCACTGGAGACTGGGCACGGTGCTGCATCCCTTCGCGGGAAGTTACAGCTGCTGGAGGCAGAGCTCGAGCAGTGCTGCCTGGCAGCGGGCTTGGAGGGTCCTGCGCCCGACCAGGACGTCTCCGACTCCCCTCAGACACCTCCTCCCATCGCCAATTCCCAGAACATTCGGAACGCCCTCCAGAAGTTACACATCAACTTGGGCCACGCGGCCCCCAGGGAGATGGTCCGAATACTGAAACACGGGGGAGGACACGATGAGGCCATAAAACTAGCCAGGAGTTTTCACTGCGACATCTGTGCCGAAAACAAGATGCCCAAACCCTCCGGGACCGTGTCTGGACACCGTATTCTGGAATTCAACAAACAACTGGGGATCGATGGGATGAATATTCCTGGGTGGAAGGGACCTACACGCACCGTCCCCGCTCTGAACACGGTGGATGATGCCTCGTCTTACAAAGTTGTCGTGCCATTACTCCAAGGGGAAAACTCCGGGACTATCCGAGAAGGATACTGACAGTTTTGGAAACGATGGGCTGGTCCTGCTGAGCGTATTGTTGTAGACGCGGGAAAAGCGAATGTTGGGGCTGCCCTGACTGACCCTCTCGAGCTCGAACAGACCGAGATCGTACCTGTGGCGGGAGAAGGACAGTGGCAAAACGCGAAGACGGAATCATACGGGGGTTGGTGGAAGCGGATTTTCAAGAAGCTGCTGGAGACAGCACAGCCCAAGAATTATGACGAGTGGGCCGAATGCGTTGATGCGACGACCGACGCCAAGCAGCGGATGCTGCGGGTAGACGGTTACTCTCCCTACCAGCATGTGTTGGGCCAGGAACCCCGACTCCCAGGAGATTTGCTCCAAGACGCTGCGGATGTGGTGAGTGCGTCCGGGCCTTTTGTATGACAATGCTTGTGCTCGAGCCCGGGAGATCCGTCAATTTGCGATGCATGCGCTCCTGCAGGCCCGGGACGACCAAGACCTCCGCCGAGCCGTCGCTTCCCGAAATCGAGTTACCTATCCGCTCCAACCAGGGGACAAGGTGGCCTACTCGAGGAAGGGGAAGAAAGGACATGCCAGTTGGCCAGGGCGCGGAATTCTCATCGGACAACAGGGTCGAAACTGGTGGCTATCGCATCGGGGACATCTCATTCGAGCTGACCTTTCCCATTTTCGCCCAGCCTCGACGAGCGAGGTGCAAGCGGATCAGTTGGTGGAGCAAGTGCTCCAGAGCGAACAACAACGACTGAGTACTGTTGGGGAACACCTACACTTCTTGGACCTTCCCCGACAGGAGGTCCCTCCAGGTCCACCACAGAGGTACTCAGAAGGCCCTCCCACGGAAGCCCCAGTCGGTACAGATCCCGAGCTTGCTGGCCCCGCAGGACCTCCAACCGCTGATGAGCCACAGATGGTTCCTGGACCCCCAGTGCCCCAAGAACCTACCGTCGAGGTACCTCCGACTCCAGCAGTAGGTCCGACTCCGATTCCAAGTCAGCCACGACGACGGTTTACGATGAAACAAACGGTATCCGAACGACCAGCTTCACGACAGCTACAACGACGTGAGACGACGAAACGATCGATTGACGAAATCACCCAACTGGTACCCCAGCAGGCCTCTAGGATCCCACCGGTTCCCGAAGGACACGATCAGACGACGGGTGACGACGATGACGACGCTGACCTACATCCCCTAATGGCTCCAGGGGACGTGGCGATGGAAAACATGCCCATCTTACGACAGGCGATGCGGACGCCGTCCCCCGACCGCGAATCTTTGATGGTTCAGTCCGTTGGACCTGAACATGCTGTTTTTGCTGCCGAAGCTATCGAACAGATTCAGCGGCTGGAGGCCACGAACACAGCGGAGTGGCTACAACGTTTTACCACTCTCCTTGCTGGAGCGATCTCTCGTCGCGGCCGGAAAGAGCTCCGTTTTCGAGGAGCCTCCGGTGACCTGTTGCGCAAAGCCGAGACAGCCCGCGCCCTGGAGATTGATAACCTGATCCAGAAGGGGTGTCTCAGAGTGATTTCCAAGAGGGAGGAGAAGGAGGTCAGGGAAAAATGGAACCAACGGTTTATTCCTGGACGGTTTGTGATGACGGAAAATGAGGAGAAAGGGCAGCCTACACGAATCAAAGCCCGATGGTGCCTTCGGGGGTACTTGGATCCCGACTTGCCAGACTTGCTTCAGGAGGGAAAGCTACAGAGTCCAACGATTACCCCTTTGGTCGAGCGGTGTGTTTCCAGATGGTGGCCAGCCACCAGTGGGACCTGCAATTCGATGACGTTCACTGTGCTTTTCCAAAGCCAAGAACATCAAAGGACAAAAAGCCCCTTTTCACCACGCGGCCCAAGGGGGTGCCAGGACATCCCGAGGGAGAAATACTGGAAGTGGCTGGAAACCTGTATGGCAAAAACGATGCCTGGTTCCAGGAGTTTGATGGATATCTACAACAACTTGGCTCCTGCCCTAGTCGTTTCGATCCGTGCCTGTATTTCTTGCGCGACCAGGAGAGCCTGGTCGGGATACTGGCCTGCCACGTGGACGACAGTATCACTGGTGGGCACGGAACCCCGTATGCCGAAGCCATCCGACTCCTGCTCGAACGTCTCCCTTTTCGAAAATGGCAAGTACACCATGGGGAATTTTGCGGGATTCATTACACCCAGGACCCGAAGACCAAGATGATCCAGGGAAATCAGGCGAAGTTTGTGGAAAAGATGCGACCAGTTCGTTTCAACCGACAACGACTCCTGGACCCCACGGTGAAAGCAACCGATCATGAGATTGCCCAGGAACGATCGTGTTTTGGAGACGGAGGTTGGGTGTGCAAGGAGACGCGGCCTGCTCTGTCGTGCCAGGTATCTTTTGGTCAGACTTGCTTCCCACAACCGACTGTGGGCGAGCTGGCGCACGGTGCAGCGATGGTACGTCGTGCCAAGCAATACGCTGACCTTGCGAATTCGTATTTGCCGATCCCTCCAGAACAGCTGACGATGATTGCTCATCTTGATGCTGCGTGGGGAAATGCGAAGAACAACGGGACCCAGGCCGGTCACATTCTAGCGTTTACCTCGACCGACATGGCGGCAGGAAAAGAGGCTCCCTGTACCCCGTTTAACTGGCGATCGTTCCGACTGAAGCGCCTGGTGCCCAATACACTATCAGGGGAAGCACAGGCCGCTTCGATATGTTGTCCCGCTCTTGAATGGATGTCGTCGTTGCTTTATGAGGCCCTCGACGGACCCGTTGATATTGGAAACCTCGACGCGTGTATGAACACCCGCAAACCTATCGTGGTTACTGACTGTAAGTCTTTGTACGACCATGTGAAGGCAAACACGTCACCAGCTAGCCTAGAAGATAAACGGTGTGCTATCGATGTCGTGGTGATTAAAGACTCGGTAAAACGGTGTGGTGCAAGTTTTAGGTGGTGCCCTACAAACCAACAACTAGCGGATGCTCTGGCTAAGGATAAAGGGGACCCTGCAGACCTCCTACGAGCCTGTATGAGAGCCCAGAGGTACCAACTCGCCGACGAACAGTACGTGCTAGACTGAAAGGCCACTGAGCGTGAGAACCGACGGATATACGAGGGGCCCAACGTAAGGAACAATCAAACAGGGTATCAGGGGAACCCGTATGATTGTGACGACTGTGGGGGATTTGGGGCTCAGCCAATTTCTTATTTTCACGACGCCTTGCGACCAACCTTTGTGAAGACAAAGCTGCGTCTACTGTGTTTCACATTTACACTGATGGTCAAGAAGGAGCCCGCGGAGCCCCAGGCCATCGTGGGGGAAGACTTTGCACAGAGGCTCCACAAGACGCGTCTCCGTGTGAAGGGCGAGGAGACTACCAGCGCGACGCTGGGTTTTGGCAAGCACAAAGGCAAGAGTTTCGAGTCCGTGTGGCAGACCGACCCCGGCTACTGTGCGTGGGGTGTTCCTCACCTCAACCCCTCCAGTGGTTACAGTCAGGCAGCCTGGCTGGAGTATCTGGTGGAACAGAGTGAGAGCGGTGCCGTACGTCCCGGTACCTCGTCCGAAGTGAAGACCTCTGAAACCGATTCCGAACTACTGAGCAAAGTGTTTTCTCAGGGAGACGCTGCTGAGAACCTTGACAGTCGCGTCTCCTGGCTCGAGGCTGCCGACAATTTTACTCAGTTCGACAATCGCGTGGAGGCTCTTGAGGCTAAGGTGCTGCAGCTCGAGCATGCGCTGACGCGGGTGATTGAGGCACTGGCTGGCTCGGGCATTCAGGTGAATTTACAGTGAGAAGGTTGCTTCTCGGCTAAAAGATTTTAGAGGAGTGTTTTTGTCAGTTTGAGCCACAGACCAGTGTCTTGCCTAGAGAGTTGTCTCAACAGTCACAGTGCAACAGTCTGGGATCATTTCAGTGGTTCTTGTTACATTGCATGCTCTGTCTCTGCTGCCGCTTCGGAGAAGGGGATATGCCGAGAGCGCGAGGCGCACGATAAACCCTTTCTTTTTACGTTCTGTCACGTCGACCAGTGGGAAGCCTTGGCTTCCGCAGAGAAGGAGGAGGAGCAGACTGAGGAGGAGGAGGAGGAGGGAGAATAGGATTAGGAATAGAAATCCGCCGACCCTGCCGGCGTGTGTGAGGGGCTTCCCCGTTCGAGTCGGGCTTCTCCGTTCGTGTCGTCGTCTCCGTCGTCCTCTGTTCTGTTTCTCTGGGCCCTCCTCCTCAAGCACGCCATCCAAAGCAAAATTGAGCAACGTCGGAGTGGAGTCGAAGAGAAGCCCCTTCCCTTTGATCCCTTCCCCACGGGGGAGGGGGTCCCGGGGTGGTCCCAGGGGGTCCAGGGGGGGATCCAGGGGGGTGTCCCGGAATAAGAATGAGGAATCAGGAAATACAAATTAGGAATAAGAATAGGAATAGGAATCGGAATTGGATTAGGAATAGGAATAGGAATAGGAATAGGAACATGAACAGGACAGGGAAAGGAGTGGGAACAGGAACAGGAACGGGAACAGGAACAGGAAAAGGAATGAATAGAAATGGGAATAGGAATAGGAAGGGGAATATGACCAGGATAAGAATAGGAATACGAATAGGAATAGAAATTAAATGACAAAAAAATATGAATAAGAAGACAAATAGGAATAGGAATAGAAATAGGAGAAAGAATTGGAATAGTATTCGGAATAGGAATAGGAATAGGAATTGGGACTTCCCCTGCCCCACCCGGCCGGCAGTCAACCTGGAACCATGCGCACTCCATGAGGGCCCCAGCTCTACCCTGGCAAGTCGAATTGAGAGTCGCCAAGCCCCGAGGGACCCCCGGCAGCCTGCGGCGGCGCGAAGGCCAGCGGCGCCTGCGGCGGAGGCCCACAGTACAGCAGCCGCTGCGGGGAGCCATCCGCGGACGGCGGGGGCGGCAGCAGCGGCGGCCCGGCCGCAAGTGCCTCCACGCGGCGTCGCCGCCGCCGTCGCCCGGCTCGCAGGCGCGCCCGCGGGCGCTGATCGTCTTCGTTGTTCGCCGCCGTCGCCTTCCTCCTACTCCTGCCCCTGCTTCTCCTCCTCCTCCTCCTCCTCCTCCACCTCCTCCTGCTCCCCTCCTCCTCCTCCTGATCATCATCATCCTCATCCCCCCGCACCATCGCATCAGCATCACCATCACAACCATCACCATTGCCACCACCACCACCATCCTCATCCTCATCCTCATCATCATCATCAGCAGCAGCAGCATCATCATCATCATCATCAGCAGCAGCATCAGCAGCATCATCAGCTTCAGCAGTATCATCAGCATAAACATCAGCATCAGCATCATCAGCATCATCAGAATCATCATCAGCATCATCATCGGCATCAGCATCAGCATCATCAGCATCATCAGCATCATCAGCATCATTGTCATCATCATCATCATCATCATCATCATCATCATCATCATCGTCATCATCATCATCAGCATCAGCAGCAGCAGCAGCATCACCACCATCACCACCATCATCATCATCATCATCATCATCATCATCATCATCATCACCACCATCCCCCTCCTCTTCCTTCCTCCTTCCTCCTCCTCCTCCTCCATCTCCTTCTCCTTCTCCTTCTCCCTCCCTAACACACTCCCCCCCATCCCTCCCTCTCTCCCTCCCTCCCACCCTCCCACCTCCTCCTCCTCCCTCCTCTCTCCTCCCTCCTCCTTCCTCCTCCCCTGATCCGTCCTCCTGCGTCTTCCCCCTGCTCATCTTCGTCATCGTCCTCGGAGGCCTCCCTCGGCGATTCGGCGACTTTGCGAGGGTGTCTCGATCAGCAGTATCATCAGCTTCAGCAGTATCATCAGCATAAACATCAGCATCAGCATCATCAGCATCATCAGAATCATCATCAGCATCATCATCGGCATCATCATCATCATCATCATCATCAGCATCATCATCATCATCATCATCATCATCATCATCAGCATCAGCATCATCATCATCATCAGCATCATCATCATCATCATCATCATCATCATCATCATCATCATCATCATCATCATCATCACCATCGCCATCATCAGCAGCAGCAGCATCATCATCAACCCACCACCACCATCATCATCACCGCCAACAGAAGCAACAGCAACAACAATAGCAACATAAATAACAGCAAACACAACAACAACAGCAACAACGACAACAACCACAGCAGCAACAACGACCACAACAGCAGCAGCCGTAACAAAAACAACAACAACAATAACAACAACAACCACAGCAGCAGCAACAAAAACAACAGCAACAAAAAGCAACAGCAACAACAACAACAACAGCAGCAACAGCAGCACCGACAACGACGACGACGACGACGACGACGACAACGACGACAACAACAACAACAACAACAACAACAACAACAACAACAACAACAACAACAACAACAACAACAACGACGACGACGACGCCGACGACGACGACGTCAACAACAACAACAACAACAACGACGACAACGACGACGACGACGACGACAACAACCACCACCACCCCACCACCACCACCGCCACAACAACAACAACAACAACAACAACAACAACAATCACAACCACAACCACAACAACAACAGCAACATCAACAACGACACCAGCATCATCATCCTCATTATCATCATCATGATCAGCCTCATCGTCATCATCGTACTCATCGTCGTCACCGTCATCGTCGTCTTCATCATAATCCTGATCATCCTGATCATCATCAGCAGCAGCATCAGGAATACCTCATCATCATCACAATCACAATCACGATCACCAGCACCTACAGTACATCATCAGCATCAACATGATCAGCAGCAGCAGCATCGTCATCATCATCACCACCACCATCACCATCATTCCCCATCAGCATCATCATGATCATCAGCATCATCAGCATCGACATCATCATCATCATCATCATCACCATCAGCAGCAGCATCAACAGCATCATATCGTCGTCATCATCACCAGCACAGTCGTCATGAGCGTCAGCATATCATCATCAGACTCATCATCATCATCATCATCAGCAGCAGCAGCATCATCGTCATCATCAGCATCAACGTCATCATCAGCATCACCACCAACACCATCATCATCACCAATCACCATCATCATTCCCCATCATCAGCATCATCATCATGAACATCATCATCTTCAGCATCATCAGCATTATCATCATCAAGCCCAGGGGCACGCAAGTGCGCCTCCACTCCCATGACACCCGGGGGCCCGGGGCACTGGGGTCAAGGTCTGAGGTTCCACGTTTGCCTCTGCCTGGGCCGGGTCAATTTAGGGCATGGCCCCGTGGCACTCGTGAAGTTACCGGCGCAAAATATTGTACGTGAGGGGCCATGGAGGCCCTCGCTTGCAGAGAGGGAAGAGGTGGTGGAAGAAGAAGGAGAAGAAGAAGAGGAAAAAAAAGAGGCGCAAGCAGCAGGCAAAAGCGGCCGGCCCAGAGGAGAGAAAGGAAAACATAGGTGTGAGGGGGTCGGTCGGCGTCGTCGGGGATCTCGGTTGCAGCAGCCGAAACAGTCCTCGTGGTCGCCGTAATTGCGGTCGTGGTGCTGCTGCTGCTGCTGCTGCTGATGCTGGTGCCCGCCGCTACGGCGTCTGCTGCTGTCACATTCGCGATGTTCACGGTAGTCGTGGCCGCTCTGGTGCTGCTCGTCGCGATGGTTTGCGATGGTGCTGCTGTGCGGTCGCCCCTGCTGGTGCCTTCTGCCTCCTCCTCCTCCTCCTTCACCTCCTCCTCCTCCTCCTCCTCCTCCTCCTCCTCCTCCTCCCCCACCCCCCTCCTCCTCGTCCTCGTCCTCCTCCTCCTCCTCCTCCTCCACCTCCTCCTCCTTCTCCCCCATTCCTTATCCTTGTAATTAACTCCTCCCTGTCTAACACTGACGACAACTTCACCGATTGAGGGCTGGTCGTTTTCAAACTGTGGCTCTCGCCCAAGCGCCACGCTCATTCGTTTTCAAAACTTGCAAGAGCTTAACGGATTGAGGGCGAGTCGTTTTAAAAATGTGGCTCTCGCCTTAGCGCCACGCACATTCGTTGCAAAGAATACAAGGGTTTCGCGGATTGAGGGCGGATGGCTTTCACAGTGTAGTTCTCGCCTTAGCGTCGAGCACAGTCGTTCTAAACATCTGGAAGAGCTTCACGAATTCAGGGCGGGTCGTTTTCAAAATGTGGCTATCGCCGAAGCGCCACGCACATTCGTTTTAAACAGTCGCAAGAGCTTCACGGATTGAGGGCGGATCGTCTTCAAAATGTGGCTCTCGTCTTAGCGCCGAGCACCTTTTTTCTAAAAGTTCGTAAGAGTTTCACTGATGGATGGCGGGTCGTTTTCATAAGTTGGCTCTCGCCGAAGCGCCACGCACATTCGTTTTTAACATTTGCCTGAGTTTCACTGATCCTCATGGTTACCGTACCAGAAACGGTGTTTTGAAACGATGCAGGACTGTCAAGGCGCAACAATTACATTGATTCGCGGTGTTGAAGTCCCAGGAGTTCTACTCTTATACGACTTGGGATCGCCAAGACGTAAGAGTCAGGTTAACTCGTGACGTTGAAGTCCTGAGAATTGTGTTATCACGTTTCAAGATGTTCACACGGTTGTCCCCCAACGGGGCAAGTCCCTCACTGGAAATGACCCCTTGTAACTTGTAGGGACCTCTGAAGAAGGATCTTCGAGGGAGGGTATATTTCAATATCGTTGACGAGTCTTGGGTTTACACTGGTCCTCCTCCTCCTCCTCCTCCTCCTCCTCCTCCTCCTCCTCCTCCTCCTCCTCCTCCTCCTCCTCCTCCTCTGGCGGCGTGAAGTGATGACGCCAGAGATCCTCCCTGCCTCTCGGTTCGTGGCTCGCCTCCCCAATCGGGCCCAGGAGCTCTTCGCGCGGGGGCTTTTCCATACCGCCTCCTCCTAGTTCCCCAGCCGGGCACCTAAGACCACCTCCTGCTTCCTCCGCCGCTTCAACTGGCCCCGAGACGGGATGTCTCTCAGCGAGGGCGGGCACGTCTTCACGGACGGGTCGGCCTACGAGGGCCACATCCCGCGTCTCTGTGAAGCGGGATAGGCGGTGGTGGTGACGCACAGGGACGGGGAGGTGGAACACGCGCTCTGCGGAGTGGTGCCACTGGCTGAGGTACCCCTCCAGGCAGCCCGCGGTTGGGAGGACTATCAAGCCCTCCAGCTTGCGCTGAATGCAGTGTTGAGCCCAGGCGTTCGGCGTCATTTGGATGGCGCTGGCACGATGAAGTGCGCCAAGGACCCTCGGACCGCGGCGACGCCCCAGAACCCGAGGGCCCACTGGTGGGCCCAAGTCAACGATAATTTGGACGGCGCGGCCGCCCATACGATCCCGCTCCACTGCTCTGAGAATGATGTTATCGGCAACCAGCTCCACTGCTCCACCCGCTGCCGAATGGCTCGGCAACCAGGCGGCCGACTGGTACGCCTAGTTGTTTCGCAGCTCAGACGAGGACCGCCGCTTTGTCATAGCTTGCCATGAGATTGCTCACCAGGTGTCGATTTCCTCGGCCAGGCAAGATGTGCATATAGCTGACGCCCTCTGTTTCGACCAAGTCCCCGTGGATTTGGCTGAAATCCATCACCTGAGAACGCCCGCGTCCTGCAGGACATGATGCTGAGAGGGGTTTGGGGCGGTGGAGGGGGCGGGAAGCACTCCCGCCCCCTCTGCCGTCCCAGCCACCCCCGCAAGCCAGTCCCCAGCAACCAGCAAGCCAAATCGGAAAAAATCAGATCGGCAAAATGAGCCAGATCGACAGAGTTGCAAATTCGATTTGATCGGGGTCGCACCAGACGGGTCGAAGCGAAACTGGCCCTCGGAATGTCGTCCGTCGTCGGGGATGGGCACGCGGGTTCGGCGGCGCCCGCCGCGAGTGCGGCTGGCGGCCCTGGGCCGCAGCTGGGCGAGAGGGCCTGGGCGAGCCCCCGGCCCTGGGGAGCCCGAGGCCACGTGTGCCTCGAGGGCCCCCGTCTCGTCCCCGATGTGAGCATCGTTTAAACCGATCCCTATCCCGACTGGCGTGGCCTGGGCCCCACTGGTCGATTTACCCCCCTAGATGGGAACATCCCCAGCTGGAGTCATAAGAGGGGCACATCCTCAGCTGGAGTAATAAGATGGTGGGGCTCGGGATGGGGATGGGGATGGGGATGGGGACCGCTTAAACGATACTGACAACTGGAGCCACTCTTGGGACTTCAATTCGTGCACGCGTTGCGGGTCGGTCGGCCGCCCTGGGAGTTCCTGGGGGCGCAGTGCTCTTGCGTCGGATTGTCCAGGCGGTCGGCCAGGCGGCCAAGAGCGGCAAGTAGCTTGGATGTTGCGAGGACTGCGCCCATCCCATCGAGACGGGCAGGGGGGGTCGGCCATTACCCTACCTGAGACTCCCCGGGCGGTCATGGCATCCACGCTGGGCCTTGATGGGGGTTCGCCCTACCGATGCGCACGCGGGTGCGATAGGGAGGAGCTGCTCATAAGCAAAAGGGATGGAAAGGCAAAGGAGGAGGAGGAGGAGGAGGAGGGTGAGGGTGAGGGGGAGGGGGAGGAGGAAGAGGAGGAGGAGGAGGAGGAGGAAGAGGAGAAAGACGACGAGGAGGACGAGGAGGACATGGAGAAGGAGCGCAGCACCAGCTGAAGGGGGCCACCCAATTCACAAGTACCAGCAAAACAAAGCAAGTCAAACCCCTTCCTCCAGTTCGTCGGGTTCGCGCTTCCTCCTCCCAAGGGCCCACGGCCCCAGCACTTCAGCCGAGGCGCGGGAGGAGAATCCACACAGCGCGATCGCGCGGACGAGGTAAACTCCTGACACCGAGCACAGGGCAGGTTATCTCCTCACCATGTATGACCCTGAAGTGTGAAAGTTGTATGGGCTTCACGGAAGGAGCAGGTGTCTGTTTCAAAATGTGGCTATCGCCCAGGCGCCGCGCCCATAATGTCTCCAAAGTTTGCAGAAGCTTCAACGATGGAGGGCGAACATGTTTCAGAATGTGGTTCTAGCCTTCGCGCTGAGCACATTATTTGTTAAAGTTTGCAAGAGTTTCCAGGATTCCCTTGGTTGAAGTCCTAGGGGTGATAGTTTGGCATCGCTTGTTCGCAACAGCCTCACAGATGGAGGGCGGGTCGTGTTCAACATGTGGTTCTCGCCTGAGCGCCGCGCACATTCGTCTTAAAAATTGAAAGAGCTTGACGGATGGAGGGCACATCGTTTTCAACATGTGACTCTCGTCTTAGCACCGCGCGCATCCGTCTTGAAAATCAGCCAGACCTTACGGATGGAGGGCAGGTCGTTTTCTAAATGTGGTTCTCGCATTAGCGCCGCGCACATGCGCCTTGAAAACCTGCCCGGGCTTCACGGATGGAGGGCGGGTCGTTTTCAAAATGTGGTTCTCGCGTCAGCGCCGAGCACATCACCCTAAAAAACGCATTAGTTCAACGGATGGAGGGCGGTTCGTTTTCAAACTGTGGCGTTCGCCATAGCGCCGCGCACATTCGGTTTGAGCGTTTACCACATATTCAAAGAGTCGCACGGCTAACGTACCAGATACGTTGTGTTGGCACGATGTCGGACCGTCAGGGTGCAACAGTTACGATAATTCGCGGTGCTGGAGCCCCAAGAACGGCATTCAGGCACGATTCAGATCGCCAAGACGCAACAGCAACGGCGATTCGTGACCCGCGGCGTTGAAATCCCAGGGATTGCGTTCTGGCACAAATCAGTTTCCCAACGGTTGGTTTCCAACGGGGCCCTCCATTCAGTCAAAGTGAGTCCTTGTAGGAGCCTATGAAAAAGGGAACCCAGAGGGAGGGTCTACTGTAACCTCGTTGACGGGTCTTGGGTTTACAAGGAGCACCATCCCCTCCTCTCCTTCCTCCTTCCTCATTGCTCCTTCCTCCTTCCTCCTTCCTCCTTCCTCCTTCCTCCTCCTCATCATCATCATCCGCCTCCGCCTCCGCCTCCGCCTCCGCCTCCGCCTCCGCCTCCCCCTCCACCTCCGCCTCCGCCTCCGCCTCCGCCTCCTTCGCGTCCGCCTCCGCCTCCTCCTCCTCCTCCTCCTCCGCCTCCTCCTCCTCCTCCTCCTCGTTATGTGTCCCCATACAAGTTGTCCAAGTTCCTAATATGTTTGCATACGATTCGCATTCGCATTCGTTGTATTATTATTGTTCGCATCCTTTTTCAGATCAACGGTATTATTATTCTAGACGCGTCGCGTAACCCCACCAGCCAGCCCCGGCGCTGCTGCTTCCCTCGGCGGTGGGTTTAGTTTGCCTGCTCGGCGCGCGCGCCAGCAATTAGTTTGCTCGTGGCCCGAGCTTTCGCTGCTGACGCTGTCGGACCCGTTGGCCTGCAGCTGCGACTAACCCCACCAGCCCATCCAGAAACGATGCCCAGAGGAATCCCACCAGCCCTCTGGGCGTAGGTGGTCTAGAGCAGATCCTCTTCCACCCCTCCCTCTTCCCCCTTGGGGAGGGGTTTACCCCTCCCCCTACCCCCTCCCCTGGACCTGGACGGGGGGGGCCGCGGGTAGTTAGAGCGTCCCAGATGGCCCAAGACGGCTCCAAGAGCGCCTCAGAGAACCCAAGATGAGCTCCAAGATGGCTCAAGATAGCGCAAGATCGCTCGAGATGGCTCCTAAGATGGTTCCAAGAAGCCCAAAGACGGCCCCAAGATAACTCCAAGTGGCCAAACAGCTCCCCAAGGAGGCCCCGAAGAGGCCAAAATCGTCCCAAAACCTAAGGAAAATCAATGATTTTTGCTTTCTCGCCTTTTCGCTTCCGATGGCCATCCGAGGCCTGGAGATGGTTCCAAGATGGCCCAAGAGGGCCCCAAGAGAGCCCCAAAAGAGCCCCAAGACGGCCCCAAGAGCGCCCAAGAGCACTCCAAGAGCGTTCCAAGAGGGGTCCAAGAGGCGATTTTAGGGGCTTCCGAGGGGGGACGCTAATTAAACCCCCCCTCTTGTTTGATCGATCTCCTCCAAGATGGCCCCAAGAAGCGCCCAGGAAGCCCCAAGAGGTCCCAAGATGGCCCCAAAATGGCCCCAAGAGGCCCCCAAGAGGCCCCCCGGAGGCCCCCAAGAGACCCCCAAGAGGCCCCAAGAGCCCCCCCAGATGCACCCAAGATGCTCCAAGAGGCCTCGGCGAGAATGCCTAATCATTGATTCTACACAGGTTTTAGCCACATGGAGGCCTCTTGGGGGGGGGCACGGATTAAGATGACTCCAAGAGCGTCTGGGAGAGCCCAAAATGACCTCCAAGATGGCTCAAGATATCCCAAGATGTCTCATAATGGCTTCCTCTGTGTGCTGCCCACTTCTCTGATCGAGGCAATTCCTCTGGGCATCGTTTCTGGATGGGCTGGTGGGGATTCGCGAAGCGACAACAATTGCCTCGATCAGGGAAATGGGCAGCACACCGAGGAAGGGTCCCCCAGTGGAGGCCTTTTGGAACGTCTTGGGGGCCTCTTGGCGGCTTAGAGCGCCGCGGGTGCCTCGGAGCGCTTCTTGGGGCCTCTTGGGGGTCTCTTGGGAGCATCTTGGAGGCCGCTTGGGCGCCTGTTGGGGCCTCCTGGGGCCTTCTGGGCGCCTCTTGGGGCCCTCTTGAAGCGCTCTTGGGAGCCTTGGGAGCGCTCTCGGGGCATCTTGGAGGACATCGATCAAACAAGAGGAGAGCATCAATTAGCGCTGCCCCTCGCGAGCCAAAAAGTCGCCTCTTGGGGCGCTCGCTCTTGGGACGCTCTCTCTTGGGCGTTCTGGGGACCGTCCTGGGGCTCTCTTGAGCCTCTCTTGAGCTCTCTTGGCCCATCTTGGAGCCATATTGAGGCCCCAGATGGCCATCGGAAGCGAAAAGGCGACAAAACCAAAAGCATTGATTCTCGTAAGGTGTTGGAAGGATGTTGGCCTCTTCGGAGCCTCCTGGGGGAACTCTTTGGCCACTTGGAGCCGTCTTGGAACGGTCTTGGGGCCTCTTGGAGCATCGTGGAAGCAATATTGAGGCATCGTGGGAGATCTTGCGCCATCTTGGAGGTCATCTTGGGCTCTCCCAGGCGCTCTTGGAGTCATCTTAATCAGTGCCCCCCTCCAGGAGGCCAAAATGGGGCCAAAACATGAATAAAACAAATGATTGTGGCTTCCTCGCCGAGGCCGTTTTAGACGCTCCAACTACCCGCGGATACCCCTGTCCAGGTCCAGGGGAGGGAGTAGGGGGAGGGGTAAACCCCTCCCCGAAGGGGAAGAAGGGGGTTGGAAGAGGAAGCTCCCTAGACCACCTACGCCCTAAAGGGCTGGCGGGATTAGTATTATAATTCGTCTTCTTACTACTAGTTTTGCTATTGTTTTTTGTATTAGTGCTACGTATTCTTGTTATTCGGATTCCTCCTCCTCCTCCTCCACCTCCGCCTCCGCCTGACCCTCCTCCTCCTCCGCCTCCGCCTCCGCCTCCGCCTCCGCCTCCGCTTCCGCCTCCGCCTCCGCCTTCGCCTCCGCCTCCTCCTACGCCTCCGCCTCCTCATCCTCCTCCTCTTGTTCGTCGTCTTATTATTCGTATTCTTCATACGATTTGTAATATTAGTAATAACAGTAGTAGTCGTAGTAGCAGTATTAGGATTGTTAGTACTAGTATTATTCGTAGTAGTCCTCTTCGCCTTCATGATATTATGATACTGATAGTGTTCGTCTGCTGTTTCGCATTATTACTCGTAGTATTCGTCTTAGTCTTAGCATTCGCCGTCGTAGTACTAGTATTCTGATTCGTAGTCTTATACGTACTCGTAGCAGTATTGCTATTATTCGTCTGCGGTTTCCTCCTCCTCCCCCTCCTCTTCCTCCTCCTCCTCTTCCTCCTCCTCCTCCTCATTGCTCGTCTTCCTCCTCCTCCTCCTCCCCCTCCTCCTCCTCCTCCTCCTCCTTTTCCGCCTTCTCCTCCTGCTCCTCCTACTCCGCCTCCTCCGCCTCCTCCTCCTCATCCTCATCCTCCTCATCCTCCTCCTCCTTCTCATCCTCCTCCCGCCTCCTCCTCATCCTCCCCTCCTCCTCCTCCTCCTCCTCCTCCTCCTCCTCCTCTTCCTCCTACTCCTCTTCCTCCTCCTCCACCTCCTCCTCCTCCGCCTCCTCCAAACCGGATATAGCAAGAAAGCAGAAATGATCGATGTGACTCTGAGCGTTGGCAAAGTTTAGACTTCTGGTGGGGGCGGCGCTAATTGAGTACCCCCCCCTCTTTGATCGAACTTCTCCTAAATGGCCCCAATGGCGCCCCAAGAGGGCCCCAAGAGGCGCCCAGCAGACCCCAAGAGGCCCGAAATTGGTCCCCAAGAGGTTCCCGGAAGACCACCAAGAGGTCCCAACGCTCCAAGAGGCCCCAGGAACAGCCAAGAGGCCCTCAAGAGGCCCTCAATACGCCCAAGATGCCTTCAGAAAGCTCTCAAGAGACATCCGATGAGACATCCAAGAAACCTCTGGCCGTTCTGATCACCCTCCTCCCCTTCATCATACGATGCGTGTGAGTCTTATAAATACAATACTATCTATGCGATTGTTTTCTTCGTAGTCTTGATATGCGTAATAGCACCACGAAAATTAGTATACGATTATTCGTATTCACAGTATTGGTATTATTGATGCAAGTATTGCTCGTAGGTTTGGCATTGTTTCTATTATAATAGGTGTGGTCACCCGTATTTCTACTATATAATTCGTACTCCGCAGCATCATCATCATCATCATAATCAGCATCAGCATCAGCATTATCATCAGAATAATCATCATCATCAGAATCAGCATCATCAGCATCATCACAATCAGCATCATCAACAGCATCGTCATCATCATAATCATTATCAGCATCTTCAGCATCATGGCATCATCAACAGCATCAGCGTCAGCATCAGAAGCCGCATCATCAGTTATCAGCATCATTATCATCATCGTCAGCATCATCAGCGGCCGCATCGTGATCATCATCAGCATCATCATCACCATCATCCGAATCAGCATCCGCATCAGCAGCATCATTTTCATCATCATCATCATCATCATCATCATCATCATCGTAATAACAATCAGCAGCATCATCATCGTCACCATCAGCAGCAATATCATCCTCATCATCATCATCGTCAGTGTCATCAGCATCATAATCAGCAGCAGCATCATCAGTACCAGCACCAGCATCCTCAGCATCATCAGCAGCGTCACCATCAACAGCATCATCATCATCAGCAGCATCAGCACCACAATCATCATCATCATCATCATCCTCATCGTCGTCATCATCATCATCAGCATCATCATCAGCATCGTCATCATCATCATCATCATCATCATCATCAGCTGCGTCATCATCATAATCACCATCATCATCACCATGTTCAGCATCATGGCATCATCAACAGCATCGGCGTCAGCATCAGCAGCAGCAGCATCATCAATTATCAGCATCAGCATCATCATCCGCACTGCCATCATAATCAGCATCATCAACATCATCAGCGTCAGCATCAGCAGCATCGTCGTCGCCATCATCAGCATCATCGGTATGTATCAGCAGCATTACAAGTATCATCATCAGCATCATCATCATCAGCATCAGCATCTGCATCAGCAGCATCATCATCGTCGTCATCATCAGAATCATCATCATCATCGTCGTCATCATCATCAACATCATCAGCATCGTAATCAGCATCATCATCATCATCATCATCATCCGCCTATTCCCCCTCCTCCCTCCTCCCTCCTCCCCCTCCTCATCCTCCTACTCCAATGTCTCCTCCATCCACCCTGGCTTGAGGTATGTGGCGTTGCGTGAAGCGTCTAGTGTATCATAGACTCATAGAATAGAATAGAGGAGACAAGAAGATTGTATATGTGTGAGTAGAGTCGAATCGGACCGGCCTAGAGCAGAGTAGGAGAAGAGCAGAGGAAGTAGACTAATTAGGGTAGGGTAGGGTAGAATGAATAAAAATAGGGCAGAGTAGAGTGGAGTAGAATAGAGCAGAGTAGAGTAGAGTGGGGCAGGGTAGCGTAGAGTAGGTCAGGGTGGAGCAGAGTAGAGTAGAGCAGAGTAGGGTAGATGGTGGATTAGAGTTGGGTCGATTAGAGCAGAGCAGAGCAGAGGAGGGTAGATTCAAGTAGGTTACAGTCGAGTAGAGTAAGAGAAGAGTAGGGGAGGGTAGAGAAAAGTAGACTCGAGTAGAGAAGAGTAGAGTACAGTTCAGTAGAATAGAGTAGGGTAGAGTAGATTAAAGTAGAGTAGAGTAGGGCAGGGCAGGCTAGGGCAGAGTAGGGCAGTGTAGAGCAGAGCAGAGTAGAGTAAAATAGATGATAGATGATAGATTAAAATTAGGCCGGATAGAATAGAGTAGAGCAGTTCAGAGCAGAACAAAGAAGAGCAGAGATGATCAGAGTAGAGGAGAGTAGAGTAGAGTAGGTGAGAGTAAAGCAGAGTAGAAGTAAGTAGAGTAGAGAAGAGTAGATGAAACGTGTAGTACAGAGTTGAGTAAGACTAGAGCAGAGTAGAGTAGGGTAGATGGTAGAGTCAAGTCGGGTAGAACAACTACAGTAGAGTAGTCCACGCCAGTCCAGTCCAGTCTGCTTCAGTCCAGGCTACGTCAGTCCACTTCAATCCAATTAATGTCAGTCTTCCGATCTATGTGGCATCTGCGCTGGCTGATACTAACTATGTGCTGTTCCTCCTTTACGCGTTGCCTAGAGAGGGTTCTCACTTGTTTGAGGAGAACCAATGGATGCCCGACGCGGCTGGCCCCGACGATCCTCAGGGTTCCCCTACCTTGTTTCCTTACCGGAGGGGGTCTTCGGGGATTCCCGGTCTTGTTCCTTACAGGGGCCCTTGGTTCCTCGGTCCTGTTTTCTTGCGAAGGTTCCTCGGGTTCCCAGGGCTTGTTCCTTGCTCGGGTTCTTCGAGTTCCCTGGTCGGGTTCATTGCTTGGGTTCCTCTGGTTCCCCAGTCTTGTTTCTTGCTCAGGTTCCTCGGGCTCCCCGGTGTTCTTCCTCGGCTTCCCCGACATCGCAAGGCAGTGCCGAGCAATGCCAAGCACGGCGCACATGCAGTGGGAGGCTGTCTTCGAACTGGCATCACGCTGGGTTCAGCTCTTAATTGGGCCTCGCGCGGAGGGAAAGTCCTCCTCATCATCCACTCTCTTTTTCCCTTTACAGAGGCGAAAAGGAAGGATTCCTCAGTAAGGATTGCTTTAGTCATGACTCCTGCTCCTCCACCCTTTCCTCCTCGTCCTCTTCCTCCGGATGGCCTCCGCCTGTCCCCAACGTGGCCCGAGAGTGGCCCAAAAAGGGAGAGGATGTAGCGGGACGACGTGAAGAGGAATCGGAAGGAGGGAGACGAGAGGACAGGGACGAGGCGGCGAGGCGAAAGAAAGGGAGGAGAATTCCCCAATCAGTGCTTGCACTGAAGGGGTCATCGCGAAAGTTGAAAGATTTGGCGAAAGTTTCCCGCCGACCTTGGTAGCAGGCTGGGTTCCCGGGTTCCCGGTTCCGGCTTCCCGGGGTCCCGGTTATTGGTTCTGGGCCGATTTCGGTAGGTTCTGGGCTCCCGGGTTCCCGGTCGATCTCCTCAACGAAAACCATCCACTGATTGGGGCTCTTCTCTGGTGCAGTATATATATATATATATATATACATATACATATACATACATACATAGGATGAGGCAGAGGAGGTGGGGAGGGCCTCCGCCTCTCCAGCAGAGCAAAACCCTGCACGAGCACATTTCGGAGGTCCGCCGGATCTCTCAGGTCAGCCCCCACCGTATCACCGATCCGTCGACATCGGCCGGTGCCGGGCCACTGGCGGCGTTCGACCAGGAACGCCCGAGCCGGCGTCGCCGCAGCGTCGGCGCGGCACGAACCTGCCGTGCCCGCCGAAACCTGCCCCCGGCGGGCCCCAACCGTCCGACGGCCTGCACGGGCTGCGAATAGGCCGCCGACACGGCGGTGGCCGCCAGCAGCGGCAGCGGCGGGGCCAGCTGCAGCGGCGGGGGGGCGAGCTGCTGCGGATGGGGCCTCGAGGCACGCGCGCGGGAGCGCCAGGTGAGGGCAGGGGGGCCGCCGGGGCGGGGGGAAGCTAGTTGATTGTCTCCCCGTGCGAAGGATCCGACGACCACTCCGACAAACCCTGCCATCCACCCCTCAGCGTCGGGGGCCGACGACCACTCCGACAAGCCCTACTTTCCACCCCTCCAGTCTTGGGCCAAAGGCTCAAGTGCAATGAAGCAAATCATACGTCAAAACACGTTACCCCCACATGTTCGATACCACGCCTTGCCTAGAGACTGCACGTTGAATCATGTAACAGGCCCATGTCGGATACCTCCCGTTATGGGCCTACACCTTTGAAAATACATGCTAAATACATGTGCCGAACGCATGTTCGACACCCCCCACAGAGCACGTATCTTTACGTGTGAAGCATCCGATGGCCGCACGCTCGATACCAACCTTGGCGCCTACACACGTGAGAACACCTGCCAAATGCACGCAGGGGCGCATGTTGGATATCCCCCCTGGCGCACACCCCCGCTTGCGCATGTTTTTCACATACGAACATCCGACGATCACTCCGACGCATCCCGCCTTACACCCCTCGGACCAACTGCCAAAGGCCCCACGGAGAAAAAGAACCCTGGGCCCGCGCCCTCAGCGGGAAAATCAATCATACTCAAAAGCCACGCGCAGGAGCGCGTAGGCGAAAGAAGCCAACGCCAGCCTATCGTCACCGTTTTGCGGGAGCGACGGCACAACGGCGGTCGCTTAGTCTACAGCGTGCGTGGCAGGGCGAGGAAGATTAGGATCGGGTGTTGCTAGAAGTACCCCTGGCCCAAGATGCCCTCAGCTTTTCGCTCCATGTTGGAGCCCCTGGGGCCCTCCGGACCTCGTGAGGGGTGCTCTGGAGGCCGTCTGGGCCACCCCGAGAATCCTGGGGGCACCTTGACCCAAGGGCGTTTCTGGCAACACCCACGCAGGTACCCCTCGCGCTGCCGAAGCCAGAGGCAGCTGCTGCAGGCGGGGCTCGGGCCGCGTGCCAGAAGGCCGAGAGCGGGTAGCCCACGTTCCTCCGCCCCCCCCCCTTTGTGGTCCTTGCATGTGCTGTTCGTACTCTTTGGGGTCCGCCCCCCTTGGTATGGGAAAGAGAGAGGAGGAGGAGGAGGAGGAGGAGGAGGAGGAGGAGGAGGAGGAGGAGGAGGAGGAGGAGGAGGAGGAGGAGGAGGAGGAGGAGGGGTGGGCAAGAGGGGGGCAAGGGGCGCTGGGTTCATCAGCAGACCGTCCTGTTGACTCCACTCCCAATGTGATGTGCGGGGGCTGCTGGTCATCGTGCTCTGCGTGGGCTTCCCGGCAACGAGGCAGTAGCAGCGCTGGCAACGCGAGGTCAAGCGCATCAGATGCGAGCTGGAAGGTTCGTTGATAAACGCTGGCGATACGATGCTCGCCCAAGCGAGCTGGCACGCTCGTCGGAGTGAGCTTCCTGGCAACGAGGCAGCAGCAGAGCTGGCAACGCGAGGTCAAAGCGCACCGAGGCGAGCTGCCACGTTCGTGGACAAATGCTGGCGATACGATGCTCGCCCAAGCGAGCTGGCACGCTCGTCGGAGTAAGCTTCTTGGCCACAAAAGAGCAACAGAGCTGGCAACGCGAGGCCGAAGCGCACCAGAGGCGACCTGACACCTTGGTAGAAAAACGCTGGCAATACGATGCTCGCCCAAGCGAGCTGGCACGCTCGGAGTGAGCTTGCTGGCGACTCCTCCCCCCCTCCTCCGTCCTCCTCTGCTGCGCCCTCCTGTCCTGCGGGTCCTCCCCCGCCCGTTGCCCACGACTCGCAGAATTGCCAGGTGTGGTGAAGAGACTGGCTTCTCCGCAGCAGGCCAGGGCTGGGAGGGATCT
>CAUYUJ010003525.1:0-122500 GCA_963575745.1 Prorocentrum cordatum | reverse complement strand
CACCAACTACTATTCCTCGTGCGCACCCGACCTCCTCATCTTCCTCATGCTCATCATCTCACGGCGATACGCTCTCCGTCCACCAAGTTCCTCCTCGCTAGTGCTCTCTTCTCCTCACCTTTTGTTCATCGCCATGTTCCACGTCCCTGCCTTTCTGTATTCGACCTCCTCACTCTTCCCTCCCTCAGTCCCTGAGCCCCCAATATGTCCCAGCACTGATTCGAAAGAAACGGCCTTACTAGAAAAAAATCGCCTGTGCAACGACATGTCTAGCCTGACTCCGTGGCCAAGTCTGGCCTCGTTAGACGTTGCTCGTCCGAATCGTCACTGCAGCGCTGCTCCCCCTCATAAGTCATTATATATTGAAGGTCGAAACTGCCTGCAAATAAACTGGAGTGCAGCGCACAATCTTCGACGTTCCACAGGCACACGGAAGGGGAGTGCGGCTCGTCTTCAGAGCAGGGCTCTCGCCTCAGCGCCGAACACACCCGTCTTCTGCGACGGTCACACGGAGGAGGAGGAGGAGGAGGAGGAGGAGGAGGAGGAGGAGGAGGAGGAGGAGGAGGAGGAGGAGGAGGAGGGGGAGGAGGAGGAGGAGGAGGAGGAGGAGGAGGAGGAGCGCGCGGCCTCGAAAGAAGCTCCTCCTAGCAGAACACGGTGGTGGCGCCGCTGCCACCGCGGCGCTTCAGCTGCTTCAGCCGAGCGCGGGGGGCCTCCAAGACGGCTCCAAGCCCAGACGGAGGACCCGAACGGACACTTCGAGTCCTCGGCAACAAATGGCCCCCAGGAGGCCCCAAGTGGTTCCCAAGAGGCCCCAAGAGGCCCACAAGAAGTCCCTGGAAAGCCCGAAGAGGCGCCCAAGAGGCTCCCAAGAGGCCCTAAAAAGGCTCCCAAGAGGCCCAAAAAATTCCTCCCCAGAGGCCCCCGAGAGACTTCGAAAGGGACCCCAAGAACCATCCCTGAGGACTCTGGCCCACGTCAGCGTCGTCGTCGTTGCCGCCGCCGCCGTTGTCGTCGTCGTCGTCTCTTTTCAAAGGTCGGCGGCACCGGCCGCAAGGCTGTCGTAATCCAGCCACTGTGGGCGCGGGCCCCTAGGATCATCTGTGCAGATGAGGACTCTGAGGGACCCGAGGACGCTTCACTGACTACCTGCGTTATGGCGGCTGCCAGGTGCGTATGTATACATATATGTGTGTATACCAGAAACTGCACAACACATGCTGTTCAGGACGCCAGGGCTCTCGGCACACATCCTCGCTTTCCCCTGCGCCCTGCTTGAACACCCCACGGCGCCTGCGACGGCATGACGACCAGCCTGATCAGGCCGCGGGCGAGAAGATCGTTCGGGCGCGACCAGAAGGAAGGGAAGCCAGAGAGAAGGGAAGGAGAGAAGAAACAGAAGGAGGAAGAGGACAAAGGGCTCCCACAGCCCGCACCGTCCCCCTCCCCTCCCGCCTGCGCAGAACAGCAGACAGAGGAAGAGTAAAGAGCCAGATGTTGTGACGCCCAGCAGAGTTCCAACTCCGAGCCCGCTCTGAACCCTGGGTCGACACCATCCTCGCCACTGTTGCCAGGCGTCACGCGCCACTTCGAGACACACATGGACACACGACGGCTCAGCTTCCACATCAGAATAAGAACAACAAGAACAGACAGAACAGACAAACGAGGAGGCACTGCACGAGAAGGACAGCTGGGCACAAAAGATACACAGAGGGGTGAATGGAACAGAACTGATACATGGACAGAAGGGACAGAAGGGACGAAGGAATGGAGGAACAAAGGGGACACAAGCAATTCAGAGTACACGCGACACGTGACAGAAGTGTGGGCAGTCTTCAGCGGCCTCCGCCCAGACATTATGGAGCCAGGGGGAACCGTGTACAAGGTGGGCATATTGAGATATGTACGCATACATACATACATACATACATGCATGCATGCATGCATGCATGCATGCATGCATGCATGCATGCATACATACATACATACATACATACATACATACATACATACATATAAACATACATATATACATACAGACAGTCATACATACAGACATACATACATACATTAAATACATTAAACACATTAAATACATACATATATGTATACCTACATACATACCGACCTACCTACCTACCTACCTACCTACCTAGTTACCTAGCTACCCACCTACCTACCTACCTACCTGCATACATACCTACCGACAGACAGACAGACAGACAGACAGACAGACAGACAGACAGACAGACAGACAGCCAGACAGACAGACATACATACATACATACACACATACACACATACACACATACACACATACATACACACACATACGTACGTACATACATACATACACATATGTATACATACATCGATGCACAAGATCCGATCATTTAAGAAAAAATATGAAAGGTGTGGGCGCCGACTGGAGAGCGTCCGCAAGGTAACGGACGCCCGCAGGCTGAAGGCGAGGTAGAGCTGCCGCCATGGCAGCAGCAGGCAACGGCAGAGACCACGTAAAACCCGCCGTCGTCGCCGAGGCCATCACTTAATCGGAATCATCAAAAGTCCCGTCCCCCGCCCGCTCCACCCGAGCCTCCACCCTCCCGAGATCAGCCTCCTCCGTTCGGAGGGGCAGAGACGGCAGGTCGGGCACAGGGTCGGGCGTCTCTGCGCCAACCTCCGACAAAGCTTGGCATGGGGTCAGATGCAAGCCCTTGGCGGCCTTTGCAATCTTACGGAGCTGCTTGTCACGGGTCGAGGGGACGGCGAATGGCCTTTTTGCAAGGAGCCTTCAAGGCTCTCTCGACCATGAGGCAGCACCAAGAAACCAGCACACTTCGAATATATTATAACTCGGCCAGTCCTCTGGGCCGAATGACCGCGCTCATTAAAGGAACGGATGGCCTCGGCCCCTTCGTCACTGGACGGGTTCCCAGGAGGGGGAAGAGGCGGAAGCATACAAGCAGCAAAAAGGGATTGGTCTGCCTTCGCCAAAGCGACCGATGTCACGCGCACACATCGACACGCACCATCGAACCGATCGTACCGTGGACCGTCCTGGACACGGAAGCAGTTTAGTGTCCTCTTCCGTCCCCGTTCTTCCCGCTCATGCCCCGTCTCCTTCTACCCCTGCTCCCCGCTCCTCCTCCTCCTCCTCGTCCTCCTCCTTCTCCTCCTCAAGCCTCGTCCTCCGCACTCCTCCCCGCTCCTCCTACCCCTCGCCAGCACCATCGTCTCAGTCGGCATTACCATCAGCGTTCGCAGTTACGCATCATCATCCTCATCACCCACCTCAACATCACCATCATCACCATCATCACCATCATCGGCTGAATCAGCTTCATCATGAACATCAGAATTACCATCATTAACGACTACAGCATCATCAACATCAGCGGCAATGTCATCATCAGCAGCACCAGTATCGGAATCATCAGCTTGACAAACAGAATTGTCATCATCATCATGACAATCAGCACCACCATCCTATACATCATCATCAGAATCACCATCAGTATCATCATTATCAGCATCGCCACAATAATCAACAATACCATCAACATCGTCATCATCCACCATCACCATCATCATGAGCAACACCAGCATCATCACCATCATCGACAGCACTATCAGCATCATAATCATCATCACCGTCATCAGCATCATCAGCAGCAGCCTCATCAGCAATACCAGCAGCACCAGCACCATCATCATCAGCATCAGCATCATCCACATCAGCATACCAGCAGCAGCATCATCATCAGCAGCATCATCACCGTCGCCATCATCATCAAGCATCACCACCATCACCGCCATCATCATCATCAACACCATCATCAACATCAACCTCAACATCACCATCATCGTCATTACAATCAGCGCGTTTATCCGCATCATGAGCATCAGCATCAGCATCAACATCCTCAGCATCACCGTCACCACCGTCACCATCACCATCACCATCACCATCACCATCACCATCACCATCACCATCACCATCACCATCACTATCCTGATTTGCACAAAAAAAGCACTAGTTATCACCACCACCATCACAATCACCATCACCAGCACCACGCCCACTACAAAAGCTTACAACAGAAGAGGGGAGAAACAAAAACAAATGCCGATCCCTCGAGGTTCATCGGCGCGCGAAATGCTCCCCCCAAAACACCTCCCCCGGGAGCCCGGCCCCGTCGATTTGGAAGGGGAGGTCTTTCCCGACAGGTCTTTGGGGCACCTTGCTCCAGAAATTCGCACGGTGCCCCAGATGGTCCAGGATGCCTGCAAGACGCCCTAAGAGACTTCGAAAAGACCTCCCAAGAGGGCCCAAAGAGGCCAAAATCGTTGATTTTGAAAACCTCGCACGATCACAAGGGAGGAAGGAGGGGGGCACCTTTCATCCTGCGTGGCGAAAGGCAGGGGTTCAGCCTCCAGCCAGCCGCCCGCACGCTCAGTGGCGGGCAAACAGATGCAGGGCGGGAGGGAGGAAAAAACTCTCCAGCTCCAGCCCAGATGGCCGCGGAGGGGATTTGTTCCCAGGGGGTTTCCTGCAGGTCAACGACCTAGGGAGGGGAGGGGCAGGAGCGGGGGGGGGGGCAGGGCGGCGACGGCGGGCGCGGGCAACCTGCAATAGGCGACCCGCGGACCGCAGACCCAGACCTTCGTGTCCGAGTCGGGCCAGGTGGCCCGCGTCGCAGCCACGCCAGCAGATATCTTTGCTGCGTCGGCCGAGTCTGGCGACGCGAACACAACAAGCATCTGGTGCCACACGCTGTGGTAGCGTGGGCCACACACGTTGCCAGCGAGCGAGCGCCACAGCCGTTGTGCCACGCGAAGCGTGTTGAATAAAGACGGCGGCCACTGACAGCTCGCCCGCAACGAGCACAGATTCACACAGGCAGGCCTGGTCTCACTCACAAGGCTCCATAGCCAGACCCTCGGTCGCCAGGGCACGCGTAGCGTGGTGGATATATTCGGAGGGTGCTGGCGTAGGCGCTGCGCAGGTGCTGCGTAGGTGCTGCGTAGTGCTGCGTCGATCATGTCGTAACAGAGCACGAACTCAACAACAACAACACCTGATCGCACAGAAAGAATGAGACATCGAATCAGCTGTGAGCAGAACCTCTTATTGCCACAGCTAACCGATGGGTGCCCATTGCCAGGTCACGCGTAGCGTGTGGTATATACATGCACCCAGGTACACATATCGAAAGAACTTCAGGTCGCGCGAAGCGCTCAGGATATCACTTTCGATCATATAAGCGGCACGGGCACATTAAATGAAATATCAAGTGCTGGCGTGGTGCTGCGTAGGTGCGGCGCAGGTGCTGCGTAGGTGCTGCGTCGGTCTTGTCGAAGCGGCGCACGAACTCAACAACAACAGAAATTCACACAGTGAAAGCGAGAGGCGTCAACGGCCATAATGTCTGCAAGCGATAGCCTTGTCACGCGCAGCGTGCGGAATATAGAAGTGCAGAGTTGCCCCAGCTTATGACTCGCCCGACAAGGACGCCAGGACGCGCGTAGCGCTCTGAATATAATACACTTGCTCACGCTGCTGGGCGGCTCCGACTCCACACAAGAAATGACACACGAAATGACAAGTGCTGGCGTAGTGCTGCGTAGGTGCTGGCGTGGGTGCTGCGTAGGTGCTGCGTAGTGCTGCGTCGATCATGTCGTAGCGGAGCTCGGACTCAACAACAACAGAATCACACACAGCGAAGCAAAGTGAAGCAAATGCGACAGCACCGATTAGCCTGCAAGAGATGGCGCGCAGACCGCGCTCGGAAGGGGAACCCATCCCTTTCAGGGAACCCCAAACAAAAACAGACTCCCGAGAACCTCGCGCGATCACGAATGAGGAGGGAGGGGGGCACCTTTTGATCCTGCGCGGCGAAAAGCAAGGGTTCAGCCTCCTGCCAGCCGCCCACCTCAAACCGCCAGGAGGCACCACCTCCACAAGAAAACCCCAACCTCGCGCAGGGGGGGGGGGGCCAACTGCAAAGGGCCACCCGCAGGTAGACGCAGAAAAATCCAGAGGCAGGGGGCGCGCGCGCCCTGCGGCACCGAAGGGGGGAGCCACGTCACGATGGCCCCAAGGAGGGGGGCCCCACTTTCAACGCGGGCGATGCGCGCCGCCCCGGTTGCACAGAGTTGGAAGGCAGGCCTCTGCAAGCCTTCCCTGGGCCACGGCCCCCCCGAGCCCCTCGCGCCCGACCCGCTGGAGCAGCGGGGGCCCCCTGCGTGAAGGTGGCCCGCCGCTGGGGCGCGGGCACCGGGGGCCTCCTTGGCGGGATCCTGTCCGCGATCGCCGAGAGGCGGTACACTTCCCCCGCCTCCCTGTAATCCTCTGCGTCCCAAGTTGGGGCGTCTGGGAATTTCACCCGGGCGCCGCCCTCCGCTGGCGCTGAAGCGCCCAGCCAGTCGTCGACCTCGGGGGGGGAGTAGAACCAGTCCACGGTGAGCCCCGGTGCGCGAAGGAGGTCCTCACAGGCCGATGCCGCACCTGCGAGGAGTCGTCGCCCTGACAGATGGACTCGGCTTGCGTAGAAGCAACGGTGAAATCGAGCACGAGGATCTGCGCCTCCCATCGGTGGGGGAGCCGCGGGCGACGTGAAGTAAAAAATCGATGGCGCCACAAGGCCTACGCAACACCCCCTCTCTGGAATCCAGGCGCGCTGGTTGACACCACTGCGTCGCAGGTCGCCAATCGAGAGACACTTTCAGCGCGCGCTCTTGAGCGCCGCGAGGATCGCGATGCACGAGAGCACAAGCGGACCGCACTGTCGTTCCAAGCGAGCTCGCGGATCATCCCGCTAGAGGTACCCCCCTACTGGTGCTCTTCCTTCAAAAACTGGCACACATTCACCTGGCGATCGTCGCAAGACGCACGATTGCCGAGACCAGCCTCGCGCCACGCCTCCTCGGCGCAGTGTCGGGCGCCGCAAGCGCCCGTGCTGCCGCCACCTTCGGCGACCGAGCAGATGCCGCAAGGCGGGATCGCCTGCCCGATCCCCACCAGCGTCTCCCCTCTCGCCCACGACGGCAGCGAGGTGTCTGGACCGCCTGCCGCGGCCACCAGCAGCCAGACGGAACGTAACCGAAGCCCCGCGGACACATCCGCGGCCTCCTCGGGGCGAAGGCCAGAGCGGAACCCCATACCTCTCGGCGCGCTGTCGCGGCCACGTCTTGCCCCGCGCCAGGGCACCCTTCGGAACCGAGCGCGTCGAGCAGCATGCGTCACGAACAATCTCTACAGCATGAAATCATCGAGGGCCTCACTCAGCGCCAACTTCTCGCCAGTCACGGTACACCCTAGCGGGCGACCGATCGCCCGAAAGAGAATCCTCGCGCCCCCGATCGAAAGCATATTTGCATGCTCGAGCACGGCCTTCCTGAAGGCGAGCCTGTTGGATCTCCGACACCACGCTCGCTGATCCAGGCGAGCAACTGCTCCGTGGCCTTCCGCGGGGCCGTCGTGAAAGTGGCGGCGACAGCTTTGCACAGGCCACACGGGCATTCCACTGCTCTGGAGGAGTGCGGCACGCCCCTGCCAGATGGCAGCTTTGCGAAGCCCTCGAGGGCGAAACGCGGGGGATGCGCGGGTGACCCATTGCATCTCTTCGCGAGAAACTTTGCCCATTGGCCGTTGCACAACCAGGCGGCGCCCCTGCCTGCTACAGCTGCCTCCGTAACCGCACCTGTCGCTGCAATACGTCCGAATGACACGACAGGCTGCAAGACACTGGAAACAGCGTGGGCCTCATAGGCGTTCCACGGTGGATCGCCCTTCCCCCACCTTGTGATGCAGCTGCGCGAAGCGGCAACGCGCTTGACTCGCGCGCTTGCCACGGCGATCTGCCAAGGACGGCGCGCATCGCACAAGGGGGGGAGAGGCTCCCCCCACTCACCTCCTCCTCCTCCTCCTCCTCCTCCTCCTCCTCCTCCTCCTCCTCCTCCTCCTCCTCAACCTGCTCCCGTTCCTGCTCCTGTTCCTGCCCGTCTTCCTCCCCCTTTCCCCCCCCCCCTCCTCCCGCTCGCCCCCACGGCTGCTGACGATCCAGAGCAGGCCGGGAGGCAGGGCGCCTCTGGCCGCCCTGCGGCAGGCCCAAAGGCGCGGCCGCGGCAGAGTCCTCGGCCGGGAGGGCAGCGAGAGGAGTTGGCGGCGCCACAAACGAAAGGGAGTTGGCGGCGCCACAGAGGAGGGGGGGAGAGGAGAGGACAAGCTGGGTGCGCTCGCCTCATATCTGACATCCCACCCCTCACCCCCATCCCTTACCTTGGCGCAAATATCCTCTCCATTCGCACAGTCGGAGGTCGAGCAGGGCAATGGCAATGATCGCTAGAGGGTGCGCGATGCATGGTAGAGCACGGCATGGCAAAGCGTAGACGAGCACGGCAGAACGTAGCATGCCATAGCATGGCGTGGCATTGCGCAGTGAAGCATTGCATCACACAGCATTGCAACGCAAAGCACGGCATCGCACAGCAGTGCAAAACACAACATCGCACAACGTGTCATTGCATGGCGCCGGGTTCCTTGGAGGGCAGGTGGATCGTCTTCGAGAGGCCAGGGCCGGTTTGGAGTGGTGGCTTCATGTCTAGCTCCTTGGGCTCCCCAAAAAGCTCCACACAAGGCGGGGCTGATGGAGAGCACCCGATGGCTGTGCTTTCAACATCGCCTTCTCAAAGCAGAAACGGAGTTCCCGCTGAATACTTCCTGAAAACGACGGGGGTTCTGCGGCCCAAAACCCAACGAACCGACACCGAATGTGGAATTACTTCCGACGGTTTTTTCGGGGGGGCATTTTCTAGATTTGGGAACCGATTTAGAAGGACCGCAAACGCCCGCGCTGACAGTCAAAGCGTAGCATGGCAGAGCATGGCGTGGCGCTGCGTAGTCAAGCACTGCATATCTAGCATTTCAGCTGAAGGCACGGCATCGCACAGCGGAACACCACATAGCATTGCATTGCATTGCACGCCGTGGCATGGCACTGGAAGGAATGACGCCAGCGCTGCAGCGGGAGCACGATTCGTAACGGGCGGAAGCGCGGAAATGAGGCGAGCGCTGCAGCGGAAGCACGATTCGGAACGAGCGGAAGCCCGAAAATGAGGCAATCGTTTCAGCGGAAGCAAGAATTTCGTTTCTAACAACCAATCCCGGGAATTCTGTAAAACACAATACGCGGAGGGGGCCGAACATCTTCAGGACGTCATCAGGGGAGAGAGGAGGGTAGCTTTCATGTTGAAAAATTGTGGACGGAAAGGGGTAGGGAAGGAGGAGGGGGAGGAGGAGGAGGAGGAGGAGGAGGAGGAGGAGGAGGAGGAGGAGGACGAGGACGAGGACGAGGAGGAGGAGGACGAGGACGAGGAGGAGGAGGCGGAGGAAGGGGAGCACGAGGAGGAGGAAACGGAGGAGGATGAGGACAAGGAGGAGGAAGAAGAGGAGGAGAAGGGATGAGAAGGTAAGGGAAGGGAAGGGAAGGGAAGGGAAGGGAAGAGCAGAGCAGAGCAGAGCAGAGCAGAGAAGAGAAGAGAAGGAATGAGGAGGAGGAGGAGGAGGAGGTGGAGGAGGAGGAGGGGAAGGGGGAGGAAGAAGGGAGGGGGAGCGGATTCAACTAGAAGGATTCAATAAAGAGCCGTCCACGCAGCATCGATCACAGGGGCCCAACATCATCGGTGGGAGTTAACACCAACACCGACGACCTTGGGACCCACGTGACCAGTCACTTACGCGGGCGGTGCCGCGCCCTGCCCCACACTCCAAGGGGGGGGCAGACCTTCAGAAAGACGCTCCGACCGGCTCCTGGCGGCTTCCCGGGAACCTGACAAACCGCGACCAGTCACTCACGCGGGCGGCGCCGTGTCCTGCCCCTCTCTCTCTCCGAGGGGGGCAGTCCTTCAGCTGGCTTGGGTTCCATGCAAGTGCGCCCCAGAACGACACCGCCCGAGGGCGCACTCGGCGAGGCAGCAGCTGCGGGACCGGGACACTCGGGCCCCTCGGACGCGGGATGCTCAACCGTCAACTCCGCTCTGAGCCGGAGCTGCATCACCGTACGTGCAGACCCGGGGCGGCCCTGCCTTCTGGGATCCTGATCCTCGCTCTCCTCGTGATGCTCTCTCTGCCGATCCTCACTCTGCCGATCCTTCCTTTCCTGCTCTACACCTCTATACTCGCTTGATCCTCACCCTGCTGACCGTCTTTCTCCGCACCCTCGCTCTCCTGACCCTCATTCTCCACATCCTCCCTTTCCTGCTCCACGCTCGCCCGATCCTCACCCGCGTGACCCCCACTCTCCTGATCCTCCCCCTCGCGAGCCTCGCCCTCCTGATCCTCACCCGTCTCATCCTCACCCGCCGCACCCAATGCTTCCCGCTCAAGCCCCCTCTCGCCCACAAGCGCGCCCTCCTTCTTCTATATGCAGAAACTCCAGATCAACGGCAGGGCGGCCGGCTAGTGATCAGAGGTGGCAAATGAGCGCCCTGCCGACACATCCGGCAGTACCATGAGAAGGAGAAGGACGAGAAAGTCGTGACGAGGAGGGGTCGACGAGAAAGAGGATGGGAAACACGGGTGGGAGGAGGATGGAGGCAGAGGAGGAGGGATGGAGGAAGAGACAGAGGGCGATGAGGATGGATGGAGGAGGAGGGGAGGGAGGAGGGAAGAGTATGACGCACGATGTGGGAGGATGAGGGACGATGGATCTGGTTGAGGGATGGGGGAAGGTGGGCGGCGCGAGGCTCTCCTCCGCCTCGTCCTCCTCCTCCTGGGGACTGGGGACTGAGGGCATGTGGGTCGTTCGGACGCTGCCACACCTCCTCCTCCTCCTCCTCCTCCTCCTCCTCCTCCTCCTCCTCCTCCTCCTCCTCCTCCTCCTCCTCCTCCTCCTCCTCCTCCTCCTCCTCCTCCATTCCCTCTCCTCATAGATAACTTCTCCCTGCGAGGCCAGCTTTTTAGGGCGGGCCGGACGCTTCCCCTGAACCTTCCTCACCATCTATGAATCTGAAGCTCAACAGCTTCGCAGATAGAGGGCGGGTCGTTGTCAAAATGTGTCTCTCGCCTTAGCGCCGCGCACATTCGTCTTAAAAAAATGCACGAGCTTCACGGATTGAGGGCGAGTCGTTTTCAAAATGCGGCTCTCGCCTTAGCGCCGCGCACATTCGTCTTGAAAAATGTGCAAGAGCTGCACGGATTAAGGGCAAGTCGTTTTCATGATGTGGCTCTCGCCTTAGCACCACGCACATTCGTTTTATCAACATGTGCAAGAGCTTCACGAATTAAGAACGACTCCTTTTCAAATTGTGGCTCTCGCCTTAGCGCCGCGCACATTCGTCTTAAAAAATTACAAGAGCTTCACGGATTGAGGGCGAGTCGTTTTCAAAATGTGGCTCTCGCCTAAGCGCCGCGCATATTCGTCTGAAAGAAATGCAAGAGTTTCACGGATTGATGGCGGTTCCTTTTCAAGATGTTGTTCTCGCCTTAGCGCCACGCACACTCGTATTAAACATCTGCAAGATTCTCACGGATTCTCATGATTAACGTACCAGGAATGGTGTTTTGGAAGGACTCAGGCTTATGAGGGTGCATCAGTTATGTTGATTCGCGGTCAAGTCCCAAGAATGGCGGTCTGGCACGATTCAGGATCGTCAAAACGCAACACTCAGGTTGATTCGTGGCGTTGGAATCCGGAGAACAATGTTTTGGCATGCTTCAGGGTCTTCAAACAGCTGTCTTCCAACGAGGCAGTTCCCTTTGTAAAAATGAACCGTTATAGGGGCCTATGAAAAGGGAGTTTGGAGGGAGGGTTTATTCCAACATCGTTGATGCCTCTTGGGTTTATACACTGGTCCTCCTTCTCCTCCTCCTTTCCCTCCTCTTCCTCCCCTCCTCTTCCTGCTTCTCATTTCTCACCTCCTTCTTCTTGGGGGCGCGGCAGGAACCCGTGGGCGGATTCTCGCGAGGATGTCTCGAGCGAGACCGCCAGATTGCGCCCGGTGCGCCCGGCGCGCCTGGTGCATCCACAGAAATGGTCCCTGGGGTCGCGCTGGGAGCCCGTGGGACGATTTTTGCAAGGATGTCTCGAGCAAGAGCGCCGGATTGGGACACGCCCCGTTCGCCCGTGCGCTGCGCTGGGGGGCCCGTGGCGATTTTTGCGAGGATGTCTTCAACGAGAGCAACGGATTGGGGCACGCCGGGTGCGCCCGGCGCGCCTGGTGCATCCTCAGAAATGGTCCCTCGGGGTGCGCTGGGAACCCTTGTGGCGATTTTTGCGAGGATGTCTCCAACGAGGGCGCTGGATTGGAACACGCCCGGCGCGCCCGGTGCATCCCCGGAGATGGTCTCAAGATGTGCGCCAGGGGCCCGTGGAGCCTGGGAGCGCGCTGGGGGCCCAGGGGAAATTTTTGCGAGGATGTCTCAAGCGAGACCACCAGATTGTGACACGCCTGGTGCGCCCAGTGCGCCCGGTGTAACCCTGGAAAAAATACCTGAAGCGCGCGTGGGGCCCACGGGGCGATTTTGCCTAGATGTCTCGAGCGAGAGCGTCGTGAGGCGATTTTCGCGAGGATGTCTCGAGCGAGACCGCCAAGTCGGACACGCCTGGTGCGCCCGGCTCGCCCGGTGCATCCTCGGAAATGGTCCCTGGGGGCGCACTGGGGGGCCGTGGGACGATTTTTGCAAGGATGTCTCGAGCGAGAGCGCCAGATTCGAACACGCCCCGTGCACCCAGCGCGCCCTGTGCATCCCCGGAAATGGTCCTTAGGGGTCCGCTGGGTGGCGACTTTCTCGCGCGCCAGGGGTCAGGATGACGCAAGGTTCACAGAAACTCCTTCAAGTTAAACGGATGGAAGGCAGTCCAGTTTCGTAATCGCACTCTCGCGTCAGACTTCCTCGCTACACGAATGGATGGTTTCACGTATTCAATCCCGCCCAAGAGGTCCTCACGAACTACGAACCCGAACATCCAAATCTCCAACGAAGTCGCTGGCCCAACGGGCCAGAGGCGTGTTAAGATCTCCAGTAAAGTGTAAACCATGTTTCTAGTTCGCGCGCGCGTGGCGGCCCCTGGGGACCCCCGGACGAAAAGTACCCCAGCCAGTCCGACCCAGAGATGGTTATGCCTTCTAGGCGTGGCTTTCAGGCGCCCCAGAGCGCTGCTAGAGGGCCCCAAGAGTCCCAAAGACGGTCCAAGAGGGCTCCGAGTCGCCGACCGATCGGTCCAAGACGCCCAAGATAACCTCCAGACGGCCGCAGACGCTCCCAAGACGCCCAAAGAGGCCTCGAAGAAGCGCCTCAAGAGGGCCCAAACAAGCAAAAATCGCCCCATTCCCTTCGGAAAACGTATTTGTTCTCGCATGCACGACGTTTCTCATCTTTTTAGCTTCCCAACGCTCCGAGACGGCCCAAGAGGCCCCCAAGACCGCCCCAAGACGGCCCAAGATGGCCCCAAGATGGCCCAAGAGGGCCCCAAGACAGCCCAAGATGGCCCCAAGACAGCTCAAGAGGCGCCCGAGATGGCCCAAGATGGCGCCAAAACCGCCCCAAGAGAGACCCAAGACGGGGACCAAGAAGCGAAAAGTCCAGCCTTCAGCCCCAAGAGGCCCCCAGGAGGCCCCAAGACGCCACTCAAAAGGCCCCAAGGGGCCCTCAAGAGGCACCCCAAGAGGCCACAAGAGGCCCTCAAGAGGCCCCAAGAGGCCCCAACACGGCCTCCGGGAGGCATCAAAACTGCCTCCCATAGGCCCCCAAGAGGCGCCAACACGGCCCCCAAGCGGCGAGGCAATATGGGCCACAGGAGTGAGCGAAGTGATTATAACAATTAGAATGGAGGGCTGAACATGTTCAAAACAGAACTCTGGTTGAGAGCTTCCCACAGCACATAACAGTTATTCTGAAAATCTCAGCGAGATACACATGAAGGGCGGCCGACGTTCGAAGTCGTGTTCTCGTTTGGGACTTCCAAGTAGATGCTAGCAAATCCAAAGCTAAGCGGCTGGCGTTGGAGCACGGATAAGACGTGGCTGGTTTGCCAGATCGCGCTCCCGCCTCTGCGCCGCGAACACTCCTCCCAGAATGCTCTACACAGTGCTGGCTGTAGCCGGGGCGTCCAATAGGTGCGCATCCAAGAAGAGGATTCGCAAGCAATAGCTGGCGGGATGTGCGCGGACGAGGCGTGGGGGGTGCAGGGGAGGGGTCTGAAAGGAGAAGAGGGGGCCATGGAATCGGGGGAGATATCGCCCTGGCCATGATATTCACCCCCCACCCCCAGCCATCAGACCCTTCTTGGCCGCCCCCCAACAGGATGTGCACAACTGGCGTCATCCGACCAGCATCCGCCCACGGCTGGCCGCACGCCCCGACCATGATATCCCCCCCCCCCCCATTCTGATGGGCCTGTTTTGCACCACTACCACCACCACACGTTGGAGGGGGGAAGGAGGAGGAGGAGGACGGAGGGGAGAAGGAGGAGGGGGAGGAGGAGGAGGAGGAGGAGGAGGAGGAGGAGGAGGAGGAGGAGGAGGAGGAGGAGGTGGAGGAGGACCCCCTCCCCCTCCAACTTATGGTGGTGGTGGTGGAAAACACGCCCGTCATAGTCATCACCTCCCGCCCCTGTGCCGCCCGCGATACAGGTACAGCACGCCGACACCTCTGCAGAGCGCGACTGCTGTGGTGAGAAGGACCTCTAACGCCGTGCCGCGGCCGGCGCGTCTCGGGCCCGCTGCTTTTGCCCGCGGCGCCGCCTCTCTTGGAGCACCCAGTCAGGGCCCTCTCGGGCGGTGCGTAAGGGGGGGGGGCAGTAAGCGGGGGGCGAATGAAGGTGCACATCTCGTGCACCTTCGGAGCCCCAGTGGGGGGCCCTCTTCGGGCCTCTTCGGGGCCCCATTCCTGAAACCCTCGATCCCACCCCCCATTTATCGCCCCCCCAGGGCCTCTGGACTCCTCAAGAGCGAACGGGAGCGGAGTCTGCCGTCCGCCCAGCAGGCGCGCCAAACGCGCTGGTCTCCAAGAAGGCCGGAAGCAGGTGCGAAGCCGACGAAAAACGGAACGAAACGGGTGAGCGCTACGTGTGATGCACATACCCGTCGGTCGAGAGAAGTGGGTAGAAACATGAAGTAGGAAGGCGGTGAAAGTACATCGATTGGGCTTCCGCCCGCCCCCTGAAGAGGAGGGAAGGAGGGAAACAATTCGACTCTTGAAGTAGGAAGGCACCTAAAGTAGAGTGGGATCAGGGGATCCAAACATAAATACTTTCAACGACTGGCGTGTAAGCATCTTCGCAGTTGCACCATAACTGCGTCGACTCCTCAAGGAAGCAATACCGAAAGCAAAGTCCTGAGGAGGACGGACCGCCAGCCTCCCGAGTCCAGCCCGCCCTCCGACCCCCACCCCTGGCCACCCTTCCGTAGCGCGGCAGCGAATGTGGGCGGCAGCGCAACTGGAGAACCATGAAAGGAAGATGCATGGGACGGGAGGGCACATGAAAACATCAATGCTGTGCGCTGTTACTCCTCCTCCTCCTCCTCATCCTCCTCCTCCTCGTGAATTTCCACCCTCCTTGCACAAGAGAAGACAGAAGAAAACAAGAGGACCGCGCGGGAAGCCAAAGCACGTCTGCAATCGCTGCAAAAACGAGCCTGAGTTCACCGTGGCAACAGCACTCACCCTTCCAGGCCGCAGCACACCAAATTGGCGGCGTGCAGAGGGGGGGTAGGGGGAGGGGGGAAGCCTTCTTAGAAGGAGGCTGCTTCTTAGAAGGTGCGGGCCTTACACCTCCAGACAAGGCCCGCACCTTCTAAGAAGCAGCCCCCTTCCTAGAAGGCTTCCCCCCTCCCACTACCCCCCTCTGCGCGTGGCCGACCAAAACCGGGCGGTCCTTCTTCTTTTTCTTCTTGTTCTTCCTCTTCCGCTTCTCGTGGTCGTAGTGGCAGAACTCACACTCGTACCTCCGCAGGCGGGGCCAGCAGACAGGCCTCCTGGAGAGGGCCGTGCCGAGAAGGCCAGCGAGGAAGGCCCGCCGCCGCGCTGTGCAGCATCGGGCATGGGGCCACTTGACCGACGCGTCACGCCCAACATGCGCCCATGACGTGATCCGTGTCCCTGCACGTGCGGGGAAAAAGAACGAAAAAATCCCTGGCGCGCGTGGAAGGCAGGAAGCTTGAGAAATAGCCTCCCCCCCCGGCCGAGGTGCGACCACAAAAGAGGAGAAGCTACGGCGACAGTTCGACTGGAGGATCGACGACAGAAATGATTTACCTCAAAATTAATTTCCACGTCGAATCTTCAACAAACATGCGTAGAATGTTCGCAGATCTGCGGGAGTTCTGGGAAACTCCCGTGGATTCGACGAGAGAAATCAAGTCTGGGGCAACTCAATTCTGTAGCCGATCCCCTGCTCGAACACTGCCCCTGACCACCCTCCCCCTCGCCCCCATCGCACGCGCCCGGCAGCCGGCGGAGGCCCCGAGCTCGGAGGGTCGGCGGCGGGAGGCGCGCGGCACCCGTTGGTGCAGCGGCCGCGGGGGAAGAAGCAGCACCTCTTGCAGGTGCCAGCGGCGTGTCCCTGCGCCCGGGGGGCGGGCCGGGGCTCGTCTCGGCACGGGCGTCTCGACGAGGGCTCCACGGACAATCATCCACAACACCACCAACAACAACCACCACCACCATCAAAACCACCACCACCAGAAGCATCACCACCACCACCACAACAACGACAACGACAACAACAAACACAACAACAACAACAACAACAACAACAACAACAACAACAAGAACAACAAGAAGAACAACAACCACAACAGCAGCAGCAGCAACAGCAACAACAACAACAACAGCAACAACAGCAGCAGCAGCAGCATCTACAACAACAGCAGCAACAACAACAAGAACAGCGACAACAACAACAGCAACAACAACAACAGCAGCAGCAACAATAACAACAACCAGTTGAAGACTGTTCGCCCTTATCTGCTCGCTGGCCGTTCAACGTGTATCCCAAACCCGAAATACCCGCACTCGTCGTATTTACCCCCTGGGGGAAATATATATACATATATATATACACACATATACATATATACATACATACATACATACATACATACATACATACAGACAGACAGACAGACAGACAGACAGACATACATAGATACATCCATACATACATACATACACACATACATGCATGCATACATACATACATACGTACGTACGTACGTACGTACGTACATACGTACATACATACATACATACATACATACATACATACACACACGCACATACATACATACATGCATACAAACATTCATACATACATTCACACATACATGACTACATACATACATCCATCCATCCATCCATACATACATACATACATACATACACACAGGCATGCATGCATGCATGCATGCATACATACATACACACATACATACAAACCCATACATGTGTATACATATATATATATATATGTATATTGCCTGCAACGTGTATTTCGTGCAGCCCCGAAGATAGGGAAAGCGAGGACGGATGGAAGGAAGGAAGAATAAGGAGGTGGGAGGAGGATGGAGCACAACAGAGAGTCGCAGGAGGGGGGCCAAGAGCAGAAAAGACGTGGCAGAACCAGACGGGCACATCTGTCGGACAGACCCCACCGGGAGGGTCGGGAAGGCGGGCCCAAGCGGCCAGGTCGAGCACGCAGGTTGCTGAAGCGTGATTAGAATACAAATCGCGAAGAAATCTCGAGCGATAGCGTGATTCCCAAAATCAACCGTCAGGAAATCCACCGCAAGAGCGTGATTCCTGAATGTCGATGGCGCGGCGTCTGAACAGATGGCGAAGAAGTCCCATGCGAGAGCGCGATTCCTGTATGAACTGTAAGGACGTCCCGCGCGAGAGCGCGATTCTCCAATAAATTGTAAGGAAGTATCAGGCGGGAAACGCTGTTCTTTTAAACTGCGGGCTCAAGACAGATTACCCTGTTAAAAAATAGGGGGTTCGAGCCCTGGAAAAGGGCACTTCAACTCAAAAAAAGAATGTGCCCTGGAGGGGGGGATCAACAATAATCAGTACCCAAGAACGAAAGTCAATAATCATGTTAAGGCTGTCCGGTCTGATCCTATCGCGTACCACTCAACATGTACATCCCAAACCTTTGGTACCCACCCTCTTCGTTTTCGATCGTACCACCTTGGGGGTATAGATCTTTCTTACCTGAAACGTGTATTTCACGCAGCCCCGAAGCCAGGGGAAGCGAGGACGGATGGAAGGAAGGGACAAGGGGGTGGGAGGAGGATGGAGCACGACAGAGAGTAGCACGAGGGGGACCAGGAGCAAAAAAAAGTGGCAGAACCAGACGGGCTGATCTGGCGGGCGGATCCCAACGGGCGGGTCAAGAAGGCGGGCCCCAGCGGCCAGGTCGAGAACTCAGATTGCTGAAGCGTGATTAATCATGAATTGCGAAGGAGTCTCGAGCGACAGCGCGATTGCCAAAGAAATCGTCCAGAAATCCACCGTAAGAGCGTAATTCTTGAGTGTCGAGGGCGCGGAGCCTGAATGAATGGCGAAGAGGGCCCACGCGAGATCGCGATTTCTCTATAAATTGTGAGGACGTCCCGCGCGAGGGCGCAATTCTTCGATAAACTGTGAGGAAATGTCAAGCGGGAGCCGCTTTTCTTGCAAAACCGGGCTCAAAAACACAACTCTGAAACCCAAGAATTTCCCCGGTATTAAACAGGGCGCAAGCCACGGGAACGGCACTACAATTGAAAAACACGTGCCCCAGAGGGGAGATCAACAATAATCATTTTTCACGAATGAAAACTCAACAATCGTGTTAAGGCTGTTCGCTCCGATATGTTCGCATGCCATTCAACAAATATATCCCAAAACCTCGGTACCCGCCCCCTTTCGTTTTCGATCGTATCACCTTGGGTGTGTATATACATGTATTACCTGCAACACGTATCTCGTGCAGCCCCAAAGGCAGGGGCAGAGAGGACGGATGGAAGAAAACGACAAGGGGGACGGAGGAGGACGGGCAGAGCGGGCGGACAGACCGCGACGGGCGGGTCGGGAAAGCGGGGCCAGGCGGCCAGGTCGAGCAGGCGGGTTGCTGCAGCGTGCGTCCTGCATGAACCGCGAAGACGTCTCGAGCGATACCGCGATTCGCAATGAAAACGCAAGGAAATCCACTACGAGATGAGCGTCGAGGGCGCGGCGTCTGAATACGTGGCGAGGAAGTCCCACGCGAGGTGGCCTGCCAAATCGGACTTGCCAGTTGGATGTCCCCTCCTTGTCTGGTCTCACATCATGGCAGAGACATCAATACCTGACGGCGCATGTCCTTACGGGAGGCGGGAGGCCAGCGGCCGCCAACAACGCGCGCGTACACATCTGATACACAACGTTCGATCTCTCGGCAACCGTTGTAGGAGCATCATGTGCTATCATGAACACCCAGCATGCGACTGCGAAATCCTGGGCACCATCCGTGAAACAAGATTTAAACTTCTCTCATGGGGCCTTACGGCTTACCCAAAAAACGCAGACGCGCACAGCCGACTGGTCATGTACACCCTGCGCAGCAAGTGAATACGAGAACCAGTCGCGAAACGCCACGCACGCAGTTCCCCCATGGAGCCCCAGCGAAAGCTCATCAGCCGCGAACCAAGGATCCACGGCGGCGAGGCATCAGATGCAAGGGGGGTTAGTCTGGCTCGAGGGCCTCGAGCCCTCTGCACTGGCTCTTCTCCAGCTGCACGCGCCGAGCCCCAGCCAGATTGCACGTTTACTCGAGAGGTGAGCGAAAAGAAGCACGGCGGAGACTGCGTCCATTTGGAGACGCCCCACGCTCGCCATCTCAACGCCTGCATCTTCTCGCCCAGCCGGTGGCCCAGCAACGTCGACTGGATCGTCGCCGCCCGGGCCGGCATCTATACCCGCGCCAGGGGCATCAAGTGCGGGAGTTGACTCAAAGCACCTACGCTTAACATCATAGGGTTAATTGGCCGAGACTGCCCCCCAGGAGCAGCTCGCATTCCCCGCCCCGAACACCCCCGACTCAGTCGGCGAGGATAGCGCGTCAACAACAACACCAGTCGCACAAGATGCCCAACCACACTCGCGGGCGATGAAGCGAAAAATCAAAAATAAACGATGACATCCGGAGAGTCTACTCCCAATGACGATGACCCGCCCGGTTGAAATGAGCGGCCATCTTCGCAGCTGCGGGCGACTATCAACTCTCGCGCAAGCACGCCCACGGTCGCGCGGGCCTGAACGAAGCAGCATGGGGGGCCGCACACAGCCTCCACGTCATCCAGAAGCGCCCTGGCGCCTGGCATCACGCTACCCCTCCGCTCAAGAGCAACGGCTCCCCGGGCGACCGCGCAGCTCCACTGACCGAGCGCCCCTCTCACTGCCAACGTCACGTGCGGAGTTTCACCGTCGGCGACCAGGTTCGCCCAATGCCCATTAGGCAGCACTAGACAGGGGGTCTGACCCGCAGGTCAAAAAAAACTAAAATCTGATCAACGCACCGCTCCCCAACTGAAAGCACGGCCGGGGTCTCCGATGTCCTTCAAATTCCCGAGCGCCACGCTTACTGCACAGAGGGCCCCACTGGAGCCCCCAGCAACATTTAAACACCCCGACATAATCTCCGAATATTACCCATGCGTCGGCACACCCAACGAATCTTCCCGCCATGAAGTTGAAGCAGCAGCTTGCGTCAACAATGAAACGCATCGAACCAAGGCTTACACGGCCGCTCACTCGGCCGCCTACGGCGGCACTGCTTTTCAGATCCGTTTTCCCGCACAAGCCACAAGCTCCAAACCTCGTATTCAAGCTCCGGGGCTCTCAATGCGGCTGAAAGTGGTGATGCTCTCGATGTGAAAACCATTCGGGGCTGCGCCCCCCTGTAGAACTCGGCCTCTCTAGCAGAGGAAGGGAGCTCCTTTCCAGAACAAGTTCTCCTTTTAGCGATGGTAGGGATTTCTGCACATCGGTGAAATGGAACAGAAAGACCACGCGAGACGGAACGCGCCGTCTTCACTCAGCTGCGCTTCGAGGCAGTACCACGCGCAGCTTTGACGGCAGCTCGCGGAAGCAAAATGCGGAGCAAGAATGTGAAATGCCCTTGTTTATTCACCACATCCGGAACTGTGACAGGCGCAGACTCTGCCATGTGTTTGAAGTATCTCACATGCTGCATGGGTTCTACACGACCGTCGCCATTGGAAAATCGACGCTTGCCTACACTGACCGGCAAAGCAAAATACGCACCGAGTCACGAGGGAGCCGGGCAAGCATCGCGACTGTCGCCTCGAAATCGATGCGTCTTCCCGACACATGCCCTCGGATGAACAGACGAACCATCGACGGGGCGCAACACGCGCCTAGGGTGACCAGCAAAGCCATAATAGGATAATAGCTTACATGATCGGTGACCCTGGGCGATCGATGGCTGGGCCGTCGACCCATGGCGACCATCGTCACCCACGCCCTGGGCACTAGCTCGGAACGCACAGCGCGTTCCGAAAGGGCATGTCTTGCGCCCCGCCCAATGCCAACGAGGGGCGTCGCCTTCACCTCTGCCACCCCCCTCGCCACCAATGCATACCCGGCTGCCCTTTTTGCTGCCGGCGTCAGATCCAGGAGCGGCGCGAGCCTAAGCGACGTCGGCCGCTGCAGAACTGGCCCGCTTCGGAGCGCGATCGCACCCGATCTCCCTCTCCGCTTCTATCGGACCTTCCGACTTGCCCCTCCTCCTCCGCGCTCTCCAGCACGGAGGAGCGCGCTGAAGACCTCTGCGCTGACCACGAGAAAACGAGGCAAACAACCTTAGCCTGCCTTCCCCCCGAGAGGCTCGCGGAAGAACGCTGGGAGTCTGTCGGGCCAGGGGCGGCCGCCCGATCATGCAAATCGGCCTCGCCCCTGCCCCTGAGGTTTGTCCCGCTCGGCCACCTGCGCCAGCCGAGCATCCATTGCCGGCGCCGCATGCGTCTTCACTGCCGGCCGGGTCGGTTGCGACCCAGGGGCTGGCCTCTGGTTTCCAGAGCACGAATAAGCACCCCTGATTTTGCTTCGGACAACGTTTCCCCCGGGCCGCAAATGGACTGGTAACGCCCTTTTCATTCGGCCACCCCTAACCTTGTCAGCGGGCCCCCCGGGGGGGTGCTCGGCGCCCAGCTGTTTGGCCCCGGAGCGGCATTGAATTGAACCCCCACTATCATGGCGACCTCATTGATTGATCGTCTTTTCCGACAATTTAAATTACAGCCATGTCTCCTTTCCCATGCATTTCTGCAACTGACTCAGCAGCCATGCACAAGTCTTGACATCGGTTCCGACTTTCTCGCCGCTGAGTTCATACCATCAAACTACCCGTTGCATCTGAGGCACAACTTCCATTTGTTCCTAGAAATGCTCATGAAGCGAAGCTGCCATCTCTTCAGATGGCGCACATCCCCCGTGGAGGTCGCGGTGGAGGGGCAGCCATATGCCCTCGCCAAAGCGATTCCTATCAACGACAATCCTACACAGAAACCGTAAAATGACGCCCCTGCCGCACTCCGCGCGCGCGGACAGCCAAGCACACCACGAGGCGCATCATCTCGCGCCCCGCTGGTAATCGCATGTCATTCTGGGCGCCCTGCTCCATCCGGTCAACTCGGGCAATGAGATGCGCCCGATGCGCCGGCAAATCCTTCCTCTGTCGCACGCTGGAAAACTGCCACGCCAAATCCGGCGCAATAAGCATGTCGAGGCGCGCGAACCGCACTGAGTCATTGTGGACAGAGACATTTACTTCTGGGCCCATCGCCTCAGCAGTCCAAGGCCGCGCACCCTCAACGCCTGGAGATGAAGAAAAAATGCTCGCACCGCGTGAAGTTCCAATCGCGAAGCCCCGCTGGCTAGGACACGCGCATCAACTTAATCTCGGCGGCCCTCCCTGCCTGTCTCATAACCGACACAAATGATGAGCTGAAGCCAGTTGCCCTGGATCTCCACCGCCTCCGCCGCCCCCCACCCCCGCCGCAGGCTCCAGGCAGACCCCCATGTCCTCGACGCCCACCCTCAGTTGAACCGCGAACGCGGGGAAGAAAATTAAGCATCATCCGCAGCACCAGGCGGCGTCTCTAAGATCATCCGGCAGGTCCAATGAGGCACCCCTGCGACCATCACGCGGGGCTGCTGATTCTTGGAAATTCTGTAGTCCAACGAAGAACTTTTCTACCACTTGAAGCCATGTTCAATCGCCATCCTTCTGTTTGGGCGCAACGACCATACCTTCCCCCTCTTGCGTGGACCCCTTTGCCTGAGTTCCTCCCTTTCCAGACTGCCCCCAGCAGATCCCCCTTTGCTTCATACAGACAGCCCTCCTCATTTCGTCTCCCCATTGCTGGGATCGCCTGCGCTCTGCCCCAAGTCCTTCCTCGGCGGCCTCTGCTTCTGCCTCTCGCACCTCTTGAACGCATTTCTTACACCGCTCGGTCATCATATCGATCTGATCCTTGCAAAAACTCCTGGGTTCGCATTGGGGGCTCAATCCCAGAGCTCGACTTCTCGACTGCCCTATCGCCACGGGCTGAGCCTACAACGGCGGCGCGCTTTCCCCCAACGCCGCAGGTTGAACCTGCAACGCGGAAGAGCTCGCTGGCGAGCTTGGGACAGACCCCTTGGGGCCCCACGGGCTGAACCTGCAATGCCAAACGATCCCCTCGCCTAGCCATTTCACTTAGAGGTCGTTTATCTTACAAAGTTTTTAATTATAAGTGCGCCTGTGGCTGCCGAAGCATACATGCACTAACGTCGCCCATGTCCTCCTTCGTTCTCCTCGCGTTTTCGGCGGCAGCTTGCCCCCAGAGAATCCCCGAGCGCACCGCGACAGACGCGCGCCCCTCGACATGCGGTTGAATGCAGCAGCCGGGGCCGCCCTCTCCAGGAAGACCACTTCAGCCTTCTGTTCGGAATTATTTACTGCTTCCTGGGCAGCCAGCAGATGGTTCTGCATCTGATGTTCTTCTTTTCAGCCATTCTCCCCGCATGTCCCTTTTCCTCTTCCAATCTCATTAGTTTGGCAATCTCTTGTATTTCCTTCATGTTACGTTCAGCTTCCATCAGAGACAGTCGAGCTGCCTCCGAGGTCGCTTGACTACTCAGTTGCGCCTGTTGCACGGGCAGTAACCACCTCTTTCTCTTGCTGTGCCTGCCCCAGCCGCTCGCCCTGTTGTCGTTTTCTTTTGCATGTGAACAATGATCTGGTCGCGGAGCCCCTGTTCCCAAGCGGCGGTTCTCAGCTCGGTCCTGTTGCCCAGCCACGGCGGCGAGATGCCGGCAGTTGTGCTCTGCGAAAACAACGCAGTCGGAGTACAACCAACGAACGCCACAGTGCTGACAGACGCGGGAACAGGCCCCGCGCGCCGAGCGCAGGCACAGACAGTCGGTCTTTCCCGCCTTCCCAAGGCATCGACTCTCTGCCGCGGCCTGGCACTGCAGCCCCGGCGCCCAACAACGCACACCATGATTGAGACACGACCTGACCATGCATCACGAGACGGACCATTGGAACCGCGATTGCTCCAGGGTCTCTCACGAATTCTCGACACACTCGGGGAGCTAAACTTGTGACGCCCAGCGTTTGTCGGAGGCGAGAAGGTCCACCTGGCGCCACCTTCACTTCTCGTATCACTGGACAACGATTGGCTTCTGCTAAGCCCCCAATTAAACTGAAAACCTGCCAAGGCGAATCATGGCCCATGTTGATGTCATCCGATCGACCGGGTCGCTTCGGTACTGGGGTTTCCCCGGCATTGTCTCTCATATGTTCTACCGAGAACAATGGTACGCGTTCTCCTCCGTTGATCGCCGAATGCAGCGTCCTTATTCCGGAAGATTATACGAGGGCGGATAGATAGGTCGCGCTCAACGTCGCCATCCTTGGCTGTTAAATGAACCGACGCCGAAGCCTCTCCCAGAGCTTGGGCAAACGGGTCATCAATGAGTGATCTTGGAACAATATGTTGGGGTGGCTGACCCTACAAGTTAGAGACGACGTTGTTTCCAAAGCCTTCGGCCATGGCAAAGTGTGCGTTCGTGCCCGAAGCTTCGTTTATATTCATTTGCGCACCAGATGCAACCAATGCCATATCGGCTGGTAGCGAATGTTTGACATAGGAACGGAGTCCCTTGCAAATGTGGGGTGTGACGATGATTTAATATCGGTATCCTGAATGCTCTGGAAATCATGTATCGACATGGCGGTAGTGCCCGTAAAGCTAGAATGTGCACGATATATGCACGGGAAGGGGAGACGACGACACCGCGACGACCTGGCGCGCGCTCCCTTTTTTACCAATGCGCGCGCAGGCCCGCGGTGCCTGCTTGATACACACAAAAAGGTGCAGACGCGCAAGACGGCGCGCCGGCAGAGAGCGGCAACGGCGGCACAGAGACGGCGGAGGAAGAGGTCTAACAACTCTACGACCCACCAGCCAGGCACGGTGGCGAGGTGGGCCGAAAGCAATAAGATAGATTCAGAACAGGGCACCACATCGCGCCGTAGCGAAGCCTTCAGAGCGCCGATGAGGGGCCGCCGTCGACGCTTTCATCATACCCGACACTGGCCATCATCCCTGTTGGCTCGTTGCCAGAAGCTCTGGGTCAAGTCCGCTCGCCCTGCCGCCGCTACACCGTCCTTGCTCGCAAGGTCGGCGTCTGCGCTTGACCAGGCGCAACGGACCCTCGTGTCCGTCCTGCGCACGCTGGCGGCGGCGCACGCGTCCGTCGCGTCTGGATGTTGAACCCCGGACTCGTAAGCCTCAACAAAGCCTCCACGTTGGCCGAGGCCCCTCGACGACGAGGAGGAACCTTTCATCATCTGCAGCATGGTCCTGCGAATTCAAAGCTGGAACAGTGGAATAGGATAGCGGCTGCAGTGCGAGACAATGTGATAAATGGCGTGAGTCCGACTACGAATTATTGTTGGTACGTAGCTCGTCCTGTTTTGCCAGCGTGAAAGAAATCGTTTCAAAAGCGTTGGCTAGTTGAGGGGTCGTGCGAAGTTCTGGGACTTGGTGAAAAGCATCAAATGGATTCGGCGGTTCGCTGGGTGGTGGGACAGCCGTCACTAGTCGTGTAAAGGCAGGTCGTGGGGTGGATGCGGCGAAGAGTGGCCGTCATTGCAATGAGGATCCTACACGATTAGACTGGCTGAATGTGTCTAGGGTTGCGCGCTTGTGTCTAGGGTTGCGCGCATGTTCAGATCAAATGGTTTGCTTGACTCTGCAAAGGCTCCGACTCCCAAAAAGTAACAGCAACAAGTAGCAGAAACCCGTCGCCAGGCCAGTAGTGGGTCCTGTGCACTCTTGCAATATGTGTCACAACGTTTCTGCCACGCGTCGGACTGCGCCGATCATAGGAATTCCTCAGCGAGTTCATCTCTGGCATTTCGCGTCGGAGCCTCGTGCACCGCATGCTTGATGTGTGTTTTGCAGCTGCTGGGTAAACCAATCGGCGCCGACTCTTGAAAGCCCCACTCCCTTGATCAATTGCAGCTCCCAAACAACATGAATCTCACTGCGTCGGTCCTCTTTCTCATCCAAGGTCTGTTCAACTGCTGCGCGCCTTCCACCCAACACCAGTCTCTGAGCGACACGCCTTCGCCAACACAGCTTCGGTGCTCGTGGCCGCAGACACAAATGAGCTCCTCCATCCCGCCGTGCGCTCGGTGACGGCGAGGGCCTGCTGAGGAGCAGGACGCGGTTGGTCCACGTGGGCTTGATCGGTGGGTCGAGGCTGCTGCTGATGCGGAGCGGAGAAGAGTGCCAGAGGGCCGAGGTGTGGCAGAGATGGCACTGAGTCGTTGCTGCCGTTCGCAGTGAAAGTGGCAGGTCGTCTTAACCGTGATTGGATCGTGCGCAGGTTCGACAGATTGCATGACAGCCAACTTGTGGCTGTTGGCGTCGAGGAGCATATGCATGATCCGAATGTCGGAGAAGTGCGCTTAGTTCGTCGGCAGGTGTGAACAGATCGGGTGTGCCGTGGCTGGGCTGACTGGCTGGCTTCACTGGTGGCACTGGTGCTGGGGGCACTGTCGGTACGGTGGTGTGTGAGCTCGCTGTGGGGAAAACAGAACTCGTGGGCAGAGTACGGGTAGGAATTCCGAAACTTATCGTTTTCAGCATCTCCTACGTGAGGGAAGCAGCGCAGCAAAGAAATGGTGCAGCCCGTCGAGTGTCGTGAAAGGGTACAGGATCTGCGCTAACTGGAGCGTGAGATGGCTGGACTCCAGAAAGGCGGAGGGCGGGAGGACAGAGGAAGGAGGAAGGACAAGGGAGAGGAGGGAGAGGGAGAGGAGGGAGAAGGGAGAGAGGTGGAGGGGAAAGGGGGACAGGCCGGGGAGAGGAAGGGAGGAGGGGGAAGGGGGAGGGGGCGCAGAAAGGAGGTGGGGATGGGGACTGGCCTCGGGACCGCCTCGTGAGTCGACCCAGCAGGGAAAAGCCTGTGCGTGAGATCGGGGGTGGGGTGGAGAGCCCTGGAGCGCCCGCGTGACAGGCGGAGACGCAGGTACCTGCGGATGCCCCTCGGGGCGGGGGCCGGGGCTGGGGTCGGAGCCGAGGCCGCGGCCGAGGCCGAGACCAGAGGCGGGGACCGGAGCTGAGGCCCCTCGCGGGCTTCCCGCCAAGCAGGGCAAGGCGCGGCGAGCACGCGAGCGCTCGGCGCCGGCGCTTGCCGCCGGCCGCATGGCTCTCAGGATGAAGGTCCAGCCCGAGCGCATGCTCTGCCGGCGTCAAGGCGAGGCGAGGTCCAATCGCAAGCGCACTGAAAAATTGCGCTAATATGCCAGCAGAGACATTTAAAATCCTCTCTAGCACATGAGACTGGAATACACATACTAGACATCCTGAGGGCCTGCACGCAAACAGTGAACCTACGCTCACCCACGAGCAGTCAGGCGATGTCAGAACCTTACACCTCCACATTTGTGGTCTCCTTCCAGGCGCCCTGATCAATGCGCTTCATCATCGCCTTGATCTGCTTCATCGGACCACACTCGTAGAACTGCTTGACGCCGTCCTTCATCATGGCCGACACGGACGGCGTCCACAACACCGGGCTGGTCAACTGCTTCTTCATCAGCTCCACGAACTGCTTGGGGTCCGAACCGGCAGGCAGGGGCTGAGCGTTCACGTTGAAGTAGACGCTGCAGCGCGGCGGCTTCATGTTCGGGAGCGCCTCGTCAAGGGCCTTGATCAGCTTCTCCTCCGCCCGTGTGACGACGACGACGACGACGCGGACGCCCACGACGACGACAACGACGACGACGACGACGACGACGACGACGACGATCACGACGCCGACGCCGACGCCGCCGCCGCCGCCGACACCGACGCCGACACCGACGCCGACGACAACGACGACGACGACGACGACGACGACGCCGACGCGGACGCCGACGCCGACGCCATCGCCGACGATGACGAGGACAAGGACGAGGACGAGGACGAGGACGAGGACGAGGACGACCACGATAACGATAACGATGACGACGACGACGACGACGACGACGACGACGACGACTACGACGATGACGATGCCGAGGACGAGGACAAGGACTGCGACGACGACGACGACGATGACGACGACGACGACGACGACGACGACGACGACGACGTCGGCCACAGACGACGCCGACGACGCCGACGACGACGACGACGACGATGACGATGACCATGACGATGCCGACGACGAGGACGAGGACGGCGACGGCGACGGCGGCGCCGACGACGACGACGCAGACGCGGACGCCGACGCCGTCGCCGTCGCCGACGATGACGAGGACGAGGACGAGGACGAGGACGAGGACGAGGACGAGGACGAGGACGATGACGACGACGACGACGATGACGATGACGATGCAGAGGACGAGGACGAGGACTGCGACGACAACGACGACGACGACGACGACGACGACGACGACCACGACGACGACGACGACGACGACGACGACGACGACGACGACGACGACGACGACGACGGCCACAGACGACGCCGACGACGCCGACGACGACGACGACGACGACGACGACGACGACGACGATGACCGTGAAGATGCCGACGACGAGGACGAGGACGGCGACGGCGACGGCGACGGCGACGGCGCCGATGGCGACGCCGTCGCCGACGACGCCGACGCCGACGCCGACGCCGAGAACGACGAGAACGACGAGAAGCGGACGAGGAGGAGCCAGGGACGGAGTCGGGGTGGGTGCGGTCCCCCTCCGAGAAGGCCGTGCGCCGCCGCCCCCTGCTGGCAGCGAGGCTCCAGGGCGACGCGGCACTGCCCAGAGGGCAGGAGGAGGAGCAGGACGAGGAGAACGAGGACGAAATCTGGGAGGACGAGGAGACGAGGACGACAAGGAGGACGAGGAGGATGAGGAGGACGAGGAGGACGAGGAGGACGAGGAGAAGGACGAGCAAGACGAGGAAGACGAGGTCCTGGCTAGGCCACGTCGGGCTCAGGCGTGGCCGGAAGGGCCAGCCTGCGACCGAGAGACGGACACGTTCCCTGACCCTCGGCATCGAGCTCTTGGTTAGTTGCTGCCCGCTTCCTACCACTCTTTCCACCTTAAGACGAGGGCAGAATCAAGACAACATCGGACCGATCTCAATCGGAAATCTCTCAGAGTCGGCGGGTTCGGAGCATGTATCAAGCGCCGCGGCCGATTCAGAGCGTGCCAAAGCGCTCTGAGAGCGTTCCGGAACGCTCTGGAACGGGTTTATCTCGATTCCAGGCCCGTCCGACACCTTCCCCTCCTCCTAACCTGCTCCTCTTGGCGAATCTGCACGGCGACCCCCCCCCTGACTGGTGCGCGGAGCCCCCAATTGGGATTCCTGCTCCTAGAGGATTCCCCGTGAATGCCAAGGGATCCTACAGGTTTCCTGACAGGCTACTCGGCAACCATCACGATTTACTTGGCAATCCTGGGGATTCCCAATGCAGTCCGAATGATTCCCTGAGAAATCATTCGGAGTTCTTTTCAACTTCCTCAGGGGTTCAAAGGGTGCCTCAAGGAATCTCCAGAGAAATCCTGCCATGTCCCAAGGAGCTGATCAAGAGAACCTAAGGATTATTTAATCGCTTCGCTCATTCCGCCGGCCCATATTGTCGCACCGTTGTGGGCTAGCCGAGTTTTGGGGGCCGTTTTGGGGCCTCTTGGGGCCTCTTTTGGGCCTCTTGGGCGCCTCTTGGGGCGTCTTGGGGGCCTCTTGGGGGCCTCTTGGGGCCTTTTTGGGGCCTCCTGGGCGCCTTCTGGGGCGGAGGGCTCGATTTTTCAGTTCTCGGTTCCCCTCTTGAGCCCCTCTTGGGCCCGTCTTGGGGCCTCTTGGTCCGTCTTGGGCGGCACTTGGGCCGTCTTGGGGGCCCTCCTGGGCCGTTCCGGGGCCGTCTTGGGAGCCTCGTGGGCCGTCTTGGAGCGGTCTTGGGGGCCTCTTGGGCCGTCTTGGAGCGTCCGGAAGCCGAAAAAGCCAGAACACAAAAAACATCGAAAAAAACAATGAAAATCAACGATTTTGGCCTCTTGGGGCTCTCTTCGGAGGCCTCTTGGAAGGCTCTTGGGGCGTCTTGGAGGCCTCTTGGGCTGTCTTGGGGGCCTTTTGGGCCGTCTTGGGGTCATCTTCGGCGTCTTCGAGCGCTCTTTGGGCGTCTCGGGGGCCTCTTGGGCAGTCTTGGGGGCCTCTTGGGGCACTCTGAGCGCGCTCTGGGGAGCCTGAGAGGCCGCACCCAGAAGGAAAACCATCTCTGAGTAGACTTGGTCGGGCGGTGGTCGGGCGGCGGTCGGGCGGCGGTCGGGCGGCGGTCGGGCGTTGGTCGGGGTACTTTTCGCCGGGGGACCCCCAGGGGCCGCCCCGCGCGCGCGAACTAGAAATACTGTTAATACTGTTAACCAGTTACCGGAGATCTTAGCACGCCCTGGCCCGTTGGGCCGGCGAATTCGGGAATACGCAGGGTTTCCTCAGGAATCCCATGGAATTTCCCTGGAATCCTAAGGACCACGGGAGCCCTAAAAATCACATCAGGAATGGAGAAACGATGGAATCCCGAGGATCTCCTCGGTAACACACCGGATTTCCTCAGCTATCCTCAGGATTACCCCCAGAACGCTTCAGAAATTAGATATACTAGTCCTGACCAGATCTTCTGCAGAATTCCTCAAGAACTCCCTGGATGAAGACCTCCTGCGGTAACTATCTGAAGGAGCTCCTCAGGGATCACACGATGGTTCCCAGAAGGAACCTGTCGTGCGCGGACTCCGCCCTCCAGCGCCTCGAGACACCACCTATAGACCCACACAGATGCGACGTGGCTTCCCCGCGCGTGACTCCCGCCCCGCGCACGCGCGCGCCCCGTCGCGCAGTGAGGCGCCACCCCGAGTCGCGGAAGGAGGACCCCCGCCAGTCGCGGAGTGAGTCCCCCGCCGCTGCCACGCAGCTGCGTCGCCCGCGCGCGAGGCCCCCGCCTGCGCGCGCAGTGCCCAGTCGCGCAGCGAGGCGCCAACACCGTCGCAGAGCGAGACCCCCACACCGACCAGTCGAAGAGCGAGACTCCCACAGGTGCGACGCCGCACGGCGCCTCCCCCCTTCGGAAGGGGCCGCGCGTGGAGGTAAAGGCCGGGAAGGCAAGGGGGGCACGCGAGGCAGGTGTTGGGGGTGGCATATCTACACTTTCTGAGTCCTTTTGTTGTGAGGCCGCTCGCTTCCATGCGGTAACATCTTCAGCCACCTGCGCAGCGCTGTCGCTCAGAAAGCTCCCAATTACTCAGGCGATCCGCCGCTGGATCGCGGACGATCAGTTCATATATAATATGTGTATAGAAACATAAATGTGTGCGTATATACCTATGCGTATATATACATCGTATACAGTGATGTATACATATATAGGCAACCGATGTGTCTGCGTATGTACATGTTATATATATACACACATATGCGTGTGCGTGTATACGCACATATGCAAATGTGCACATGAGTGTGTACTGCACATGCTTTAAAATTCGCCGGCCCAACGGGCCAGGGCGTGCTAAGATCCCCGGTAACTGGTTAACAGTATTAACAGTATTTCTAGTTCGCGCGCGCGGGGCGGCCCCTGGGGGTCCCCCGGCGAAAAGTACCCCGACCAACGCCCGGTCGCCGCCCGACCGCCGCCCGACCGCCGCCCGACCAAGTCTACTCAGAGATGGTTTTCCTTCTGGGTGCGGCCTCTCAGGCTCCCCAGAGCGCGCTCAGAGTGCCCCAAGAGGCCCCCAAGACTGCCCAAGAGGCCCCCGAGACGCCCAAAGAGCGCTCGAAGACGCCGAAGATGACCCCAAGACGGCCCAAAAGGCCCCCAAGACAGCCCAAGAGGCCTCCAAGACGCCCCAAGAGCCTTCCAAGAGGCCTCCGAAGAGAGCCCCAAGAGGCCAAAATCGTTGATTTTCATTGGTTTTTTTCGATGTTTTTTGTGTTCTGGCTTTTTCGGCTTCCGGACGCTCCAAGACGGCCCAAGAGGCCCCCAAGACCGCTCCAAGACGGCCCACGAAGCTCCCAAGACGGCGCCGAACGACCCAGGAGAGCCCCCAAGACGGCCCAAGTGCCGCCCAAGACGGACCAAGAGGCCCCAAGACGGGCCCAAGAGGGGCTCAAGAGGAGAACCGAGAACTGAAAAATCGAGCCCTCCGCCCCAGAAGGCTCAAGAGGCGCCCCCCAAAAGGCCCAAGAGGCCCTCCCCCCCAAGAAGGCCCCAGGAAACCCCCCCCCAAGAGGCCCCCAAGACGCCCCAAGAGGCGCCCAAGAGGCCCAAAAGAGGCCCCAAGAGGCCCAAAAACGGCCCCCAAGAGGCCCCAAAACTCGGCTAGCCCACAACGGTGCGACAATATGGGCCGGCGGAATGAGCGAAGCGATTAAATAAATGTATGAATGCAACGGGCCATGGGCGTGCTAAGATCTCCCGTAACTGGTTAACAGTATTTCTAGTTCGCGGGCGCGGGGCCGGCCCTGGGGGTCCCCAAACGAAAAATATCCCCGCAAGTCCCGCCAAGGTCCCGCCAATATCCCGGGCAGGTCCCGGGCAGGTGCCCGCCAGGTCCCAGCAGGCTCCAAAGAGCGCTCCAGGAGCGCTTCAAGTGGCCTCCAAGAGAGCTCAACATGGTCCGAGACGGTCCAAGAGCGATCCAAGATGCCAAAGATGGCCTCCAGACAGCCCCAAGCGCCTTCAAGAGGCCTCCAAGAGACCTCCCAAGAGGGCCCACAGAGGCAGAAATTAGTGATTTTCCTTTTGTGTTTGGAGGTTTTTGGCGTTCTCGCCTTTTCGGCTTGCTGGCGCTCCTAGACGGCCCAAGAGGCTTCCAAGACCGCCCCAAGACGGCCCACGAAGCCTCCAAGAGGGCCCCAAGACGGCCCAAGATGGCCCCGAGACAACCCAAGAGGCGCCCAAGACGGCCCAAAAGGGCCTCCAAACGGCCCCAAGAGGGGCCCAAGAAGGGGACCAGGAACCGAGAAGTCCAGCCTTCAGCCCCAAGAGGCCCCCAGGAGGCCCCAAGAGGCCCCAAAGAGGCCCCAAGGGGCTCCCAAGAGGCACCAACACGGCCCCCAAGAGGCCTCAAAACTGCCTCCCAGAGCCCCCTGAGAGGCCAACCACGAGAGCCCAACCAACGTCCATGAGGCCTCTTACCCCACTACCCACCACCTCCGAAAAATGGCAGCCGCCCAACCGCATCGCATTGACAACAACACTCCGATGAACGACAGCGGCGAGGCAATATGGGCCGGCGGAATGAGCGAAACGATAAAATAAATGTATGAATGTCTGCACACCGATGTATGTGTACATAAAGACATTGACATCAACATGAATGCACAGTGTCCCATATGTCGATGAGTAGTTATATGTATATGTGTATCCCTTCCGCCATCCATCCATCCCTATATCCCTCCCCCTTCCCCCTTTGTTATCTCTCTTTCTCTCGTTCACTCTTTCTCTCTCTCTCTCTTTCTCTCTCTCTCTCCCTCCCTCCCTCTCTCTCTCTCTCCCTCCCTCTCTCTCTCAGTATATGTATGTTTATCTCTCTCTATCTCTATATTTCTCTTTGTATGTATAGATGTATGTGAGTATGTATATGTCCCGTTCCTCTCTCTCTCGATCGATACATCTCTCTGTGAATGTCTATGAGCATATACATACATGTACTTAGAAATCGCTCACTCGCCCTACACATCATGCGTAACTAGCATACACACAGATACAAATGTGTGTTGTTCTCTCTCTCTCTCTCTCTCGTTCTCTCCCTCTCTCTCTCTCTCTCTCTCTCTCTCTCTCTCTCTCTCTGCAAATACCATGAACCATAGTCGTGTCATCACCTTGCTACATGTGTACATCTATAGCTATTAATGTATACAAAGTCATGCATACATACGCATGCAAGTACACACCTCATACTCATCCTTGTCATACTCGTGCGCAGTAGCCTGATGATCATCGCCACCAACGTCATATGCATCAGCATCAGCATCTGCACCAGCAGAATCATCAGCATCGATATCATCAGCAGCATCAGCATCACCATCATCATGACGTCATCATCCGCATCAGCATCAGCATCCTAATCAGCATCAGCATCAGCATCGTTAACATCATCATCGTCAGCATCATCGTCACCATCATCATACACAGTACCATCATGAAATCAAATCAGCATCAGCAGTATCAGCATCATCATCAACAACATCATCAGCAGCATCAGCATCAACATCATCATCCTAAGCATCATCCTCAGCATCATAATCAGATTCATCATCATCACCATCATCACCATCATCGCCGTCGTCATTGGAATCATCATCATCGCCCTCGTCCTCTTCGTCCCCCTCCTCATCCACCCCCCCTCGCGCCCACACACCACCACTCCCCCCCCATTCACAATCTCTTCCTCCTCCTCCTCACCCCGTAGCCATGTTAGCTCAAGACGCTGGCTTCCTTGGGGAACAAGGTGGATGCCGCGAGTCCACGGCAAGCAAGACCTCTGAAGGTCTGGCATGTCCCGGCGCACCAGTGCTCCGTGGCGCGGCGGCCCCAGCTGGGGCAGGGCGCGCCAGAAGCAGCGCGTCTGTCAGCAGAAGCCGTACGATGTGCGCAGTGCGTGTGGCCATTGTGAATATCAGTCGCATGGGAATTGGCGCTGTTCGAAATGCGGGAGATTGTACACCAGAGACAGTGAGCAGAAGCCGCAGGGAGCAGGAGAAGACGGAGCTAAAGAGAATCCCGAAGTTCCAGAAGCGCTGCGTGCTGTCGTCCAGGTACTTCGTGCTGCGCAACCTGATCTGCAGGATCCACTCGAAGGTATGGGAGGTCGACTGGACGGGCGCTAAGATGTCGGGTGAATCAAGTCGTGAGCATGTCAGACTCACTCGCGAGGTGAAGAATGCAGCCAAGGCAATGCGACTTGCGTTGCAGGATGCGCATCACCTCAAAAATCGTATCCAGAAGTTCAAAATCTGTCTTCTAAAGCGCGGACTGTGTTACAGGAAGCTGAATATACTATTCGCGATGCCAGTCAGATGAAGAAAGGAAGAAAGAAGCAGACGAACCAGCTGCGGCGTTCAACGAGGATAGCTGGATTCAAACCAAACGACAAGAACTGCGTGAAGCTCAAGCTACACCCCACCCAGTACCAGCGGCGGTGCCAGCAGGAGGACAGCCTGCCCCAGCGGGAGCACCCATACCTGGAGCAGGTGCTGCAGCAGGTGCTGGTGCAGGGCAAGCAGCTCAACCTGATGGTCAAGACGCACCAGTGGGTGATGTGCACCTGCGTGATGCCGGTGAAGCTCCAGAACCACATACGATGGACGCTGCACAGCTACGGTAATAGTGTGCAGACAGGCGCCTTCCACTCAACATGGTCCAGGAGTTCGCGCTCATGCAGAAGCAGATCCAAGAGGCTGCGAACTTCGACGGCGACACCATGTCGGACGTCGCATCGGCGGCAGGTGACATCGCCCTCGACCTCGCCGACGAGCTGGCGGCGCTTCGCAAGAGGTCGTTGGAGGGCGCCATGGCCGACGGTGATCAGACCAGGATAGAGGAATTCATGGTGCAGCGGGCCAACACCAGGGCCGCCAAGCGCGTCAAGAAGGCGCAGAACAACGCAAGCGCCAAGTTCAAGGATTTGGTCAAGGCAACGGTTGCGCAGATGCAACAGCCGCAGCTTTGACAGAGGCGTCAGAATTCTGCATCGCAACATCACCCATTGGAGCACGGATGCCAAGTATTTTCTGAGTGAATCGCCTAAACAGGCTGACGACTTCATGTTTCGTGAACACCGCCAGCTCCCCGCCGACTTGAGTTCGGCCAACCGTGACATTGCTAAGCTGAAATGGAGGCCCCACTGTGTCCTTGCCACCCCCTCACCTAGGGGGACGCTCTTGGGGGGCTGGGGGCCGCGGTGTGCAAGGCCCTGTTTTTCAAACGTTTTCTTTCGCATGATGGCCAGGTTCGCGAAGACGGGTCTGGTAATGACTGGATGCTTTTAGAGCTGAAGACCCACAGGTGTGCGTGATGGCTGTAGGAGTTATTTACATGGTGTGTGGTTTGGGTGTTTGGGATGAGAATGTTGAGAATGAGGCACGCCAGTATCTTTCTCAACTGTTTCAGCACCCATTGGTTTGGGATGGGGAACTTTATTTTTGATTTTGAAGTGATGGAGCTGTGTGGTTTCATGAAAATGACACATGCGCGCGGCATTCCCTCCAATACAGTTGACTCCACATGCAGCATGGGAGAAGCATCGCTTATTGACTGCGCTGTTGCCAGCGAGGCGGCTGCACCTTTTTGCGAGCTGGGAAATTCTAAGCGTCACCCGTCAAAACGCACTGCTGTCTGGACACCCGGCCCCCGCATAAAGGCCCCCACCCGAGTCGTGGACAGAGAGGTGAAGCCCACGCCGCTGGTACCCAGGCGCAGGGCCCGTCGCTCCCGTGGTCAGAGGTTCTTACTGCTGAGATGTCAAGATGAAAACAGGATTGCAAAAAAACCCTTCGAAGGATTGAAAAACCCTGGGGTTTTTTGCAATCCTTCGGGTTTTCTGCAATCCTTCGTGCAGGGTGCATACCGTCACAAACCTGTGCCGCGCGTTCAAGGGAACGCGGCACAAGAACTTACTGATACGCATGCTTGCGGTCTCGAGCGACTGCCAATGTGCACATGCGCATGCACAGTGTACCTGAATATGACCATGAGGTGCACATACATCGTGGGCGTGGAGATTGCATGGCCGTACGCACCACTGCACTTACTGATCACGGTAATAATAGCGGATGTGTTTCGGGGCCAACCTTGACTGTCTGGCCCATGGTTTCGCAAAAGCTTTGTGAAATACGTGTTGCAACCAACCATGGGCATCACAGTACGCGTGCAGCTATAGGGGCTCAGCTTGCTGACCTCCCCCGACGTGTTCTGCAATTCGATGCCTGCCTTCCTGCTGATCAGTCTGTTGCTGAGTGGCAAGCTCAACTGTCCAGTGCTAAGTCGGCCGACCACGATCAGTGTCAACAGACGCTCGATCTGTGCTCGGCTTCCCTGTTCCTGCACGTAGCAACAGGCGAGGACGACATCTGCTAAGGCGATTAAGGAGTGGTTTGTCAAGGCGCTCCAGCTGGGGGCTAAGAAGGCCCACTCGTGGCCGAAGCAAGACCAAGGTGAGCCCCTCGAGTACGTCATTGCGCCCAGCGGGGTCCTCCAACTGCCATGCGAAATGATGGCTCATCGTAAATCCCTGCGGGCAAGATTTTGAACCGCCAGCCCACCGCAGATTCAGATGCATTGGAGGACCTTCGTACTATGGCCCTGGAGGTGGCCCCTGCGCTGCTTGAGCGCGAAGTTGAACATCTCGTTGGGGCATGCAGCGTGTCTTCGGAGACTACTGCTGTGGGAGTTGACCATTGGAAGCATCGGGAAATCCTGGAACTGGACCCTGCCGCCGTCGAAGCCCTGGTAGGGCTATATCGGGAGCCTGAACAGCTCATGATGTGGCCGTCTCAGATGTTCCTCGGGACCATCACGTTGCTCCTCAAGAGCAAAGCCGATGAGAGACCCTGTTAAGTGCCCCACGGTACACCGAATATGTTGTAAGATGCGGGGCTCCTGTGTGGAGAATTGGAGTGCCAGTCACGCAGCTTTCTGTGACAACACCAGAAAAGGCATCCCTGCCCTTCAAGCTGCTCTCTTAGACGAGAGTTGCACCACAAGCTGGCCAGCTACGAGGGACAGGCCAGCATCGCGGCCCACTGGGACCTCACTACGTTCTTTGACAATGTTGTACCTGCCAGGGTGATCCAGCTGGCCTGCGATTGAATGTCCCGACTCACCCCCTTTATCTGCGGCTCATGGTACATGCTGCGCCACGCATGGTTGAATCTGAGGGTTTCTGTTATGATAGTATTGAGCCTGGTATTGAATTACTGCCAGGATGTATACACAGTACGCCGTGGGTTAAGATAAACTTGTAACAGGTGCTTACTGGTATTCCCAATATGTACCAGGGGTCCTGTCTCTTGCGCATGTTGACGACATCGCCCAGGTGGCCTGTGGTTCCTTCGAATTTGTGCGCAGGGCTGTTGTCGCGGCATGTGTGGACCCTTGCTCATGCGATACAGAATGCCGAGCGTGCTCTTTCCCAGAAGTCTGCTCTGGTCCGCAATCCGAAGTTTGTTACGTTGCAGGTGCTGAATGATTTGCGAGCTGCAGGTTTGAGTATCAAGATGAGCAGCGAGACCAGGGACATTGGCACCTCCACCACTGCCAGCAAGAGGTGCACTACGCCCATCCATCAGAAGCGCTTGCTAACCATGACGCGCATTGTCAAGAAAACATATACTTTGTATAAGCCAGGGGTCTTAGCTGTCAGGACCTGGGGCCACAATGCCGCCGGTATGTCGGGCCCCCACGTCCGGAGTGTCACGTGTCAAGTTATGGTTTGTGGCACGCTAGCGCGTGCACCACCACCACCCTTGGCATGTTTTGGATCGGAGTCCCATGGCCCCATGTTCCGTTTGCGGCGTGGGCAACTCCTTGGTGTTGTCCAGGTTTGGAAAAGGTTTGGACGACAAAGGAAAGATGCGTGTTACCAGGTTGTGGGCTGACAAAGATAAGGAGTTCACTAGCATCCCAAGAACAGAGCGTGGCGCAGGGCTCGAGGCCCAGTCTCCCACTGTTGTCGTGCTGCTCGAGATGGAGTGTTAGCCTCTCCCCAGGTAGCTGGTACACTGGAGATGGCCAGCACCTTTGCCCTGATGATTGAGAACTTTCAGTTCGCCTCCTGCGGGCGGTGAGGGATACCCGCAGCAAGCGCATCTGGAGCCAAGCTGCAAATGAATTACCAGTACATGGGTGTTCAAAATGGGGCCGATCTCACTTGCGTGCAGGGCGAGCGTTCTAGGATGGGGGAAGGCCACGTTAGTCAGCGGCAGGGGATTTTGAGAAATATGGTTTCTGAACGCTTTTGGACTGACCAGAGGCTTCAGGATCAGGGGTACCAAACTGCTGCTAACAGCGAGCGCCCACAGTGTGGAGAGCGTGAAAAGTCCCTCTATCACCGCCTCTGGGGGGGTAGCGCCAATGCCAATATTTCTGATCCTGCAGTCGGGCGTACTGCCCACCTTGCACCCCGAGCTGCACGCGAAGCCGAGTGACCTGCCCTATGGTGTCGCGGCCCCATGCCTCTCAATCGATCTGGTTCTGAAGATCCTACGAAGATCGCGCGATCCACGAGGGAGAAGTATGGGAAATCGACGGATCGGGAGGGCAAGCTAAGGACGCACGGCTAAGTTGTTGTGGTTGGGCATGCGTCCGACTGTGCAGGACTGTGGATGATATCGACGGTGATTTCGTGGGCACGCTTGGTGGAACCGAGCAGTCTTCCCACGAACCTGCAGTACACCACTGGACGTGTACTTGTTGTAGACTGGCATGTGCTAAAACAAAAAATCGGAAAGCCCCGAAAGGCCCTTATGAAGTCCGACATGCTGGATCTGTGGGTTAGACTTTGGGATGTCTTGGAAGGTAGAGGAGGTGAGGTGAACCTCAGGTTGACCAAAAACCACCCAACGAGAGCCCAAGCCAGCGCCCTTCATTCAACTGCTACAGAATAACTATTGAACGGAGCTGCTGACGCCTGTGCTGGGGAAGCGGCAAAGAGAGCTGCTGCCCCTCCCGAATTAGACGCCATCACACACCAACATAACAAAGTGGGCACCGATGTTTTCAGGAGGCTACTTTGTATCCATCGTGACGTCTTTGTCACCTGTCACCGTGAGCGTACACGGGAGAGGGTTGGGCATGAGCATGTGCCCAAACGCACTGCGCGCACCAGTGCCCAGACTCGTCTTGAGCGTAGCATGGCGGCAGGGCACTCCCAAATCCAGCTGCGTACATTAATGAAGTGTAGTGTCTGTTCTGCATGTTTCCCGATGCTGGATGTGTTCTCCTCGTGCTGGCCTGGCCCTTGTGCGGCCAGCGGCTTGTCGCCGAAGGACCTGGGGCCGACGAAAATGACCGGTCGACCCATCCACTGGCCACGCAATGTCATGAGATCCATACAAAGTCGATTCTCCATGGCGTGCTGCTTTTGCTCGAGCTGCGGGCGCTTTGCTGTGAGCAGCATAAGGAGGCTCAGGAAACCCTGTCAGCAGCCCACCCATAAAGGGCTCGAGGCATTGAATCGTCTCGAACGCAGGCTCCCGCCAAAGTCGGGAATGAATTGTCCGTGGTGAGATGGCCAGGCCAACACCTGGGAATCGCCCGTTCGCCAAAGCGCCATAGCTCCTCCTCCTCATACTCCTCCTCCTCCTCCTCCTCCTCCTCCTCCTCCTCCTCCTCCTCACCCTGCTCCACCCGTCCTTCTTCAACAGCAGCAGCGTCATTATCATCAGCAGCAGCATCATCAGCATCAGCATCAACATCATCATCCTCATCAGCATCATCAGCAGCATCATCAGCAGCATCATCATCACCAGCATCATCATCGTCATCATCATCCGCATCACCATCATCATCAGCATCTGCACCGTTATCATCATCATCATCATCATCAGACCAGCATCATCATCATCATCATCATCATCATCATCATCATCATCATCATCATCATCACGGTCACCCGCATAGCCATCATCATCGTCGTCATCATCGTCAGCATCATCATCGTCGTCCGCATCATCAGCAGCAGTACCAACATCACCATCAGCATCGTCATCATCATCATCATCATCATCATCATCATCATCATCATCAACATCATAAGCATCATCATCAGCATCAGCAGCATCAACAGCAGCAGCTACAGCAGCAGCATCATCGTACACGTCAGCAACATCAGCATCGTGGCCAGCATCGTGGGTATCGTCATCACCCGTGCCACCATCATCACACGTAATTACCATCACCAGCAGCATCAACATCGTATTCGCCATTGGCCACGTCATCGCAAGCATCGCCTGTATCATTTGCACAACCAGCGTCAATCATCATAGTCGTCATCAGCATCATCATCATCATCATCATCATCATCATCATCATCATCATAATCATCATCGTCGTCATCACCATGATCATCATCGTCATCATCAGCATCATCGCCATCATCAGCATGATCAGCATCGCCATCATCAGCAGCAACACCAGCACCGTCATCATCATCACCATCAGCAGCATCATCATCAGCATCATCATCAGTATCATCAGATTCAACTACATCAGCATGATGGTCGACGTCAATCATCCGTAGCATCGCCATCAGCATCAGCATCATCAGCAGAGCGTCAGCAACATCAGCAGCATCATAAGTACCATCAGTGCCATCATCATCCGCATGATACGAATGATAATCATAATGCTATGTAATGTGTTTACTAAGAACAATAATAAAAATCATCATTAGAATCAGCATCATCATCATCAGCAGCAGCGGCATCATCATCAGCAGCAGCATCAACATCATCAGCATCATCATCACCAGCAGCATCATCGTCGTCATCAGCATGAGCGGCATCAACTCATCTACACTGCGTCAGCATCACGAATCAGCATGATGATCATCATCATCATCATCATCATCATCATCATCATCAGCATCATCAGCATCATCAGCATCATCGTCATCATCAGCATCAGCAGCATCATCAGCATCATTATACGGTTATTCACTATCATTACCGTCAGCGGCAACATGGCTATCACCCTTGTCATCATCAGCAGCAGCATCATCATCGTCATAACATCAGCATCATCATCATCATTAGCATGGTCGTCATCATCATCACCATCCTAATCATCATCAGTTTCATCATCATCATCATCATCAGCAGCATCATCATTGTCATCATCATCATCAGCAGCATCATCACCATCGTCATTATCACAATAATCGGCACATATCATCATCAGCCTAATCAGCAGCCTCAGCATCATCATCATCATCATAATCATCATCATCATCATCATCAGCATCATCATCATCATCATCATTATCATCATCCCCATCCCAATCCCCATCCGCCATCATGTGCATCATGGTCAGACTCAGAATCAGCATCATCATCATCATCATCATCATCATCATCATCATCAGCAGCACCAGCATCGCGTCATCATTCCTCCCCTCCTCCTTCGTCGTCGTCTTTCTTAGGTCCTCCTCCCTCCTCCTCATCCTCGCTCATCCTCCCTCCTCCTCCTCCTTCTCCCCCTCATCCTCCTCCTCCTCCTCCTCCTCCTCCTCCTCCTCATCATCATCATCCTCATCCTCATCCCCATCCTCATCCTCATCCTCATCGCTGCTCCTCCCTCCTCCTCCCCCTTCCTCCGAGTCAGTGGGAGGAGGCAGCACAAGTGGGAGGAAGAGCGGGCGATGGCAAGGGGCGCGGGGCGGGAGGCCGAGGGAGGGAAGAGCCACAGGCACAGGGATGGGGCAGGACGAGGAGGGAGGTCAACATGAAGGAAACAGGACGAGGCAGGACGAGGGGATGAGGCAGGACGAGGGAGGGACGATGGGAGGGATGAGGCAGGGCGAGCTGGGCGGAAGAAGGGAAGGCGCAGAGGGGAGAAGTCCGCAAGAAGGAATGGGTCCTGGACGAACGGGGCGAAACGGGCCCCTGGGCCCACCCCACGGGCCCCAGGACCGCCAACAAAAATGGCCCAGAATGAGGAAGAGAGAGAGAGGGTATGTATCGTCCTCCGCTGGCTTCATCAGCGAGGTGTGGAAGGCGCCGCCCGTCTTCAGGACCTTGGCCTGCAGCGCACCCCCTGCCATGGCCAGCTTCTCCAGCTCCTGCACCGCCTTCTCGGTGCCTGCGCAGGAGAAGCCCTTCGGAAACAGGTGGTTCGCGATCTTGCACACCCCGCCAGACCCCTCGCTCTTGGCCGCCTTCCACGGTGGTAGGAGGGGTGTGAAGGGGGTGCGCAAGCTAAGCAGAGGGGAGCTGAAAAACCAAGGAGGGAAGCAGGGCCTGGGAGCACTCCGACCCCTCCTCGATCTCTTCTTTCTCCTCCTCTACCTCTTCCTCCGCCTCCGCAGCCGCTTGGGATCACGATGTTTTCCTGGGAGGCCCTTCAGCCCCGAGACAGATCGGACACCACTGATCCGCGGCCAGCAAACTTTTCGGGTTATCGCGACCCTGCCGACAGCTTGGCAGTACAGGCCCCTCGCTCTCTGCACAACCCCGTTCGTGGCAAGCTGAGCGCGGCCCGCCGGTCATGGGCCCACGTCCTCAAGCCCGGACTTTGTGCACCACGCCGTAGTGCGAGCCATGTGCGCAATAGGATTGGAACCGGCGTCTCCGCAAGAAATGGAGGTGCATGCAGGGTCCGTGGACAAGAACAAGATCCCTACGAGAAACCGACAGGCGAGGTTGGCGCCAGGGGCACAGGCGGCCATGCTTACGATTCCGAGTTTTCACTCGACGACTCCCTTGTAGCAATGGGCAAAGTCCAAGGACATGACGCAGCAGATGCTTAAGAAACCAAACAAGTGGCAGGCGCCCCCGTCCCGAAGACCAAGACCCATCCAGCGGCGGGCAGGACGCCGCCCCCGAGCAGGCCGAGCGCGCGTCCGAGGCCGAGGCGGCCGAGGGCCGAGCTCGAGCGGGCGGCCGCCGGGGGTCAGCGCCGGCTGCGGCCCCGGGGCAGGGCAGGGCGCCCCTGCGGCTGAGGCGGCAGGGGCACCCCGTGGCCAAGGCAGCGGCGCCACGTGCGGGCCCCCAGAGTGTCCACCACCACCACCTCCGTGCTCCCTCCCTCCTCCGCCCTCCTCTTCCCCGTCCTCTTTCCTGGCGGGAGGGGGGAGGGGGTGAGGGAGGTGGTGGTGGTGGTGCACATTTTGGGGCCCTGAACCTGCGGCTTAGCTGGCAGGGGCACCCTCACGCGGCCGAGGCAGTGGCGCCACGGCCAAGGGCGCGTTCGGCACCGTGGACGACGACCGCGACCTGTTCGCGGAGCTCGGCGCCGCGGCGGTGGTGGGCCTGAGCCAGAATTCTGCGGGCCGCCCTGTCGAAGGCCCCACAACTGTTACACGGTTCTGCCCCGCGTCTCCTCCCCTTCTGTCACTGGCAGGCGCTGGCCGCCCGGGTGAGGGCGACGACCGCTCAAAGGCCTGCTGGCAGCGATGGCCCCTACAGCCGTGTCCCCTCTCGCGAGCAGCGTGCTCAGCGTTGTGGACGGGAGCGGGCGGGGCGCGCCCTGGAGCCCCCCTGGCGGCTCGACCTGGTCAGGGTCGAATGTTGCCACACGGCTTTGCCGGGATAGCGGCGGATTCAAATCTGGGGACGAGTTCGTCGGCCACCAACGGTGGACAGGATCCACCAGTGTGCGCCTCGAGCCCCCTGGCGGCTCGAAATGGTCAGGATCAAGAGTCGCCACAGTTTTCTGCCAGGGTAGCCGCGGATTCAGGTCCGGGACGCAATCCTTCGCTCATCAGGTTTGCCAGGACAGCGGCCGGTCATCAGAAATCGTCGCCACACAGCGTTTCTACAAATCAGCAAATACAGAGTGGGGGCCACGCATTCACAAGTACGTACTGGAGCACGAGGGTCCACGTCAATGCGTCTCGCCTCCCGCAGAACCGTGCCAGCCTGGACATCGATGGCTGGATGATGGCGGCCACGGCGGCTACGGGCTCGGGGAGATCCACCCTGGGTACCAAGCGGGGGAGTGGGTACACACGAGGTCTCCCTTGGCCACCACCACGCGAGAGCGAGAGCACGCCTTGATGAAGGCTGAACGTTTCTAGGACACGTGACAGGGGTTGGTGCCCAGGATTTGACACATCAAGGCGAGGAATATGTTGGCGATGCCCGCCTACTCCCCTCCGGAGAACGGATTCGGTGGGTCCAACACTGAGAAGAGGGCATCATTATGAGCGTTCCTGCGGACGACCTCAAACCCGTAGCTTATCGTCACGGATTGGAAAATGTCCACATCGTCATTGTGAAAGTCTACGTTCCTATTCGGTGTGGGCGGCGAGAACGTTCTACCACACGTTCTGATCACGCGTGAAAGGGGAGCTGGATCGCTTGTCGAATATAGCGTACACTCAACTTCACTTGCAAATGTGATGTCAATCCAGCGCCACCGAGGTCCCGTGAAAGGTCACTGTGGCCGCATGGGACGAAGTCCCTGTTAACAGCCTGGGAACTAGACCAGAAAGGCCGCCACACGCCCCTGGGCAACTAAATGTGTTCCCCTGATGGTTTGTCTCTCGATTCTGCCCGCAACCCTTGGACACGGACGGTGTCTCCCGCTGAGGAGGAGAATGAGGAGGAAGAGGGATGGGGAGGGCGAGGAGGCCGGGGAGGAGTAAGGAGGGGGGGAGGGGAAGGAGGAGGCGAAAGGAAGGGAGGAGGTAGGCGCACGCTCCCTGGCAGACTTCGACCGCAATGCCTTGTCGCAGAGCTCGCTGAGCTTCTTCTCCTCCAGGCCGACCACGGAAATCTGCCGACCTCTTTTGAGGTCACAGGCAGGTCAGATCCCTCCTCCAGCCTACAAGTCTCCCGCCAAGAGCCACCTTTTGGCCGTGGGGTGGGGGGTGTCGGGGGAGAGAGCGGGGGAACATCCGGCCAGGGGGACGATCGTCCAGAGGCGCAGCGACATGGGACAGGGCGAAAAAGCGATTCCGTACGCTGCAGCATCGGTGGAGCTCTCCCTGGGGAAGGAGGAAAAGTCGCAGGAAGAGGACGAGGAGGAGGAGGAGGAGGAGGAGGAGAAGGAGAAGGAGAAAGAGGGAGAGGAGGAGGAGGAGGAGGAGGAGGAGGAGGAGGAGCGAGGACGAGGAAGAAGAGGAGGGGGAGGGAAACATGAAGCAGGACCCCAGTGCAAGCCTGGCCGCAATGCCGAAATCAATCACGGGGGGTATTCATTCCCGACTTTGGGAGCACCCCGCCTCCTGAGTCTACTGAGCGCTCCATGGCCAGATACAACCTCAGGGGGATCACAGGTGGGCGGGCCTTTCATCTTTGAGTTTCGAGCACTGGTGGCCCCGAAATACCCACACCGCGAAAAAAAACAAAACACTATCAAGAGCGGCCAGCAGGTGCGAACAGTAGCCAGAAAATGTTCAGATGCGGCGCCAAACGGCACGTCCCCGCCTCCACCCCGCACGCCCGACTGGATCGGACCCTCCCCGGCAGGCCCACTCAAGTAGCAGAATGCGGATGTCTTGCAAGGCGACGGCAGAAACATGGACAGCAGATCTCGCCGCGGATAGTTCACAGAACTGCTACCACACTTGATAAGCACAGTTTGACAAGGGGACCGCGACCCCCTGCCAGCACACGCTTCAGACGCGTATCCAAGGACGCCCCAGGCCATGGGGCACGCACAGTCTCATGACCAGCGCGCACAAACTCACGCTGACAAGTCATAAACGCCTCTCGCTGCACGGCAAGCGTGCGCCACATAATGTCTCAATGGAGGGTGCCACTGGCATGGATGACGCTGACCTGCTCTGGGAAAGGGCACCCCGACCCGCGGCTTCACCAGCACATGCGCCAGAAGCTGCGCTCAATTGCCTCTCGACCCGTGTCAGGCCCAAGGCCTCGATCTGGTGAGTCGTGGGATGAGATCTCGCCCATCGCAAAGATATGTCCTCTTTGTGCCAACCTCCGTCCAAATCAAAATCCATAAATCCATCATAGCAGAGTTCTCTAGGAAGGACCGCGGCTTCCGAACATCTCGAACTGACTTGGAAGAATGAGAACACACCCAAATCCCTCCAACACTCCGTCGCAGCAGCCAAAGGAACGCAGTAAGCCCAGCACGAGGGGAATTCTGAACATCTCCTGGCAACGTGCCGCAGAACACACCGTCGACGTCACCCAAGGACGGAGCGAGCCGACACATCGCCCACCCGCGCCGCCTTAGTCTCCAGCCCTGAGCAAGAGCCCCCCGAACCGCCTACGCCCCAGACCCCACCAGGCACGACCCGGGGCCCATCGAGAGCTCCAGAGCTCTGCATCATCACGATCGGAGGCGAGAGATGTCCCACTGATCCGTCTTTAGGCATAAGGCCGCGACACCACAGCGAAGGGCAGGATTCAAATTCTTGAGGGGCTTGCGGGCACAGCTTCTGAGCACGCTCCACAGCCGCCGATGGAAACCGCTCACTACAGTGACATCCCCAGAGCCTGTGGCAGGGAGTCTCGGGCGCACGCCCGAGCCTCCTGCAGAGGCCGCTAGACACACTAGAATACCCGTCGGAAACCCAGCGATCCTCAGTCCAACCCCCCCCCCCTATACCAGGTTCCGAAGAACCCCTTCGCCCTCAAAATCGAAACTGTGGGCCAGCTTCCTCAACAGGGAGCTCACCGAGGTGAAATCAACCTTTTCTCCTATACCAGCACCGAACTGGTGTTTCTCGGACTGAGCACTGATGATGGCCTGGCAGGTCTGCTGCAAGCTCTGCCAGAGAAAAAAGGGAAAGGCGACTCGCTCGATGGTGAATCCCCCGAAACCTGGAAGTATCCACCTGTGCGGCGTATCCGGTGAAGGCATTGGATAAGGAACCACTGGATAAGGAATCCAGGGTCTGGAAGTCCGCGGAACTCCAATCGTGGAGTGGCCATGTGTATCACCACCGCCCTCATTGGATAAGGAATCCCGCAGGGTCTGAAGCCTCCTAGGCACATTCCTTAACGAACACCCCCACCGTATGGTATCCGAGTCAAATCCAGAAGAGCAGCAACCGTAGCCGCTACGGGTCCTCGCACTCGCCGCCAGACGCGGTCCCGGGCGAGGGAGGAGAAACTGGCCACACAAGCAAGCCTTTGATTATTCACACGCATCTTCTGCTTCGGGGGCATCCCCGTCCAAATATGTCGAAGACCAAGAGGCTGGTCACGCCTCACACGGAACATCAGACCTTTCTTGCCAGCATAAATTACACCCACGAGCGCACTAGCACAGGACCAAGGACTCCGTCATCAAGAACATCTCGCAGCTTGCCCTCGAACAGTTTGGACCTGCAGCGGCGACATCTGGAGAACATCATGCCCCCAAGTCCCGACGGCCAACACCCTTGGCTTGCACAACTTGGAAACTCCCTTGCAGACATCAGTAAGGCATCAAACTGTCTTAGCCTCACGCGCAGCACGAGCACGCCGCCTAGTAGACCGCCCTTTACCAGCAGCCGTAGCAGTACCAAGACCACGGATGGCATCCTGAACCTTCACATGGACCCCTTCAGCCTTGAGGTCGCGAACAATCTTGAAAGACAAAGCCCGCCGGCTTGAAACAATCGCACTCTTAGCGGACATCTTGAGAGATCTACCCTTGACATCCCCACTCGTGCACATAGCTGCAGGCACCAGGTTATACATCACCCCTCTAGCAGTACTTTGCATGTTTTGGGACAGATCGTCAACAGATCCCTGGGTGATCACCTCTGGAAAGAAACGGTTGTGCAAACAACTCATCATTTGGTATGAAGACACCTTCGTCCAGGAGATGGAAGAGGACGACAACGACGACGAGGGGAGGATGAGATGAAATAGAACAGGAGGAGGAAGGGAAGAGGCGCGGCAGAGGCGCTGGCGGAGGGGGGCAGAGCCCGCCGAATCATCCCTTGCTTGCCCACCGTGGCGGCCTCCTGCACGCGGACACGCGGAATCGGGGCCACTCGAGCAGGGGCTCGCCAACCTTCTGCTCCTCACTGTTCCTCATGCTCCTACTCCTCCTGCTGCTCCTCCAACCCCTCCTTCTCCCTTCTCTTCCTCCTCCTCCTCCTCCTCGCCCTCCTGCTCCTTCTCCTCCTCCTCCTCCTCCTCCTGCCCTTCCCTCTTCTTCTTCTTCTTCGTCATCATCAGCATCATCATCAGCATCATCATCATCATCATCATCATCATCATCATCATCATCATCATCATCATCATCATTATCACCATCATCAGCATCATCACCATCATCATCAGCCGCATCATCATCATCATTATCACCATCACCATCACCATCATCATCATCATAATCGTCATCATGATCACCATCATCACCATCATCATCATCATCATCATAATCAGCAGCATCATCATCATCAGCATCATCATCGTCCTCCTCCTCCTCCTCATCATCATCATCATCATCAGCATCATCAGCATCATCATCAGCATCATCATCAGCATGATCACCATCATCATCATCATCAGCAGCATCATCATCATCATCATCAGCATCATCAGCATCATCAACATCAGCATCATCATCATCATCACCATCATCACGTGCATCATCAGCAGCAGCAGCAGCATCATCATCATCGTCGTCGTCAGCATCGTCATCGTCATCATCAGCAGCAGCATCATCAGCATCATCACCACCATCATCATCATCATCGTCATCATCATCTTCATCATCAGCATCAGCATCAGTATCATCATCAGCAGCAGCATCAGCATCAGCATCAGCATCATCATCGTCGCAGCATCAGCATCAGCATCAGCATCAGAATCATCATCATGATGGTCATAATCATCATAATCATCATCATTATCATCATCATCATCATCATCATCATCATCATCATCATCATCATCATCATCATCATCATCATCATCATCATCCTGCTCCTCCTCGTCATCAACATCCCCCTTCTCCTTCCTCCCTCCTCCTTCCTCCCTCCTCCTCCTCCTCCTCCTCGTTTTCCTTCTCCTACTCCTCCTCTTCGTTCTCCTCCTCCCCCTCGTCCTTCTCCTCCTCCTCCCACCACCCCGTGGTTCCTGCATGGCCTCACCGCGAAGCTTGACGAGCTTCAGCCCGTCTTCGAACGACAGCACGCCCGCGGCGCATAGGGCGGTGTACTCACCCAGGGAGAGGCCGGCCACGCACTGCGCGCGGCTCACGGCATCTGGCTTCTCGGCCTTCGAAGACAAATAATCATGCACATACACCGACCCAAGACAGGACAATCCAGGGCCCAGGATCGATGTATACGCACTCATGGCTTTGTCAGAAAGGCATGTACGACGATCATGTGCCAAGGATTGGCCTGGCCAGGGTTGGTGCATGTGCATAATTGTGTTCGCGCGAGGCGTGACGAATATGAAGCGGGAACGGGGAGGATAAAAAACTGGTTCAAGCTCGAAGACTGTTCCCTTTTCTCCGCCCAGGATATTCGCGATCATCTTCGCGATCTCGCATCGCGCTCCGCATCCCGACCGCCCCCGTCAATGGTCGTCCCAAGAAGAAGCAGCTTCAGCCTGCTGCACAGGCCCACCAGGAGCCGCCTGGAAGATGCCACTCCTTGGGACGACCATCGATGGAGACCTGATCACCTGACTTCGCGCATCGCGCCGAGGGAAGCGCGACCATTTTCGCGATCTCGCGCGGCCACATGGTAGAACGGTAAACCTTCCAGCCCAAGCCGCGCGGCACGACTATCTTTGCCCTGCTGCGGGCGACCTGGGTGACCCGGCTGCGTGGCCCCAGAGGGGCGGGTCTCGGAGAAGACTGGATTCATCCATCCCGCGTGCCCGTCCGCTGGGGAAGAGGCCGAGGCCCTCCCCCGATCCCACTCCCACAACTCCTCCTCCTCCTCCTCCTCCACCTCCTCCACCTCCTCCTTTTCATACTCCTCCTCCTCTTCCTCCTCCTCATCATCATCATCACCACAACCACCATCATCATCATCATCATCATCAGCCGCAGCAGCATCATCAGCAGCATCAGCATCATTATCATCATCATCATCATCATCATCATCATCATCATCATCAGCATCATCATCATCATCATCATCATCATCATCATCATCATCATCATCATCATCATCATCATCATCATCATCATCATCATCATCATCATCATCATTCATCATCATCATCATCATCATCATCATCATCATCATCCCCCTCCTCTTCCTGCTTCTCCCTCCTCCTGCTCCTCCTCCTCCTTTTCCTTTTCTCCTCCTCCTCCTCCTCCTGGTCCTCCTCCTCCTCATATTCCTCCTCCTCCTCCTCTTCCTCCTCCTCCTCTTTCTCCCCCTCCTCCTCCTGCTCCTCCTCATCATCATCTTCCTCGTCTTCCTCGTCTTCCTCCTCCTCCTCCACTTCCTCATCTTCCTCCTCCTCCTCCTCATCCTCCCCCTCCTGTTCCTCCTCTCCTTCTCCTCTCCTCCTCCTCCAACTCCTCTCCTCTTCCTCCTTCTCCTCCTCCTCCGCCGTCTCCTCCTCCTCCTCCTCCTCCCCCTCCTCCTCCCCCTCCTCCTCCTCCTCCTCCTCCTCCTCCTCTTCCTCCTCCTCCTCCTCTCATTCATATTATTGTTCGCTTTCGTCTTATTATTGTTTCTCCTTCGTAGTATTATGACTGCTAGTGCTTTTCGTACTATGATCATTCTTCTTTGTTGTACCATTTGTCATTTTAGTATTCGTATTATCGGTCAGAGTATTCTTATTTGCGTTAGCATTCGTATGACTAGTCTCCGTACTGTTATTCTTAATCGTCGTATTGTTGTGCGTGTTACTATTAGTCTTACTCTTAGCAATTTGATGAATAGTAGTACCGTTACAAGTAGTAGTAGTAGTAGTAGTAGTAGTAGTAGTAGTAGTAGTAGTAGTAGTAGTAATAGTAGTAGTAGTAGTAGTAGTAGTAGTAGTAGTAGTCGTGGTGGTAGTAGTAGTAGCAGCAGCAGCAGTAGTAGTAGTAGTAGTCGTCGTAGTCGTAGTAGTAGTAGTAGTAGTAGTAGTAGTAGTAGTAGTAGTAGTAGTAGTAGTAGTAGTAGTAGTAGCAGTAGTAGTAGTAGTAGTAGTAGTAGTAGTAAACGTAGTAGTAGTACTACTACTACTACTACTACTACTACTACTACTACTACTACTACTACTACTACTACTACTAGAAGTACTAGTAGCAGAAGTAGTACTAGAAGTAGTAGTAGAAGAAGTAGTAGTAGTCATCCTCCTCCTCCGCCTCCTCCTCCTCATCCTCCTCCTCATCCTCATCTTCATCCTCATCCTCATCCTCATCCTCATCCTCCTCCCTCTTGCTCCTCCTCCTCCTCCTTCTCCTCCTCCTCCAAATCCTCCTCCTCCTCCTTTTCCTCCTCCCTCCCTCCCTCCCTCCCTCCTCCTCCCTTCTCCTCCTCCTCCTCCTCCTCCTCCTAGATAGCCATTCTGGCTCAAGGCCGATTGTTGTCGTCAACGTGTATACCGCTAGTCCGGTGCCAGCTGACAACGTTCCCGCGCAGTTCGCCCTGCGCGTGTATCTAGCCTGCCACCCGAGGAGTCTGCAGGGCCCACTGTTTGGTGAGGTCATGCAGGAGCATCAGTTGCAGCAACGTATCCATGGCACCAGCGCCCTGGAACAAAGATGGCAAAGCTGATTGGTACTGCAGGTTCTGTACTTTTCGTCGCACCGGGGCTCCTCTGCTCAAGTGGGACTCGAATGAGAAGTACTACAAGTGCCACATTCACAAGAATGCCAGCTTCATGTCCGTCATCCAGCCCGACAGCCCGCCCATGCGAAAGCGCAAGGCAAGCGAGAGGGCAAGAGGTGGAGGAGCCGCACTGGCGAAGCTCGAACACCGCATCATCAACAGCAATAGCATGACAATCATCATCACCGTCATCAGCATATTCAGCGAAACAATCACCACCAAAACCACCACCATCATCATCATCATCATCATCATCATCATCATCATCATCATCATCATCATCATCATCATCATCGTCATCGTCATCGTCATCGTCATCATCATCAGCATCATCATCAACAGCAGCATCATCATGATAACCATGATCAGCAGCAGCAGCATCAGCAGCATCAGCTTCAGTATTATCATCATCGTCTTCGTCATCATCAGCGGCGGCATCAGCATCATCATCATCATCATCATCATCATCATCATCATCATCATCATCATCATCATCATCATCATAAACAACAACATCATCATAATCAGCATCAGGATGATCATCAAAAGCATCGTCGTCATCATCAACAGCAGCATCGTCATCAACCAAAACCATCAACATCATCACTAATCATCCACAGCACCATCAGCAGCAGCATCCTGAACATAATCATCATCAGCAGTATCATCATCGGAATCATCATCATCAGCATCATAATCATAATCATCATCATCATCATCGTCGTCATCATCATCATCGTCGTCGTCATCATCACCCCCACCACCATCATCATCATCATCATCATCAACATCATCATCCTCGTCGTCATTGTCAGCAGCAGCATCATCCACATCGTCCTCATAGTCCGCGTCATCCTCATCACGGCTCTCCCAAGCCTGGATACACGAGGAGTCACACTTGACGGCCTTCCGTGACCCCTGGAACAGTCGCCACCCAGAGTGCTGGAATGCCATGATGGCGGGACTTGCCGCAGGCAGCTGGTTTGAGACGAGGTGTAATCACATAGTGTGGTTGAGATGAGGCATTCTGATCCGCGCGCGCGAGGGCGCCTCTGGGCTGTCTGCGGACCTTCCAAGTCGCCACAAGAGCGCCCCAAGAGCGACGTCAGAGCGTCTAAGATGGCCCTAGATTTCTCCATGATGGCACCAGACAGGGACCATTGCCTGCAAGATGGCTCAGCTTGATCCAAAATGGCATCCAACATGCCCTCAAGAGGCCACAAGGGAGCCCGGACATGGCTCGGATCTGAACTCTGGCCTCCCAAAGATGCCCCCGAGAGGCCGAATCTGTGATTCCTCATGTTCGCCGTTCGGCCTCCAGTGGGCCTCTGAGGCCTCAGGGGGTGGTACCGAGATGACCTAAGAGGGCCCTAAGCCTGTCTTGCCTGCCAAACCTGCTCCGTGAAGCTTTTACGACCACTCGCTCGCTCGAAACGGCAAAGAGTCGGAAGGGGCGGCGACGTTGTCAAAGGCGGTCGTACCGCGTCAGTCCGATTTCCGCTTCTCACGGCCTTCAGCTTGGCAACGCCCGCCAAGCCCCCCACGAACATCGCCGGCTGGCAGTACCTGGTCTCCGCGAGTTTCTCCTCGGGCCCCTCTAGGCACAGCTCCAGCAGATCGTAGCCGAGGATAGTCTTCGCCTTAGAGAGCATGTCCTTCACCTCTGGCAAATCCTTCACCTGGTCGAGCATCTTAACGTACTGGGAGCCCTGGCCAGGGAAGAGGAGCGCCACCGGCAACGGCGGCTGCGAAGGGGCGCTGGGCGCTGCGGCGGGCTTCGCCGCGGTGGCGGCCGGCTTCGCCTCGGATGCCGGCTTCGGGCTCGGCTGCGCACTGGGCTTTGATGCCTCGGACTTCGCAGCGGTTGGCTCCCAAACCTTGTTCGGGTCTGGAGCGCTGTACAACTTCCGGTTATTGCCGATGCCTTCCGGCGCATACCAGCCTGGAGGGGTATCCTTCTCCGCCTGTTCTAGCAACTTCGCGACTGCCGTATGCTTGAACTTGATGGCCTTGTCGCGGGCCGTCTGCCCAGTTTTGGGGTCCTGCCCAGAGCTGACCCTGGTCTTCACGTGCGGGTCGGCTCCAGCCTCGAGCAAGAGCTTTACGCAGTCCTAAGAGAGCGCCGACCATACGCTTGCACCAAGCCTGGCCAGGCACATCCTTGGCCCAGAGGCCAGGCCAGGCCATGGGCCTGTCCTATGCGCACTCCTGGCAAGGACAGAAACGCCTGCTTACTGCTCAGGGTCCAGCGTGGGCCTGGCCAGGCTTAGCGCCAATGTATGTTGGGTTCCCCCCGATGTCCTCCCGCCCGGCCAACGCCGCCATGTGGAGCGGGTTGACATCGGTGAAGTGCATGTTCAGATCCCCATTGAAGATCGAATCCGCGTCGCCTGTGCTCAGCATCTTCTCCAGAAGATCAAAGTCGCCCCTGTACGCAGCCTCGGATACGTCTGCGAGAGACACCATATTCCACTTCTTATAACGGAAAGAATTCGGAATGGGATTCACGTATCCATCCGTGGGCGCCATCTCTTACAGAGGAAAAACCCGGCCCGAGGCTGATTCAGCACTCGTCTGAGAGGATTCCTATCCTGGGCGCTCAGGCAGCCTTGAGAAAAGCTGGCAAGGGAAAGCACACACTGACTCTGCAAAATGACGGACGACTCCACTATCACAGATTCTGCGACCAACACTTGTCTAGACACCATGTTAAAATATGCCTTGTCACGCTGGACGCGAAATATCGGCATGCTTGAATATGTGGGATGCGGCTAGAGGGTTGGGTGCGGTGGTGACTATAAAACTGTTTGTGGCCAATGTGCGGGATGCGGTAAGTAAGTCCTGGCCCCCCTGACAGCATTCCACCAAGAAACGGACGATGTTTGATGAGCTTAGAGATGCTTAGGGCTCGTACCGTCCGAACAATAACATAACTACCGCACCTTCATGCTGGACCTGATGACCCTTCCAGGTCTGGACGGAAAATGGGTGAAAAAGACGTGCTAGATCTTCGGCTGTCCCTTCTGCTGTTCCTACAACCCAGGATTCCAAGAATCATGTTAGATGGGTGGTCGGGCTCTCGTGGCCCCAAGCGTCCGCAGGACGGCACAAAGACGGCCCTGAGGTGGCCCCCGAGCCGCAGAGGATACGCGTCCGTGAATTAAGTGTTCCCGCAGGCGGTCAGCTATCGGCGGCGCGCGTCGGCTGCGAATTGGGAACGAAGGAAGGAGGAGGAGGAGGAGGAGGAGGAGGAAAGGGGAAGAAGGGGAGGTCCGCGAGACGGCCGCAGCGCCCGCAGAACTTGGAGAGCAAATTCTCGAAGCTTTCCAACGAGCGTGGTATTCTCGCTTTCGTTTTCTGCTGGGCTTCTGAGGCATCCAGATGGCACAGAAAGACCTCAGAGGACCCAGAAGGCCCCAGGAGAATCCCTGAGGCCCCCAAGAGCACCCCGAGAGAATCCCGACTTGGCCCTAAGGGGCGACTCTCCAGAGAGCCCGGGAAGCCCTCAAAGGATCCCCAAGAAAACCTCAAGGGAAGGGCGCCCAAAGGGCTCCAGACGGGGGCACTCATCTTCAATTCAACCTCCTTCTGAACGTAATCTCCTCCTCCTCCTCCACTTCCCTCTCCTCCTCCTCCTCCTCCTCCTCCGCCTCCTCCTCCTCCGCCTCCTCCTCCTCCGCCTCCTCCTCCTGCTCCTCCTTCTGCTCCTCCTCCTCCTCTCCCTCCTCCTCCTCCATTCCTTCTCCATATAAACAAGTTCTCCCTGTCGCATCCCGAGGCCAGTTTTTAGGGCGGGCCGGGCGTTTCGCCTGAGACTTCTCCACGTCTTACGACTCTGAAACTTCAACGCTGACAACAGTTGCACGGATTGAGGGCGAGTGGTTTTCAAAATGTGGTTCCCGCCGTAGCGCCGCGCACAGTCGTTGTACAAATGTTACAGAACTTTACGGATTGAGTGTGGTTCCTTTTCAACATGTGGCTATCGCCCTAGCGCCACGCACATTAGTTTTTAAAATGTGCACGAGTTCTGCATATTCTTATGATTAACGTACCAGAAATTGCGTCCTGGAAAGATTCAGGCTCATGAGGGTGCACAAGTTATGTAGATTCGCGGCGTTCAAGTCCCAGGAATAACGTTCTGGCACGATTCAGGATAGTCAAAAACGCAACAGTCAGGTTGATCCGTGGCGTTGGAATCCCGAAAACAATGTTCTGGCCTGCTTCAGGGTCTTCGAACAGTTGTCTTCCAATGAAGCAGTTCCCTCCGTAAAGATGAACCGCTGTACGGGCCTGCGAAGGGGGAGCTTGGAGGGAGGGTTTACTACAACATCGTTGAAGCCTCTTGGGTACACTGGTCCTCCTCCTCCTCCTCTTCCTCGTCCTCCTCCTCATCATCGTCCTCCTCCTCATCATCATCATCCTTCTGCACTTCCTCCACATGCTCATTCGAATGTGCCCTCCTCACCGTCCTTGGACGGGCGCAGGCCTCTAAAGTCCACCCGCCCACCAGGCTGAGGGGCGTGTGAGACGTAATTCCGAGGGTTCCTCTCAGGTATTCGGCCCCACCCCTTTTCCCTCCAAGAGCCTCCATCATTCCGCCGCCTGGTTGTGTGCCATCCAGCCTGGTGGGCCCAAGACTGCTCCAAGACAGCGTCCAAACCGATAATTTCCCACATCATTCACGACACCCTTTCGAAGACGATGTTCGTTTCATTTTGGGTGCCTTCTCCTGACTGGGCACCATGGAACGCCTCTTCGGCCCATTGTCGCCAATAGGTGGGACCCCTTCCAACGCAGTAACATGCAAGTTCGCCTTATTTCAAGGTTGTCTGGGAGGCTATCATGAAAAATGCTCGAGTTCGTTCGGGGCATTTCAAGTCGTTTTGCATGCACGGTGCGACTACTTGTTCGACGAGTATGGTCCCGAACGATTGGATTCCAAGTCGGGAGGAAAACTGACACTGCTGCTGGCCCAGATTGAGCACGCTCCGGATTCGCCTCGGACCCAACGCAGGAACGCTCGCGCTTGAGCCGGCTAAAAACCACCCTGGGCCCCCACTGGCCCTTGTGGGGTCCTTCACCACGGGGCTCGGCGCCTCGTCACCAGTGCATGACAGGCTGCTGGCAAGGAGCTCCTTCACGGCCCCACGGCGAGAAAACGAAGTCGAGGACGTGGGGGCAGTCCTGACCTGGTGCAAAACTGTGGCAGCCGCAAGGCGCCGGGCCGCCGTGGTCTGCCCGCGCTGCACACAAGGCGGGTGGAGCGCGGCCAGACGGGCGGAGCGCGTTAGCCAATCGCATCAGTGGCAATCTGCTCCGAGCGCCGACGGCGCGCCAGCCTCCTCCTCGTAGAAGTCGAAATTGGCCCCTGCGTCGGCGGCGTCGGCTGAATCACCGACAGCGGGGAAAGATCGCGCTGGCGATCCATCGATGCCTGGAGAGGAGAAGGGCTCCCTTTAGCGGACATCGCGCGTCGACCGACGCGTCCGTCTGCGGCCTGATGGCAAGCTCCCGCGGCACGGGGTCGCCATGACCTCGACCCCCCCGTCTGGGCGGGGTCACCCCTGCCGCCGCCCTTGGGCCCGCGGCGCAGTTTCTGCTCTTCTTTCGCCTTCCTGGCCTCCCTGAGCATGGCGGCCTTGTCGCGGAGGTTGGCAACATGATGCTTCTGCAAAGCTGGTGCCGCCGCCGCGCCGCCACGGTGAGCTGCTCAGCCCATGTACTCGTCGGCCGCCGAGCGGGCAACCTCGATCACCCGCAAGCGGCGGCACAGCGGCTCGGCGCTCTGTAGCGCGGGCGCGTTGAGCTGATCCACGCTAATCATCGACTCCAGCACACGGCAAATGACCTATTGCTCGTGCATCGAGCGGTCACCCTCGGGGATACACCCCGCCCTCAACCAGTTAGTGTGGTGCGTAACTGGCGTGAGGCCAACGACCCACCATGATCTCAGGAGCCAGAGGCACGAGGGCGGTCCGTCCAGCATGAGGCCTCCCTCGGGCTCGTCCGCCACCTGGAGGTCCACCGCCTCCGTGAAAGGGCGGCGCCGCGAGCCCTCCTGGTTGAACTTCACGGGGAGCACGCGGAGGCCGTCGAGCACAAAAGCATCGACCTCGGCGGCTGGCACCAGGCGGGCCGTGACCCAGCCTCCCAGCGCAGGAACCAGCGCGATGTCACCCTCCACGATCGCGTTCGCGGGTAACGGATCGGGAGACCTCTCTCCACGCCGCAGCGCACAGAAGTCCTCGGTGGCCAGCCCGACCGCGGGCGCCGCCGCGGGTGCAGGAGCGCGAGCCCCAGCGCGAGCCACCCCACCAGCCTCCCCGCCGTGACGGACTGCAGGAGCCGCAGGCGCGGCGGGCCCAGCGGCGGCCGCACCAGCGCCGGCAGCGGCGGGCGGAGCGGGCGGCGCTCCTCCAACCATCAGGGCGCCGTCCCGCTTGAGCTGCTCCAGCTCCGCCGCGGTGGGCAGCTGCCTGAAACGGTACACCTCATGCGGGTTCACGCCAGCTGGAGTCGCGCCCTGGGCTCCCGACCAGAGGACCTCCGCCACATCGTCACATCGCGAGTCCTCGGCGTAATGGTCGCCGTCCGCCGTGAGGGTCGCCACGAGCCCTGGCACGGCCTGACTGACCCCCGTGACCAGCCGCTCGTGGCACAAAGGCGGCCCTGGCAGATCATACCTAATGATAATATACTGAATGTACTCACCTGGCCGCGCCATTCCTAAAGCGGAGGAGTGCCACCTGCTGGCGCGCCCTGTCGTCGATGGCCTCGTCACGTACTCCCAGTGGAACGCCCAGTGGGTTCTGGCGGCTCCGACCACGGCCCCCAGCAGGTAGCGGACTGCCCCGAGACGAGGCCCATCAGGCCCTCCTGCGGAGGGCAGGTCAGGTTGACCAGCAGCGCCGCGCGCACGGGCACCGGGCAGGAGGCCACAGGGCAAGAGCAAATCGCGGGCGGGCACGCCAGCGAAACGGGATGGCAGGCAGGCACAGCCGAGAGCACCGCCTGCCACAGCGCCGCCAGCTCCAGCCCCCGAATGGCGGCTGACTGCAGAGCCTGGAAGGATGGGATCGCAGGAAGACCCATCGAGAAGAACCCTCCTGCCAGAGAACTTGAGCCCACATGGCCCGCGGCACTCCCCCGCTCCCAAGATCATTCACGTGCAGGCACTACGCATATACATCGACATATACCTATACTTATACATAAACATATACATATACATAGACATATACGTGAACAGACACACTACCCCTGCATAAACATATACATTTACATACATATGCATATGCACGTACATATATAGTTATATAGACATGAACACATATGTATACATATATATATATGCCTACACCTATACATAAACATATGTATATACATACACATATACATATGCATATGCGTATGCGTACGCATATAGACATTGACATGGAAATATACACGTCCAGGTACATACACATATACAAATATTCGTACATATACATACACATACACATAGGCATAGGCATGCGCATACACGCATACAGTTGCATTTGACTAAACATATACATATACATATACAATTGCATATACATATACATATACAAGTATATGTATAAACATACATATACATATACATATACATATACATCTGCACATACACATAGACATACATATACATATACATATACATAAACATTTACATAAACATGAACATGAACATATGCATATGCATATACTTATACATGTACATATACATGTACATGTACATATACATATGAATATACATATACATATACATACACCTATACGTATACACAAACAAATACATACACATATAAGTGTACGCATACCTATACGTATACATATACAGCTGCATATACATATATACATATATACATATATGCATATATACCTATACACATGTATACATATACAAATACAAGTATATATATATATAACTATATACATATGAATATGCATATGCAAATACACGTACACATACCTCTACATTTACGGGTGCATATACATATACATATGCGTATACATCTACATATACATATGAAATACATAAACATATACAAATACATATATACAACTATGTACATATACATATGCCTATACACAAACCTATACAGATACAGATGCATATAGATGTATGCCTCTAAATGTACATATACAAATACTTGCACGTAGACATATACATGTACATACACATACACAAAAGCATATCCATATACACCTACATAAACACATGCACATACATATACATATACAGATACAAATGCAAATACATATACATATACATATTCAGCAGGCGGGAGAAAAAATGCTCCGTCACTGGGGGCGCTGCCTCAAGGCGGCTGGAAAGTTTATACCGTGACGTGCCACCGTAAGAACATAAACCTTCCAGCCGCCCTGGGACAGGCGCCCCCGACAGGAAAACAGTTTATGGGATACCGTTCCCCACCCGTTCCCATCTACATATACATATACCTATGCATATACATATATATGTTCATATGCATATACAAACGCCTTTCACATAAACATACACATTTGCATACAGATATACACATACATTAATATGTGAATATACATATGTCGAATACGATATATACATGTATATGCACATGTAAGTATACACATATGTATATACATGTACTCAAAGAGATAGAGAGAGACTGAGAAAGAGAGAGAAAGAAAGAAAGAGAGAGAGAGAGACAGAGGCACTGACAGGGATGGAACGAACAACCGAACGAGACGAACGGACGAACGAATCGGCGGGGGGGCGATTGCCTCGCTCCCCATAGACGGGTGCAGCGCGCCGGGCGGGGGCTTCGGCGCATCCTGGTGGGAGCAGCGCGCATCCATCACAGGCCCTGCGCAGGTCCCTGCCCTGCTCCCCTTTCAGGCTCTTGGATTACTTCCGTTCCCTCTCTCTCTCTTTTTCTGTCCCTTTTCTGCTCACATTGCTATCCATCATTGATTGGTCCTCTTTGATCATCACACTACAAGCGAATATGCGTAGCATCCACCCGAAAGGATGATGAACTGAAATTTATTACAATCAAATGCACACGTGTGCCGTCGTCATCATCATCATCATCATCATCGTCATCATCATCATCATCATCACCATCAGCATCATCATCATCCTCGTTCGCTTCCTCCGCCGCCCCCACCTCCGCCACCGCCGCGTTATCATCACAGGGACACAACACCGCCCACATCTTAACCCAGATCTTCGCACTCGTCCTCATCCCCACCCTCGCCTTGATGCTGACACGCACACCTCGTCTCGTCCTGGTCGCCTGTTGTTATTCCTTACTCCCTTTGCCTGTTCCTCCATACTCCTCCAGCTCCTGCTCATCCTAAACCATCCCCCATCCTACATGGTCCTACATCCATCCTCATTATCCTCCTCCTTTTCCTTGCCCTCCTCCTCCTCCTCACATCCCCTCCTTTCCCTCCCCCAATCACTCATCCTCCTTCACTGTCTACGATTACTCACTGCGGGTACCACTCTAGTCGCTCCCCTGAACCTGTACCGCCGTGGCTTCGCAGCTCCCGCGGATTGCTTGTCACAAACACACACATATGCTTACATACATACATACACACATTCACACATACATACATACATACATACATACATACATACATACATACATACATACATACATACATACATACATACATACATACATGCACATACATGCACATACATGCAGGCATGCATGCATACATATATATATATATATACATACGTACATACGTACGTACATACATACACACATACATACATACGCACATACACACATACATACACAAATACAGACTTACATACATACACACATAAATACATGCACACATGCATACATGCGTGCATGCATACATCCACACATACATACACACATATACATACGTACGTGCGCACGTGCGTCCATACATACATATATACATACATACATACATACATACATACATACATACATACATACATACATACATACATACGTACCTGCATACACAAATACATACACACATACATACACACATACATACATACGTACGCACGTACATACATGCCATTTCCCCCCCCCCCCCCCCCCCCACGAACGCAACACCGCAAAGCTGCGCAACTGAGTGTAACGGAGCAGCGAAAGGAAGCCGTGAACCCGCACGCGCCCGCGCGCAGAAAGTTCCAATGGGCCTGAAACAACAACAAGTATCCTGACGAAAGACCCAACCATACGCAAGTGTGAGAACCGCAAGGCAGGTGGGACGAAGCAAGGGGACTTTCCTATGGGGCCACGAACCGTGTGAGGGGGTGCGCCAAAATGTGGCGGGGCCGCCATGCGAATCCTGCCACTGAAGCCTTCGGCGGAGCTCCCTATGGGGCCACGAACCGTGTGAGGGGCGCGCCAAAATGGGGCGGGGCCACCATGCGAACCCTGCCAGTGGGGCCTTCGGTGGAGCTCCCTATGGGGCCACGAGCCGTGTGAGGGGTGCGCCAAAATGGCGCGGGGCCGCCATGCGAACCCTGCCTCTGGGGCCTTCCGTGGAGCCGTCTATGGGGCCACGAACAATGTGAGGGGTGCGCCAAAACGCTGGGCCGCCATGCGAACCCTGCCATTGGGGCCTTCGGTGCAGCTCCCTATGGGGCCACGAACCGTGTGAATGATGCGTCAAAATGGGGCGGGGCCGCCATACGAACCCTGCCACTGAAGCCTTCGATAGTTCCCTATGGGGCCACGAACCGCGTGACGGGTGCGCCAAAATGGCGCGGGGCCGCCATGCGAACCCTTTCCACTGGGGCCTTCGGCGGAGCTCCCTATGGGGCCACGAACAACGTGAGGGGTGCGCCAAAACGCGGGGCCGCCATGCGAACCCTGCCACGGGGCCTTCGGTGGAGCTCCCTATGGGGCCAAACAACCGTGCAAGGGGTGCGCCAAAATGGCGCGGGGCCGCCATGCGAACCCTGCCACTGGGGCCTTCGGTGCAGCTCCCTATGGGGCCACGAACCGTGTGAACTGTGCGTCAAAAGGCGGGGCCGCCATGCGAACCCTGCCACAGGGGCCTTCAGTGGAGTTCCCAATGGGGCCACGAACAGTGTGAGGGGTGCACCAAAACGCTAGGCCGCCATGCGAACCCTGCCAGTGGGGCCTTCGGTGCAGTTCCCTATGGGGCCACGAACCGTGTGAGGGGTGCGCCGAAATGGCGCGGGGCCGCCATGCGAGCCCTGCCATTGGGGCCTTCGGTGGAGTTCCCTGTGGGGCCACGAAACGCTGCACTGGGTGGGTGGAACGCAGGGAGGAGGGAGGAAGAAAAAGAGGAGGAGGAGGAGTAGGAGGAGGGGGAGAAAGAAGGAAGGAAGGAAGGAAGGAGGAACGCGGGGCACCGTCTCTTAGGACCCAACACCACAGGATGGTTGGGAAATTATGCGAACGGGGTTCCCCACATAAAGATATTAACGGCTTCGTGGGACCCGTGGGGTACGACAACATCAACACGAAGGAGAAGCCCATCGAACGAGTAAGTACGCACGAAAGGCCAGACGAAAGAAAGGAGGAGGGAGGACAGGTCCTCAGGAAACGAAGCCTTGTAAATAGTACGGTTTCTTGATACCCTCCTCGCTCTGGCGGGGCCCCACTGGAAGGGGGGAGGGCTACGAAACCTGGGAAAGACTAATGTTTTCCGCGGCCCTCCTCGTTCAAACGCGGCCACTCTGGAGGAGTGGAGGGGGGACACGAAACCGTGTAAACTGCATTGTTTTCCGATACCCTCCTGGAGGAGGGGGAGGAGGAGGAAGAGGATAAGATGGATGATGGTGAAGAGCAGCAGCAGGAACCGCAGCAGGAGCAGCAGCGGGAGGATGACCAGGAGTTTGAACATGAGGAGGAGGAAGGTCGGGCGGGCGGGTGAGTCGCCAAGGCGTCCAAGGTCCGATTCGTGAGGTTGGTCTGGGTGGTCTCTTTTTCCTCGTCCTTCCTCCTCCTCCCCCTCCTCCTCTTCCTCCTCCTCCTCCTCCTCCTCTGTCTTCGCCCTCGTCGGCGTCGTAGTCGTCGTCGGCAGCGTCGGCGTCGCCGCCTTGCTCAGGCAGGCCCTAAAAGGCGGGCCCTGAAGTATGCATTACCATCGACTTGGCACGCATGTCCCCCTCCTCCTCCTCCTCATCCCATCCACCTCCCCCTTCGCTTCCTCTGCTTCTTCCTCCTCTACCTCTCCTTTATCCTCCCCCCCCTCCTCCTCCCGCGAAATCCTGAGAAGGAGTGACCGGGGCAGGTTTGGCATATAGACGGCGTATCTTTTATTCGCTGGCAAAACACGCTTGATCGAAACCGCAATGTCAGTGGGAGGGGCACGAAATCATTTAATTAGTGTGGGTTTCCGATACCCTCCTCGCTCAGACGGGGCCTCCCTGGAGGGGTGGGAACCCTCCTCGCTCAGGCGGGGCCACCCTGGAGGGGTGGGAAGGGCACGAAACCATGTAAATAGTATAGGTTTCCGACACCCTCCTCGCTCGGGCGGGGCCACCCTGGAGGGGTGGGAAGGGCACGAAACCATGTAAATAGTATGAGTTTCCGATACCCTCCTCGCTCAGGCGGGGCCTCCCTGGAGGGATGGGGGGGGCACGAAACCATGTAAATAATGTGAGTTTCCGATACCCTCCTCGCTCAAGCGGGGCCTCCCGGGAGGGGTGGAAGGGGCTGGGAGGCGGGAGGCGGGAGGGAGAAGGAGAGGATGTTCTGGGAAAACAAGAACCCCACTCAGGATGTGGGGGAAAAAAAAAGCACGACCTTTTGAACGAGAGGAAAATCTGCTGCCCCAGAAGGGGGCTACCCGCCAAAACACCAACGGCGCAACATCCGGTCGTCCCCGCCAGCGGGGTGAAACCGAACGCACGGCCTGTAAACGCAGACATCAGCCTACGCGCACAACCAGTGCAGGCTGAAGGCTGCAACGGATATCGCGCCCAGGACTGGTCAAATGCCACGGACACGGCGCGCCGGAGGCCTAACAAATGCCACGGAAACGGAGCGCCAGAGGCGCGGCACAGAAGCGGCGGAAACAAGGACGAGGGAGGAGAACAGAAAGAGGGACAGGAGCAGGTCGAAACGAAATACCTAAGCCGCAAACTTCGTTTGGGCGCATGCAGTCGCCAAGTAAAGAACGGTGCACGGTGAACAAGAAGATACACCGCACGCGGGGCGGAGGAGGAGGTGGCAAGGGACGCAAGCCCGAAAACTGTGCCCGGAGCCACCCGCACGCGGCCTCCACAGGGCCAAGCGCACGGCGCGCGCAGAAGGTGGGCCCCAGCCACGCCAATTCGGGAGGAGAGGATGAAGAACGAAAGAAAGATAATACAAGAACCTGTTCCAGCAAGTTCGATCAGCAAAGTTGGAAGCCACAGGACCCCGAACTATTTTGCGTGCTTGTCCCAGCCGCGTGGCCGATATTAGGGCGCCCGGCTCACCACCCAAGCTTGTCGGCACACTGCTCGAAGTCGTGCTGCTGGTCGTCCCAGTATTGCATGAGCTTGCGCACGTCCAACATAGGTCCTGAGGGCAGAGTCTGGAGGCGAACAGAAACGGACCCAGGAGACGCAAAGGAGGAACCCTCAAGAGAACCCCAAGACCACCCAGACACCGCAGCCATGCCCTAGAGGACCCAATTAAGAGTCCCAGCGGTCCTGGAGCTGCACTAGCAGCTGCGACCGCGGATGCCCGGGTGGACTGCAGCGTGCTGCCGGCACTGCGCACGAGCGGAGGTCCGCGTGGAGGGCTCCGAACTCCCTCTTGCCATCGGCGCCGTGCTTGCCGCAGTGGAACTCGACACCGACATGCTGAATCCTGACGGCGTGCTCGACTCAAACGTGGCGTGCAGCATGTGGTGCAAGATTCAATAGTGCTGGAACTGGAACACCGAGTGGTGCCCGACTCCGTCGGGGCGGATTTCGCGGTCCGTGGTACAGGAAATCGACGCAGACGTCGGCGTTCGTGCTGACGTCAGTGCTAGCGTCGGCGCTGGTGGTGTAGGCGCTGGCGTCGGTGCCAGCAAATGCGCAGACGCTGATGCTGGCGTCGGTGCTGGCGTTAGTGCCGGCGCTAGCGCCGGCTTAGCGCTGGCGCCGGCGCTGGCATTGAGGCTGGAGTCAGCGCCGGCGTCGGTGCCAGCGTAGGCGTCGACTTCGCGCTGGCGTCGGTGCCGGCGTAGGTGCTGGCGCTAATGCTGCTGGCATCAGTGCCAGCTTCGGTGCCGGCGTTGGCGCCGGCGTTGTTGCTGGCGGCAGCGCTGGCATCGGTGCTTGCGCAGGCACAGGCGTTGGTGCCGCCGTAGGCGCCGGCGTTGTAGCCGGCGCCGGTCGAACGAGCAACGCCAAGACTTTGCACTTGACTCAGGATCATGCTCGGGTGCCCCGTGATCACTCAGCTGTAGTAAACTTGGGGTTTGCGTTGGGTTGCAAGGTGCTTGTACGTTAGTTGTAAGGCAGTTGTAACGTAATCAACTTAGCGAAAGGTGTAAGATTCAGCAAATGACTTGATAAATCCGCTAGCAGTTGCATACCCCGAGTTCACTACGGCGCCCCTGTTTCTGACAGCAGCGGCGGGGGGCCCGGGGGCGGCATCGCGCCTCTTCCTGCCCGCGAACCGGTCGGCGCGGGCATCGATGAGCTGGTCGGCGCGGGAGGCGGTGAGCTGATCGGCGCGGAAGTCGGCGAGCTGGTCGGCCCGGGAGTCAGCGAGCCACCCGGCGGGGGGTTCGGCGAGCTGGTCGGCGCGGGAGTCAGCGACCCTGAAGCACTTCCTGTAGACGATGGCGGGGCCAGAATCGTCGCTCTCGCCCTCTGGGACCCACATCTGCTGGACGGCGCTCAGCAAGGAGAGGATGGCACAGCCGACTCACACGGAATACTTGCGCACGGGCGGGGCCGCGACCTTGATCTTCATTTCGACGGCGCCCAAGCGGCCAGCATCTCTGTCATGCCCCCCCGATCCCACGCAACATGGCGGAGCCGCCGGACAGGGCAATGTTGGCGCAGAGGCCTTCGCGGATGCCGACGTCGCACTTCACGATGGACTGCAAGGTGGTGTCGCGGTCACCGCTGGCCTCCTTGCCGACGAAGTGGGAAGCGGCAGCGCTGGCTGTCTGCGGCGATGATTCTACCGTCCAGAAATTCGTGCATCTCATCCCTGTCCGCCCTTTCCGCGGCGGCCTTCACCCCGGCGGCGTCGAAGCCGGGGGCGCCATAGCAGAGCCCCCCCATGATGTCGCGCACGTCGCCAGCAACATCCCGCTCAGCGGTCGCGAAGGAGTAGCCGCGTCCAATAAGGGTCTTCATCAGGAACTCCGCGGCGAGGTCGCCGCCGGCCTGGTCGAGGCGCAAGATGGCGCGCGGCAGGGCGCATCCCTCGTAGATGGGGCGCCGCGCCAGACAACAATGCTGGCGAGACCTCGCGTTATGTCACGAACCCGATGCTGGCGTCGGCGCCGGCGTCGGCGCTGGCGCGGGCGCCTGCGTTGGTGTCGGCGCAGGCGCCAGCGTCGGCGCTGGCGAAGGAGTCTTTTGCCTGGATACTCATAATCCCTGCAAGATGTTCCGATAATATCTCATGGTCAGCGGGCTCCGCCGATGGCATGGGGAAGAAGGGATAATGCTGTCAAGCATACACTCTGGACGCCCGAAATGGGCACGGAAAGAATGGGTACGATGCCCAACAGCAGTTTCTGTTCATTTTGGACAGGGCTCGCTGTCCGCGCCGCCGCGGCCCGTGTCCATTTGAGACAGAGGGCCGCCCGCCCAACAGCGGACGCTGTTGGTTTGGGACAACATTTGTTGCAACAGCATCATCAGCATCATCATCAGCATGAACGTCATCAGCATCATCACTATCCGAAGCAGCATCGTCATCCTCATCACAATCACCACCATCATCATCAGCAGCATCCTCGTCATCATCATCAGCATCATCATCAGCATCATCGTCAGCATCATAATCAGCATCATCAACAACATCATCAGCATCAGCTTCATCATCAGCAGCATCATCATCGGCATCAGCATCAGCTTCGTCGTCATAATCAGCATCACCATCATTATCATCAGCATCAGCAGCATCATCAACGTCATCATCAGCATCATCAGCATAAACATCGGCATCATCATCATCAGCAGCATTATCATCAGCATCATAATCACCATGAGCATCATCGTCAGCATTACCAGCATCAGCATCATCATCATCACCATCATCATCGTCGTCAGCATCATCAGCATGATCATCATCACCGTCATGATCAGCAGCAGCAGCATCATCAGCACCAGCATCATCATACTCAGCATCAATATCAGCATCATCAGAATCAGCATCATCATCAGCATCAGCAGCATCATCATCAGCATCATAAGCATCATCTTCATCATCACCATCCGCAGCATAATCGTCATCCTCATCACCATCACCACCACAAGCATCATCATCACCAGCAACGCCATCACAACCACCACCATCATCATCATCAGCAGCAGCAGCATCATGAGCATCATCAGCATCATCCTGCACCTCCTCCTATTCATCCTCCTCCTCCTCATCATCATCATCAGCACCCTCCTCCTTATCCGCATACGCCTCATCCGCCTCCTCCTCCTCCTCATCCTCCACCTGCTCCTCCTCCTCCGCCTCCGCCTCCGCCTCCGCCACCGCCAGACTCCCTCCTCCGTCCTCCCTCTTCCCTCCTCCCTCCTCCCTCCTCCCTCCACCATCCTCCCTCCTCTCTCCTCCCTCCTCCCTCCTCCCTCCCCCACTCCCACCTCTTCCCTTCTCCCTCCGCCCTCCTCCCTCCTTCCTGCTCCCTCCTCCCTCCCTCCTCCTTCCTCCCTCCTCCCTCCTCCCTCATCCCGCCTCCCGCGCCCCTTTTCCCTCCACCATCCTCCCTCTTCCCTCCTCGCTCCTCCTTCCCCCCTCCCCCCTCCTCCCTTCTTCCTCCTCCCTCCTCCATCCCGTTCTACCTCCTCCCTCCTCCCTCATCCCGCATCCCTCCTCCATCCTCCCTCCTTCCTCCTCCCTCCTCTCTCCTCCCTCTTCCCTCCTCCCTCCCCCCTCCTCCCTCCTCCCATATCATCCTCCTCCTCTTCCTCGTCCTCCTTCTCCTCATCCTCATCCTCTTCTCTTTCGTAGTAGTAGTGTTCTGATGATATGTATGAGTATGCATCGGCGTTGTATCACGATTAGTTGCATTAGTATTCGAATTCGCATTGACAGTAGCATTCGTATTAATACTAAGAATATGTATAATAATAATTCGTGGCACCATGCTCATTCATATTAATACTATTACTTCTCGCCGTGTAATTAACATGATTCGTCCGATCCGTAGATTTATTAGTCCCAATAATACTATTAGTAGTTTTATTGTTAAAAGTATTATTAGTCTGCTCATTATTATTACGTTGTTTCGTCTCATTAGTACGGTTAGTATTGGTAGTATTAGTAATGTGTTCCGTCTCTCCTTGTATCAGTAACAGTGTTCGCATTGTTCCCCGTAGCCTTAGTACTAGCATTAGTACTCGCCTTATTTTATGATTATTCTTAGCAGTATTAGTATATTTCGTTGCATGTATCATAGTGTTCTTATTGGTATTCGTATTATTCGTATCAGTATTCGTCGTCCTCCTCCTCCTCCTCCACCCCCTCCTCCACCTCATCCTCATCCTCATCATCATCAGTATCATCAGCATCATCATCAGCATCGTCAGCGTCATCATCAGCATCCTGAGCATCATCATCAGCATCATCATCAGCATCATCAGCATTACCAGCATGAGCATCAGCATCAGCGTCATCATCGTCAACAGCATCCTCTTCAGCAGCATCATCAGTATCATCATCATCATCATCATCATCATCACCATCGCCAGCACCATCACCAGTAGCATCAGCATCAGCATCATCATCGTCAGCATCATCAGCAGCAGCATCCGCATCATCAGCATCATCATCATCAGCAGCAGCATCACCCTCATCACAGCATCATCCTGTACATCAGCATCATCAGCATCATCGGCATCAGGATCATCATCAGCATCAGCATCATCATCATCCTCATCATCAGCATCATCATCACCTTCATCATCATCATCAGCAGCAGCAGCAGCAACATCAGCATCATCATCATCATCATCATAATCATCATCAGCATCATCATCATCAGCATCATCATCATCAGCATCATCATCATCAGCAGCAGCATCATCCTCATCATCATCATCATCATCATCATCATCATCATCATCGTTGTCATCCTCATCATCCTCATCAGCAGCATCATCATCATCATCATCATCATCATCATCATCATCCGTCTCCTCCTAATCCTCCTCCGCCGCCGCCTCCTCCGCGTCCACCTCCTCCTCATCCTCCCCCCCCTCTTCCTCATCGTCCTCAAAAATCCTCATCGTCCTCCTCCTCCTTCCTACACTTCCCCGTCCTCCCCCTAATAAGATTAATATTCCTCTTCCTCGTCCGCTTCCTTTTCCGCATCGTCCCCCTCCAGCGCCTCCACCTCCTCCTCCTCCTTTTCCTCCTCCTTCTCCTCAGCATCATCATCATCATCATCATCATCATCATCATCATCATCATCATCATCCTCATCATCCTCATCCTCATCCTCATCCTCATCCTCCTCATCTTCCTTCGTCATTATCTTCTTCCTCCTGCTCATCCCTCTGCTCATCCGCAACCTCCTCGTTCAGTGTACGCAGCTCCCTGCCCTGACCGCGCATCACACGATGAAGTCATTTAGGGGATACAAGTCCGCTAGGGCACCCGTTGGGGGATAGAAACAAACCAGCGCAATGGGAAGGGACGGGTGGAAGGGGTACGATGTCAGATATCGCGCGAATCCACATCGCTTGCCCCCTCCTCCTCCCCCCCCCCCCCCCCGCCCTCTTCTCATAATGCTGGTCGGGAGGGGACGGCGCTCCTCTGGTCGCCGAGCAGGATCCTTCATCTGCTGGCCCTCGGCATCCTCGTCGCTGTCGCCCTGCCAGTCGCGTGCGGAGCCAGACCGCGCGCCCACACTCCGTCTGGTCGTCGCTGTCTATGGATGCCTCCTTCAGACTGCCTTCCTTTCATGCCTGGTCAGAGCATCATGACAATTGCTCGTCGTATTATCGGAGAGACGTAAGACTTGGGTTCGGATGACACGGGTTGGCCTGACGAGGCCGTCATGAAAATCATGGGACCAAATATGAAATGTGACGGGTGTTCCCGCTGCAAGCATCCCACGCAAACTGGACCGTCAAAATCCAGGACGCGCTCGTCCAAGAGCGCTGACAGACCCTAAATCTGGCGTGCTCGAGTCTGACGCTTCCCCTATACTAATGGCTTGATCTCTGGTATGTATGGTATTATGTATATGTGTTATTCGTCGGCGTCCTAGTCCTCCCCCTCCATCACTTATTCATCATCCTCCTCCTCGTCCTCCTCTATCCTCCGTTTCCTCCTCCTCCTCCTCCGCCTCCTCCTCCTCCTCCTCCTCCTCCTCCCCTTCCTCCTCCTCCTCCTCCTCCTCCTCCTCCTCCTCCTCCTCCCCCTCCCCCTCCTCCTCCTCCTCCTCCTCCCCCTCCCCCTCCTCCTCCTCCTCCTCCTCAGCTATCCTCCTCGTCCTCCTCCGCCTCGTCCCCCTCGCCATCCGCCCTCCGCCCTCCTCCTCCCCCCCTCATCTTCATCAGTTTCTTTTTAGTGCGAGTATTCTTATTATTAATATTAGTAGCGTTAGTAACCTTATCTTTAGTATTAGTAATATTACTATTTGTAGTATTATGATTATCATAACTATTAGTATTATTAGTAGTACTACCATTATTATCATTAATATTAATAGTACTAGTAGAATTAGTATTAGTAGCATGGGTATTAATGTTAGTATTAGTATGAGCATTAGCATTAGTAATCGTAGTAGTATTAGTAGTAGTAGTGTTAGTATTAATATTAGTATTAGCATTAACAATAGTAGTAGTATTAATAGTACTAATATGATTGGTAAAGGCATAATTATGACTATTATCATGAGCATTCATGTTATTATTAGCATTAGTATTATGAAAATGAGTAATAGTATTAGTGTTAATAATATTACTACTACTAGTACTACTACTACTACTACTACTACTACTACTACTACTACTACTACTACGACTACTACGACTACTACGACTACTACTACGACTACTACTCCTACTACTACGACTACTACTACTACTACTACTACTACTACTACTACTACTACTACGACTACTACACTACTACTACTACTACTACTACTACTACGACTACTACTACTAATAATAATACCAGTAGTAGTAGTAGTAGTAGTAGTAGTAGTAGTAGTAGCAGTAGTAACAGTAGTAGTAGTAGTAGTAGTAGCAGCAGTAGCAGTAGCAGTAGTAGTAGTAGTAATAATAGTAGTAGTAGTAGTATCAGCATTTTATTGTTATGATGAATAATAATAATCGCGCCGGCCCCAAACCGCCTTCCCCCCGCGGAGCGGCTGCAACCCCGACGCGAGACCGGGGGGCGGCGATGGGCGCAAGCCCAAGGAATTCAAAACTGACCAAAGGAACATCTTTTCACCACGGCAGCGCAGACTCCTGAGGGGGGCGACAGCCCCCGAAAGATGCAGGGAGGCCCAGTTCGTCGAGGCCTACCTGCACGCGCCCTGGCAGCGGCTCCAGCAGAGATAGAATACAGAAGTGGACGGAGGAGAGGAGGAGGAGGAGCCAAAATGACGTCGGGGGCGGCTACGATCGGGGAGCGATAATGTGACGCACATCCAATCGCGCCGGCCCCAAACCGCCTTCCCCCCGCGGAGCGGCTGTAACCCCGACGCGAGACCGGGGGGCGGCGATGGGCGCAAGCCCAAGGAATTCAAAACTGACCAAAGGAACATCTTTTCACCACGGCAGCGCAGACTCCTGAGGGGGGCGACAGCCCCCGAAAGATGCAGGGAGGCCCAGTTCGTCGAGGCCTACCTGCACGTGCCCACACTACCCAACTTCCGCTTGGTGCGGCTAGCCGAGGGTGGGAGTCGAGCAGAGCGAGACACGGGAGGGCCAAAATATTCAAGAATCTGCGCTGGGAGCCGCTGTGATATCTTCTCTGAAAGCTGCAGCTGCTGGCGAGAGAGCGAGGACCGATTGCGAAGCATCCCCGCTGGCTTCGAATAACGCAGCACAGAAGATCGGCTGAGCCACCTCCCTCGAGCCTGGAGCCTGTCAGCATCATCTTTAAACCACCATGCATCATGACTAGGACCAGCATGCCGAAAGGCATGCGGCGTGAGGGGAAGCTTCTCAGAAAATTGGGCTCGGCGAAACTGGCGGCACAGCTGTTCCCATTGTGCGAGAGAGAGGTCGAGGAGAGGACCGGAGGCGGAGGATCGGGCGAGGGTGAGGACGAGCTTGGAGACCCACTCCCTATCATGAGCGCCCACTACTGTCGAAGCATCATACTGGAAATTTTTCGCGGGCACATCCTGCGAGGCTGGCGCAACCGTCACGACGACTGGGTCTCCTGCCCGTCGCGGCAGCGAGACGCGGTCAGCGGCCAGCTGCAGGGCTCCCGTCGGTCGGAGGTAGCAGTCCACAGCAACCCAGGCTGCCGCGGCGGCCACCTTGCCCATGTGCCCGCAGTTGTGGAACCAGAAGTCTGTGCAGAGCCAGATGATCTCCAGCGGCAACGAGTCCCTGACCTTGTCGGGGTTCGCTCGGCCGAAACCGTGGAGCGCAGCACGAGCAAGAGGGAGCGTCGCCGGCGATCGGGCTGGCAGCCCGATGCAGTAGGCCGTGCCGAACACGGCGTACCGGGCGGCGCTCACGCTGTCGCCGCGGAGGAACAGCATGTCGAGGTAGCCGTCGAGGACGCGGTCCCACCCGTCAGCGGTGGCGGGCAGCTGCCCGTGGAGGCCCGCCCAGGCCCGCACGTCAGAGAAGGCCCGGCGGTAAGCCGATGCCGTGGCAGGCCGCACAGCCGCCCGCCGGCAGACGCCCGGCTCGGACCCGTGGTAGCGCTCGCGCGCGGCAGCGCGGCGCCGCCGCTCTCGCCGCTGCTCGTCGGGCTCGGCGATGGGCGGCAAAGGCCTCGAGCTCGACGGTCCAGTGGGCCCCGTCCCAGTGCTCGATCGCGCCCTCCCAGCCGAGCCGACACCTCGACCCGACTGGCGCGAGGTCCACGCGTCGCCCGCTGGGCCAGCTCTCGACGCCCGCCGCGGCTGCCAGGCGTCGCTCCCAGCAGGCGGCGAGGGGAGCCTCCCGCGCCTCGCGCCAGGCTCTCGGCGGGGCGGCATGCCCGAGCACGTCTGCAAGAGCGCGGCACAGCTCAGGAGGATACGCCGCAGCGTAGGCGGTGCGCCACTCCGAGGGCTGGCCCGCCAGTCGGACTTTCCCCTGGAGCCGGACGTGCGGCGCCCCGGGGCACGGGCAGCGCCGCGCGAGCCCCCCGGCGGAGGGCAGGGTGGTGGCGATGGCCGTGGGCTTCCTCCAGGGGGCGCCGAACGCGCACATGTCGAAGACCAGGTGCGCGGCGCCGAGCTTCCTGAGGGCCCGGGCGATCCCTTGGTGCTGGAACAGCCGCGACCGAGCAGGGTTCTCCAGCACCACGTGGACGCCCATGCGGTAGCAGAGCTCCAGGATCCGAACAGTGAAATCGACGCACCTCGTCGAAGGCGGAGAAGCCAACCCAGTAGTCCGGGCCGGTGTCCACCCCGTGCACGGCGTGCCGAGCAGAACGGCCCAGATGGCCCCCGCCCGAATCCACCGCACAACTTCTGTAGCAACTTTGCGATTGAGAAGATCATGATGCCGACCATGGCGCACATCGACAGGAACTGCGACGCGGAGGCCGAGCTCGGCGGCGGCGGCAGTCGCCCGCCCGCACCCGGCAAAGAGCTCCACGACGGCGGGCCGGGCCCGAGCGACGTCAGGGACTCGGCGGCCTCCAGCACGCGCCCGGCCGTCAGGGGGCCCCCGCAGGGTTCCTGACCGCACCGGGCGGCCCATGGGGTCCTGCTGTCGGTCGTGGTCCGCCTCGGGGTCGACGCCGGGGGAGGCAGCCGACGGTCCCAGGACCCTGGGCTCGGCGCCCGCGGCAGCCTCGCGCGGGCTCCGGGGCTCAGGAGCCGACCGCCCCCACTCTGGTCCGACGGCGGCCGCGAGGGGAAGCCCGCGAAGGCCTGCGCCTGAAACGCGCTGGCCAGGGCGCAGCCACCCTTGGTAGGCAAGCCTCGAGTCCTCGTCGGACGGGTTCCTGTCGGTCTCCACGTAGCGCCGGTGCCAGTACAGCCCGCCGGCGAGCTGCGCGGCCGCCGCGCGTCGTACCAGCCCCAGCAGCTCCGCGCCCCGCGCCCGCCCTCGATCAAAGGCGAGGGTCTCCGCGAGGTTGTCCCCGAAGCTGAGGACGTGGTGGCCATGCGAGCTGGGCTGCTCCAGCTCGCGGTGGAGCCCGAGGAGGGCGGCCCGCGCCTCCTTGCAATGGATGGCGGCCTGCCGCCTCCAGCGACCCACCACCAGGCGCCTCCACCGCCTCGGCTCCACGAACGAGTCGGCGACCATGGGGACGAGGCCGGTGACCTCCCGCTGCACGCGCGGCTGCTTGCCGTGGTGCCGGTCGCCCGCGCGAACGACCCCTGGCCGCTCGTCGAGCTCGCGCTGGAGCGCTGAGTCCAGCTCCTCGTCGACCCACTCGGAGAACGAGCCGGGGGCCGGGGGGCCCGCCACCAGGCAGCCGCGCAGCGTCTCCAGGTCGGCTTGGGCCGTCGAGTCCGTCGGCTCCACGAAGCGCCAACGCTCACGCCAGACCGCAGTTGGCCAGAGCTCGGCGGGCGACGCCTCGGCGCAGTGAAGCGCGTACCCCTCCGTCGACGCATCGCTGCAGTAACAGCGGGGCAGCATGGGCGCCGCGACGTCCACGTGCGAGAAGTGCACCAGCCCACGGGCAACCGCCAGCTCGTCCAGCACCGCGGGCGGCAGCCGGACCACGTCGCGACCACCAGCGCCCACGAACCTGTACGCCTCGCCGAAGCAGGCGAGGGCGCACCGCCGCAGGCTGAAGTGGTGCGCGAGATGGCCGAGGAGCTGCCGCACGTGGTCCCGGCTGAGCGACCTCCTGCGCAGCACCTCGCCGAGAGCCAGCCAGAGGCGCCAGGAACGCGTCGGCTTCTGGCGGATCCACCGCCGGGCCCCGTCGAACAGGAGTCCGATGGCTTCAAAGTCCTGCGTCGGGTCCACCCGCTCGTGGAGCACGAAGCCGGCCTTCTCGAGCTCGTCCACCACCTTCTGGTGCAGGGCGGCCACGGTGCTCTTGTCGGAGCCCAGGACGTTGGCGTTGTCCACGTACGGCGCGCAGACCGCGACACCCGGGCCCAGCGGAGGCGGCGGCTGCCTGTCCCCGACCAGCACCGACGGCAGGCCCAGCGCCTCCTGCGCGCGTCTGCACGCCAGCGAGACGGCGCTGTGGCAGAAGTAGAGCGCCCAGCTCCACCCCATCGGCAACCCGCCGAAGCAAGCCTCCAGTGGGGTCTCTGGGGAGACCGGCACGTCGTGCCCGACCTCGGGGTCGAAGACGGCGTCGACGCCGACGTCGCCGGCGAGCCTGACGCGCCCCAGGCCGAAGTAATGCGACACCGTCGGCGCCAGGAACTGGTAGAAGCCGTCCTGCAGGTCCACGGAGGCGCCCCACAGCGAGGGCCCCTCCGCGGCGGGCTCACCCCCGTACGCCGGGTCGAGTACCAGCGACGCCATCGCGCTGTTGGTGGCGAGCCGCGAGTGGGGCGCTCGCCTGTGGAGCGCGTTGGCTGGCCGGCAGTCCAGCACCATACGCAGCATCCCCGTCTTCTTCTGCACGAAGAAGATTCCTGCTCGAGAGATGACCTTCCTCCGGTAGGTGATGAGCCCCGCCGCCTCCAGCTTCTCGAGGAGCCCGTCCAGCTGGTGGCGGCTGCGGAGGAGGCGCTGGTCCCAGTGCGGCAGGGTCGCTTCCTCCGGGAGCTCGTCGGAGCCGAGGGCGATCCGCTCGGGGTGGAGCAGGAACTCGCGGGCCTCGTCGTCCACCAGGTCCGCGGTGTCCCGCGGCCGGAGGGCTCCTCGAGTGACCGTGAGCTTCGCGCTGTCGTACGGCGCGACGCTGAGCGAGACGTCCGGGTCGCACATGTCCTTTGTCTTGAGGATCTCCTTGAGCGCCCCGTCCGGGCACAGATCATACTCGTCAGGCCTGGGACCAGCCGCAGCGGCTGTGGTCGCCAGGCGGCGCCAGACGGCCTGCTGGCATGGCGGCAGCTGGCCCCCTGGCGGGGGGTGGTCAGGCCTCCGCGGCGGCGGAAGACCCTTGGCCCGGGCGCCGGCCAGGGCGTTGAGCGAGGCGGCCGCGTCGATGGCGAGCTCCCGCCCCGTCCCGTCCAGCGCGCCGAACTCGTCGGCGACAGAGGCCGACCGTTGCCCTCGGGCGCCACGCGGCAGCACCAAAGGAAAAACGCCCCGAGGAGGACGCAGCGCCATCCCGTGCAGCGCCCAGCCCACCGAGGGCCCGCGTGCACCGGCGGCGCCTGGGGAAGGGGACGTCCCCTGCCCCCTGCTACTTGCCTCCTCCAGGCAGGCCCTTCTTGCCGGTCTCCTCGGCGAAGAGCCTCTGCTGCTTCAAAGTGAACGCCTCTGCCTTCTGCTCCTCCGCGATGAACTTCGCGAAGTCCCCTGTCGTGACCGGCGAGCCGACGTCCAGCCGGCTCGCCAGCATCACCTCCAGCCCCCTGAAGTCGGGCGACTTGGGGTTGCGGTGGACCCCCCGCTCCAGGAACAGCACCCTCCTGGCGAGCGCCTCCGCGCCCGCGAGCTGGTACGCGTCGACCTGGTCGAAGCACACCAGGTGGTGCAGGATGGACACCAGCGACGCGTGATGGTGCGAGACCGCGCTCTCCCTGGCGATCCCGCTCATGCGAACCCAGTGCTCGTGATACGCCGAGAGGTCCTCCCCGCTCGCGCGGATGTTCGTCAGCAGCTCGACCACCGCCGATGGCCCACGGAAGGGCCAGTCGTCCCCCGCCGCCCCCGAGCCCGCAGAGCCAGCAGCACCAGCGGCAGGCGGCCGGCGCTCCTTCATCTCCGCGAGGGCGTCGCGGAAGCTGAGCGCCCGATGGCCGCGAGCATCGCGCTCGATCGCCAGCACCCTGGGGTCGCGGCCGGCCCCCGAGCGCTTCTCCTCGATCCACGCGCTCAGGTCCGCCATCTGGACCCGCTCGACGGCCGTCCACCTGTTGTCGTCGATCAGGGCCAGGGCGGCCGAGCCCCTCTGGACGAACCGCATCGGGTTGAGGGTGATCGGCACAGCCACAGCCTCCCCGAACGAGTCGGCGCCGGGGTCCGCCACCACCCACTGCGCCTGCGCCGCCCCAGGAGCGGGCACCACGCCGCCCAGGAGCCCCGCCAGCGCTGTGGCCTGGCGTTGCAGCTCCGCCAGCTCCTCCTCCGTGAGCGGGTCGAAGAGGAACACATTGTTCCGAACCCGGTCGGGCACCGGGCAGCCCCGCGTGAGGGGGACGACCTGGTGCCCCGCGAGGTCGATCACCTGCACCGAGTGGGTGGGCGTCGCCCCCGCCCACTTCGCGCCATCTGGAAGCTTTGCCAGCAATACGCGGTGGTGCCACCGAAAGTTCGGGTCGTCGTCGTAGTTGATCGCCACTTGGGGCGGCTCGATGTCCAGCGCCACTTGTGCCATCACAGCTTGCGGCTCCGCGGCCGCCAGGTCTCAACCTCCGATGGTGTCGTCGAACCCGACGGCGAGGTCGCGCCCGCCGCAGTGAGCGCCAGAGGAGGGCTCCCAGCAGCACGAAGAGGACGGCCAGGCTCGAGAGGTTGGAGGGCGGCGGCCGGGCCCTCGCCAAAGCTGGCGCCGCCCGCGGCAGCCCCAGCGACGCGGCCGTGACCCCACAGCCGGCAGGCGCGGGCCCCGTACAGGCCGAGCGCGCCGATGACAAGGCCGCCGAGGGCCCACCCCGCGCCCGTCCAGCCGCCTCCGCAGCTGAGCGACGGGCAGGCCGGCGCGACCAGCGCCGGGCACGCCGGCACCACAGGCGCCGGGCACGCCGGGCACGCCGGCGGGGCGCACGCGGGACAAGGAGGGCAGGCGGCCTCCTCCCACGTGCAGTGGCCGACGCGCTCGTCGGCAGCCGGCGGCGCCGGCTCAGGGGAGCCCAGCCACGAGCCGAAGAAGGCGCCCAGCGAGGCGGCAATCGCGGCGAACGGGCTGGAGCGAAGCATACACCCTGGTTTGGCTCGCTGAGCCAAAGCAGCTTGAGCCAAAATGACGTCGGGGGCGGCTACGATAGGGGAGCGATAATGTGACGCACATCCAATGCTGGTACTAAGAATAATAATACTAAGAATAAATATCATCATTAGTATTAATACGTGGTATGGAGATTCGTACTAGTATTCTGATTATTAATTTTGTGAATATCATCATCGTCATGTTCCGTTTCCTTCTCCTCATCCTCCTCCTCCTCCTCCTCCTCCTCCTCCTCCGCCTCCTCCGCCTCCTCCTCCGCCTCCTCCTCCTCCTCCTCCTGCTCCCCCTCCCCCTCCTCATCCTCCTATTGCATCCCATCGGGGGAGCAACTCCTAACCCGAATTATGGAGTTGCCCCGTCGGCTCCCAAGCACGATCCGGCCCATGAAAGCCCCCACCCCTGGATCAAAAGCGAGCCTGGCCAAAGCCCAACGGGCTAAGAATGCCGCCAAGGGACAGGAGCTTCGGGACCGAACTGCTCAAGGTGTTTTTGGAGATTAAATGGGCGAAGCCGACGGCGCCGAGCCCACGAATGCAGGGGACTCGTCGGACGAAAACGAGGACCCACCCTATCCAAGCTACGAATCAGAAGCCGAGGAAGAGGACCCTTGGGCCAACGAGACCGCGTTCAGGCCTGCTGCCAACGTTGCAGCAGCGATCCCAGCGCCCGCAGCCGTGCCAGCCGAGGCTTCCGCGAGCGAAGGGAAAACAGAGCCCCACGGACTTGCTAGCAGCCTCGCTAGCTCTTCTAATTCGGCCCAGCGTGGGAACCCCCCACACCTGCCAATACCCAAGGGATGGAGTCCACACGTGCCAGCCTGACCTCGGACAGCCACCAGCAGACCGCGGAGGGGACCTCCGCCCTAGCCAGACAGCAGCCGTCGCTTGATATCCCGAGCGACCTCTGGACCGAGCATCGTGCTCAAACGGGGATGCTCAACCCCAGCTGCTGATGCCATGCTGCTGCTGTTGCCCAACCCGTAGCCTTTTCTCAAACCTGATACCGCACTCACCCTCGGACAGCTCTACGGCGCGTGGGCTTCAACGGTGGAGGCCACCATTCACAGCCACCACCAGCAGGACCTCCCCCGGGCGTTCACGAGCTGAGGGCCCCGAGCTTCATGTCGCGACGGCGCGGGAGGCCCAGACCAAACGGGCCACCGCACTCCGAGATTTGAGCAGCTCATGGTGGACACGGCTGCACACCACGCTACAGCACATCCACCGCCGTCGAGCTCGCGGCAACGGTCAACGCCAGCCCCAGCAGCCACATGAGGCAGTGGACCGCCTACTACAGGAGGCACCCGCAGGAGCGGGCGCGATCATCAGAACAAAAGACGACATTCCATGGACGAAGTGGCTGGAGCTACTCGGCCATGTTCGCGCCACCCCCGTCGAGGAGCTGGTTGACTACGCGGGCGCGGCTGGGTTTCTCACCCGACGCGCGCAGCGGCGGGCAGTCAGCAAGTCGCGTTCTGAATTTCGCGAATGGGCTATTGCCGCCCCAGCCTTGAGCGCGTTACATCGCCCGCTCAAGCCGCAGCCCCAACCAGCCGAGTCGACCCAGGCAGGTCACCGCACACTCGTGCATCCCATGGACCTGCCAGGCCACAAAGTTACCAGCTGGCATCAACTGTGGGCTCCACCAGGACAGGCTCGAGGAGGGCTTCCTGGCCTGTTCCAACAGATCATTGATAAGATTCAAGCTCAGGGTCTCCTACCAATGTCAGGAGACGGCGCGCGCCACGCCCTCAGACGGCAGCGAGCGCGCACGGGCTTAGGCGCTGACCGCCTCAGCCCGCTGGACCTGCTGCGCCTACCGCAGGAGGCGCTTGAGGAGCTCGCACGCCTGTTCAACATCATGGAGCAGCTGCAGATGTGGCCGCACCAACTCCCGATGACGATTGGGGTCATGCGCGCAAAGAAGGACAACGGCGACCGCATCATCGGACTTCTCCCCGAGATTGCACGCTTGTGGTCCATGTGCCGCGAAGGCGCCGCACGCACATGGAACCAGAACTGCCACGCCCCGTGGGACGCAGCGGCCCGAGGCAACTACGCCTTGAGAGAGGCCTATGAGCGGGCCATGCAGAAGGAGCTCACCGCCTACGCACGTGCACCACAGGGGCACGGACTTTGGGATATCCCACAGCTTTACGATTCGAACAGCTGGTGCGACCTGGGAGCAGAAGCCCTCGAGCTGGACTTCCCCGCCGAAGCCCTGGGCCTGGAGCTCCTCCAGTGTATCGCCCCCAGGGTCCTCACCCAGAGCGGCAGCTGCACTGCAATTTCGGCCGACACGCTCGATAGTCCAAGGACTCAGACCAGGGACACGGTTCGCCAAGGCCATCACCTACAAGGCGACACGACGAGTTACTCAAGTTCATGCGAGATGCTCTCACCGCATATGGGTGGCCGACCTGTCCCAGCGCATGCAGGGTTCACACCAAGCCATCAGGCGCGACCCCCATCAAGTGCCTGCTGGACACATGTCGTGCACTCCGCGAACGGGGGCTCAACATCGCCAAGAAGAGCATCGCGCTGTGCTCCAGCATGGACTACCCGAGGCACATCACACGAGGCCTGGCCCGTCATGGTTCCAAGGTCTTGCCCAAGGCGCAGGCAGCGTACCTCGGCGCGGACCTCGGCGCAGGAGTACGAGCAGCACGAGGCACCAGGACGCAGAGGCACATCAAGCACGGGCTGCAGCACAAGAAGATTGCGCGCCTCACCCGCGCCTCCCGACGGTACCACGTCACGGGCAGGCTGGCCCTTCAAGGGGCACAAGCTGCAGGCAGCTACGGGTACCAACTCCACGGAGTGATTGGCACACAGCTGACCCTCTTTCGGAGACGCCTTGAAGACTCGCTTGGCCCACGGCTCCAAGGACGGCGTCTCGCAACACTAATCGACCTCAGGGCCGCCTCATCTGACCCCGCCCGTAAGTTCCCACGCGAAGCCATCCAGCAATGGCTCGCGACGTGGACCCAGGCGGGGCCGATGGAGAAGGCCATGCATCACACATGGGACTCAGTTCTCCAGCATGTTCAATCATTACCTTGCGGGCAGCACGTTCGGCACATCAAGGGGCCGCAGTCCGCCATCATCATGTACCTCCTGGACCTGGGGTGGACACCGACACGACCACACGAGTGGACACTCTCACGGGCAATAATCGGAGCCCACGGCCAGGACACCTGGGAGTTCAACGGCCCGCAGCTCACAGGGAACCCACGCGTGGACATCCCAGACGCGATGCTGCAGGACATCGATCGCAGTGCACAAGCCAAACTGTGGGCCCAGGCGAGTCAGCACTACGGGGGATCCAGTATGGAGCACGGGATCGACAACAGGTCATACAGCAAGCTGCTGCTGTCTCTGGCCAAGATGAAGCACGGGCGACGGCTGTCTACATTGATGCCCACCATCGCAGCAGGGGCCACGTGGCCGAAGGCCCGAGTGCTGGAGCAGACCAACGCCATCACCGACGGCATGTGCCCACGCTGCCAGCTAGAAAAAGAAACCCCATTCCATCGGACCTGGAAGTGCACCGCCCACCAAAAGTGCCCCGTGCACAACGCCACGGAACGCATGATAGGGGAGGCGACCGCACAACAGGACATGTACGAATGCTACTGGACGCGCGGCCTGGTTCCCCAAGCCTGGACACAGGCCCCGCAACCAGCAGCGACCCACCACTGGACCGCCCACGGCGTCGAGGCATACGCCCCACAGTGCTTCGAAGCTAAACAGCCTCTCCAGCGCTGAGGCGCGTGGGCGTCAGCATCGCCGCTTTCCACAGCCTCAACATCAACGACATGCACCTGGAGATGGCGATGTGGGGTGCCCTGCCTGGCGACAGGCAGACGGTGGTCCGCGGCGAGCTGCTGGCCATGCTCCTCGCCCCCCAGGTTTCCGACCCTGACGTCGTGCACATTACAGATTGCAAAGGAGTCGACCTGAACTTCTACCATGGGCATCCCAACTCGTCTACTGGACCAGACGCCGACCTCTGGCACCAGGTCGGAGTCGAGCAGGCTCGGCGATCAGGAGAATTCGTTATGTTCACCAACTCGCACGCGACGGGTGAGGACGTCGCCCTCGGCCGCACCAATGCATCTTTCGCCTACGGCAGCACTGTCGCCGACGAGTTTGCCCACGCTGCCGCAGAGAACCATCGTGTTGAAAAGCATATTCGTCAGAGGATCCAGGTAATCGAGAATGACGCCTACCTCGTCCGCATGAGACTTCTGAGATCCAATCTAGAAGCCCTGGAGTTCGAGAAGGCCCACTGTCAGAACGTCCCAGTAGGAAGCCGACGGCCTAGGAGAGCCAGAGCCCAGCCTGTCCGTCCTCCTGCTCCCTCCCTGTATGCCGCTTGTGGGGCCCCCACCAGCTAGACGACACAGGCAGGAAATGTCTCAATTCTAAAGGTTTCGCATCTGCTAGCACCCGTGTACAATGGTACAAATCAGAGTGTTTTCACCTCGAAATTTAGATGGCACCTATATGGCCCCCCCTGGGTAGACAGGTTCATGCAGCAGGGGGGGGTGGATTCATTTAACCCATCATCCGAGGTTCCACGCTGGGCTGGGGATTTGGTTCTGCTCCCATTGCGGGAGTTTCGTCTCTCAGCAAATCGGGAAGCTCGCAGCAGTTTGTCAACCCCGCTCGGCCACTGGGCGCGAGTATGTACGACGTATCAATTCGGGTCTCTGGCCGAAGGTCCTCAGCAGAGCTGAACAAGCCCAAGGAAGCAAGCACCTTCAGTAGGTGCAGGAGGATTTTATCATACAGAGACTGCAGAGAGACTCCTCCTCCTCCTCCTCCGTCTCCTCCTCCTCCTCCTCCTCAGCATCATCATCCTCATCATCATCATCATCATCATCATCATCATCATCAGCAGCATCATCATCATAGTAATCATCATCATCATCATCATCATCATCAGCAGCATCAGCATCATCATCATCATCATCATCATCATCATCATCATCATCAGCAGCGTCACCATCATAATCAGCATCATCATCATCAGCATCATCATCAGCATCATCATCATCGTATTCATCAGCGTCATCATCAGCATGATCATCATCAATAATATCAATCATCATCATCACCAACACCACCATTACAGTCACCACCACCACCACCATCACCATCATCATCAACATCATCATCATGATCGTCATCACCATGATCATCATCATCATCATCATCATCATCATCAGCATCATCAGCATCATCATCATCATCACTATCATCAGCGTCATCATCATTATCAAATCATTAGCACCCTCATCCTCATCCGCATAAGCATCATCAGCATCAGCATTATCATCATCATCCTCAGCGGCATCATTATCATCATCGTTATCAGCATCGTTGTCATCATCATAATCGGCATAATCGTCATTATCATCATTATCATCATCATCATCATCATCATCAGCAGCAGCATCATCAGCCTCATCATCATCATCATCATCATCATCATCATCATCGTCATCGTCATCATGGTCAGCAGCATCATGAGCATCATCATGAATAGCAATCATCAGCATCGTCATCATCTTCGTCATCATCATCGTCATCATCCTCAGAAGAAGCATCAGCATTATCATCATTATCACCATCATAATCATCATCCTCGTCGTCATCAGCAGCAGCATCAGCATCAGCATCAGTGCCAGCATCATTATCATACGTAATATCATAATGTGTATCATCATCATATTCTTCATCATCATCTTCATATTCATCTTCATCATCAGCACCAGCATCATCATCATCAGCAGCAGCAGCATCATTATCATCCTCATCATCCTCATCCTTACCCTCAGCCTCATCATCATCCTCACCCTCGCCTTCATCCTCACTCTCACCAACATCCTCACCCTTATCCACAACCCAGGCACCTGTCCCGTGTCAGGCGGAGCCAGGCGTGCGAGCGCCCGCCCACACCAATCTGCGACGGTAACTGCAGGAGCGCCCCCCCCGCCGCACCTCTCCCTCCTCCACAATTACTACTCTCCGTTCCTCTCTCCTCTGACTCTATCCGAAGAGTGTCCCGTCTTCTCCGCGCATTCTTTTCTACACACAAGATGTCATTATTTGATTGTTCGTGTGTTTTGTCAATCCAGTCATCTCTGGTTCTTCCAGATTGGTGCTATTGCTGCAGCGCCACCCTCATTTCCGAGCTTCGGTCATGCAAAATCGTGTTCCCGCTGCAGCGCTGGCCTCGTTCCCGCGCCTCCGGACGGCACTTGGCATTCGAAAGCGCCCACACTGGGCAGGCACGGTTGCGGAGGACATGCTATGCTCTGCCGTGCTCTTCTACGCCATGCTTTTCCATCCATCGCGTACCCTCTTGGGATCATTGCCCTGCTCGACATCCGACTGTGCGAATAGATAGTAGAACACGCCATTGCAAGGGATGGGAGGGAGGAGTAGGACGCCAGATGTGACGCTAGCGCACCAGGCTTGCCCTCCTCCCCCTCCCCCATCCTCCCAGACAGAGGACGCACGCGCCCAAACAACTACAGGAACACGGCCCCTGAACCCACGAGACTGGCCGCGCGCTCTCGAAACCAACGTGGATTCGTGTACGCGCACGCTCCCCCGTCACCCCATACCCCTCGCATTCCCCCCCCCCTCCCTCTCCTTCCCCCCATCCCCCCCCCTCGACTCCGCTCCACGCAGCACACCCCCCCTGTCAGCCTGTCCCCCGCCCCCGTGGCTCCCGGCGGAGGGAACGCCTCGTCCTCCATGTCCTCCCAGGGTATCGGCGAGGCCTCCGGCCGCGCTCGAGGCCGAGGGGCAACGACAAGGGGGGGGGGACTGGCACTGGGGGGGGGACATCGACCCGGAATCGGCGATACGTCTCGGGCGTTGGCAGAACTGGGTCTGGTGGGACCTGGTTTAGTGATGTGTACTGGGGGACGCCCCCCCGCCCTTTCCCACTAACTGGAACTGCCGTCACACGAAAAAACACCAGCTACGACAGACCTGGTTTAGTGATTCTGGCCAATTTAGGGGCTCCAGGGTCCTACCACGAACCGGGTCCCCTGACCTGGGGTCCTGGCTATACCCGAACGTCGCCGATAGATCGGCGGTGGGCCCTCCCGAGGTCTGGGTCAGGGCGCGGCGCTCGCAGACGCGTGGAGGATTCAGCGTGCTCCGGCGAGGACTTCCCTCACGCGCCTCGTCCTGGTGGACACCCACTGCAATGATCAGCGGGTGCCAGGGCTGCGGAAGACCAGAGGGCGAGGTGTGGGGGGGGTGGAAACATCGGCCTGGCATCGGCCCCCGATAGCAAATCCCCACGTTCCTAAGCGGGGTAAAGCTTTCGGGTCCCTATCGGCGATGAATGAACGATTGTCGGCGGCGAGCGAGGGGGGAAAGTGCGAAGGAGAAGGCCTTCTCAGAAGGCTCGGATATCCACCAGCCTTCTGAGAAGTTCTCTAAGCCTTCCCCGAAGACACGGAAAACTCCTCAGCAGGCCCGAGGGCTTCTGAGAAGTCCCGCCGACTTCTGAGAAGGCCTTCTCCTTCTCGCTTCACCCCAGTCGCTCGCCGCCGAGATCAGGGGTCGATGCATCCTCCCCTGTGCCTCTCCCCCCCTGGCGTTGCCCTGAGAGGCCGGCTGGCGGGCGAGCGGGGCGGAGGCCCGACGCGCCGCGGGCTACGGTACAAACCTCCAACGTACGGCAGGCTCGTGCCGCGTCGGCCCCGGCGTTGGCTCCCTGACGCCGCGGGGATCGTTCCACCTTGAACGATCGGCCGTTTCCGAGGCGTCAGATCGTTCAACCTCGACCGATTCTGGGTCGGCGGCGGCGTGCGACGTTGAACGCCAGCGGCGGGGTCGGGTCGCCGCTGGTCGACACGACGCGAACCTACTGTACTGAAGCCCGAGACGTACCCCACCCGTTCTGATTGGACGGCGACTGTCGGTGGGACTGCTCAGCACAAAAGAACACATGGAAATGTCTGCGGCACTGTTGAACGCTTGGCAGCCTCCCCAGGGGAGCCGCGAGGTCTCGTCTGGGTCCGCGTGCCGCGAAACAGTGACAGCTGCACAGCTGGCAGCCGCCACACGGAGCCGCGAGGTCTCATCTGGGTCTGCGTGTCCCTCAGCTCCGCGGACCCCCCAGGAGCCCATGCAAGTGGCGGCAGTTGCACAGATCGCGGCCCCCCAGGAGGGCTGCGAGGTCTCGTCTGGGCCCGCGTGCCCTTCCGCTCCGATGGGCCTCCCAGGAGCCTACGAAAGAAGCATCGACAGGTGCACAGGTGGCAGCCCCCCAGGGAGCCGCGAAGTCTCGTCTGGCTCTCCCCGCCCCGCTGGCTCTCGCAGAAGCCGACGAAAGTTGGGCAGTTGGCAGCCCCCCAGGGTGCCGCGAGGTCTCGCCCGGGCCTGCGCGTCCCTCCGCTCAACGGGGCATCCCAGGAGCCCACAAGAGTGGCGACGCTTGCGAAGGTGGCAGCCCACCAGGGCGCCTCGAGGTCTAATTTGTTCAGAACGTGCGTGGGACACCACTCCGCTCCCAAGAAAGTAGCGACAGCTGCGCAGGGGGCAGCCCACCAGGGAGCCTCAAGGTCGAGTCTGGATGCGCGTAGGGACGCCACTCCGCTGGGCCTCCCAAAAACCAACGAAAGTGGCCACAGTTGCGCGAGTGGCAACCCGCCAGGGAGCTGCGAGGTCGTCTAGATGCGCGTAGAACACCACTCCGCTGGGCCTCCCAGGAGTCCACGAAAGTGGCCTCAGTTGCGCAGTGGGCAGCTCCCCAGGGGGCCGCGAGGTCTGGTTTACATGTGCATGGGACACCACTCCGCTGAACCTCCCAGGAGCCCACTAGAGTGGCGACAGTTGCGCAGGTGAGCCTCCGGGGATGACAGTCCCCCAGGAGAGCCGCGATGTCTAATCTGGATGTGCACAGGACACCACTCCGCTGGGTCTCGCAGAAACCCACCAAAATGGCGACACTTACGCAGATGGCAGCCCCCCATGGGGAACCGCGAGGCATGCGGCAAGCAGAAAGTAGGATGCATGCAGGCAGCTGACATGGGACAAGAGGGGGAGGAAGAACGACAGGTTGGAGAACGCAGTACTTCATTTATGTGCTCATTTCTTTCTAAAGAGTGTAAGGGAAGAAAACAAAATGGCGCTTTTCCAACGTGTTCGGCCTCTGGGGGGCCTCGGGGGGCCTCGCCGGGCCCCGGGACCGTCATAAAACGGTTCGGGGTAAAAACCGGCCCTAGGGACAAGGTCGGGGCTTACGGGGACCCCGTAGCGAAAAAAGAAGAAACCAACTGTCTGGGACCACCTCACCGATCCTGGCCAGGCCGATCATGGGCCCAGGGTGGGCCCGGCCAGGATCGGTGAAGTGGTCAGTTGACGTCTTCCGAACGGGACCAAGAAATTTGGGACGGGCAAGCAAAGGCGAGCGCCCAGTGTCAGCCCGACTGGACTGGCCCTGTGAGGGAAGCGCGTTGGGACCTGGAGCCCTGAGGCCAGAAATTAGGTGTGCACCGACACAGCTGGAGTCGGAAGGTCGGGAACCTTGGTCGAGAAGGCAGGCAGAAATTGGAGGGGGGCGCCGTTGAAATCCGCACAGTCAATTGACAGGAGAAATCGCTCCGCTCGTGCAGCCGCGGCCGTGTTCTTTGCGGAATTACAGGTTCCGCCCGCGGCTGCCGTAGCCGCCGCTTGCACCAGGAGACACAATACAGTCTGCTCGGGGGGAATGAACACTAGTAAGTTGGAGGTTTGAACTGGACGGGGAGGGGAGGATGAGGTGGGGGAGGAAGGACGGGAAGGGGGGGAGGTGAGAGGACCACTCTGAGAGAGGAGGACAGGATGGGTGGACGAGGAGGGGGCACAGAAAGATGAGGATCAGAAAAAAGAGTTGCAGACTTCAAAAGTATGCTGACATTCCAGGGGTGCAAATCAAATTCGTCATGGTCATGGTTGGCAGTGCCCACCGCTTGAACCGCGATAGTCGCTCCACATCTGTAGATTCCGAAAGCTGGACACTGAGCCAATGTGCATCCACATGGCTCCGCACTAATTCAATACTCGGGAGCGGCCAAGAGGGGGGCGTCCAAGAGGGGGGGTGCAAATCATGACCGGCGGCATGTGCGCGGCCCAGCGGGCGGGCCAGGGACGTAATGAAATAAGAAGAGGCGCCATGAAATCTGGGGAAATATCATGGCCCACGCCATGATATCCACCACCCCCTAGTCATCACCCTCCTCTTTTCCGCCCCCGAAATACTTCGCCGCTACGAAAGTTCGGCCAAAATGCAGCGACTCCTGTTAGGCGACAGGGCCTTGGTACAAAATTGTCGGTGGCGTTGCGCCCGCGACAAGAGAAGAAACGTCAAAGGGGCCTGCTAGGCCGCGGGGCCCCAGCACAACGTTCTGTTCAAGCACAAGTTTGCACAAGTCTCGGGCGGAACCACCCTTTCGAATTCGAAAACGATGATTTCAAAATCGTCGAAATCGAGTTTTGGAGGACGTTGTGGGCGGAAGCGCCATTTCGAAATCGAGCCCCGAAAGATTCGGAATCGTTCAAAATTGTTTTTTGTCCGGAAGCAATCTCAAGCGAAAGCCACATGTTCAAAATCTCTGGTCAGAAACTTGAGGCATGTAACGGCCAAGCGGTGCGTCCAAATCGAAACGACGGTTTCGCTTGAGAGTTCCCCCCCAAAAGAAGCACTCAAACGATTTCGAAAGTTTCGGGCTCGATTTCGAAATTGCGCTCCCGCCCAAGACTACCTCCTCCAAACTAGAATACCAAACCTGCCTGGCTCGATTTCGAAATTGCGCTCCTGTCCAAGACTTCCTCCGAAACAGAACTCTGAACCTTTCGGGTTCGACGTCGGAATGGAGCTCCCGCCCAAGACTTCTTCCAAACTAAACTTGGAAACCCTTCTGGCTTGACTTCGGAATGGCACTCCCGCCCAGGACGTCCTCAAAACAGAATTCGAACCTTTCGTGATCGATTTCGGAATGGCGCTCCTGCCCAGGATTTGCTCTAAAACAGAGCACGACCCTTTGCTGTTCGACTTCAGAATGGAGCTCCCGCCCAGGACTTCCTCCAATACACAAGTCGGAAACCTTCCAGTGCAGGATCGATGTTCCGTTTCCCAACGCGGTTTTCCCGCCTGCAAAGGGCGTGAAAATATGTTCGTCGCTGTATCATAAGATGCGTGGTAAGGCGGAACAAGCGTTGTTTTGCAGGTTACCGTCCCGTGGACATGTGAACACTTGGTGAAAAGACCGTTGGGGCGATGGCAAAGTTACGATTATTGACGCTTTGCATCCCCCCGGGCCATGCAGAAAATTCCCCAAGCGAATTGCCTTGGCAAAGAGATTGCAGCAGTGAACTGCCTACGGATATATGTGCTCGCACATCTATACACGGAGGAAAGGGAGGAGGGAGGGGCGAAGGTAATTAGGAGGAGCAGGTGGAATATGAAGAGGCAAATGATGATGAGGAGGGGGAAGAGGAGAAGGAAGAAGAGGAAGGGGAGGAGGAGGAGGAGGAGGAGGAGGAGGAGGAGGAGGAGGAGGAGGGGGAGGAGAGGCGAACTGGGGCGGGCAGACGAAAGGAAGAGGACGGGCGGATGGAGGGAGGAGGGAGGAGGTGTGAGAGACGATCGAGGAGGGAGGGAGGGGCGGAGGAATTGATGAGGGAGGGATGGAAGTCTGACGGAGAAAAGATTGAGGAAAGACTGATGCGTGGAAGGATCGAGGGAGGCAGGCAGGAGTGACAAGGTATGGAAAGATGAGGGAGCAGGGACGATGCAGGAGGGACGGTGGTAAGAGAGATAGAAGGAGGAAGGAAGGAGGCAGTCAGGAAACCCGGGTGGGTGGATGGGTCGGGGGATGGATGGGGGGACACATGAGAGGATGAGGGATGAAGGATGACGGACGGATGGAAAAAAAGTACGAGGGACGAGTTCATGGCTGGATGGATTACGAAGGAGAGGGAGGGAGGCAAGGATGGAGGGAAGGAGTACAGAGGAATCGACGCATCCAGGGATGGAAGGGGGTGGAGGAAGGAAGGATGGAGAGAAGAGGTAGTAAGTTGTGGAAAATGAACGAAGGAGTGAGGATGGGGTGGACAGATGAGGAGTGCACGGGTGGTGGGATTCACTGGCGACGGATGGTTGGAGGCGGCTGGGTGCTCATAGTCACGGTGATGCTCAAGCGTTGCTTGGCTCAAACAGTCCAGCTTGCCCACTGCTGCTTGTCAGGAGTGGCGTTCACTGGCAATATGGTCCCACAATCGGCTGAGTGCTCATAGTCCTCGTGGTGCTCAAGCGCGCTGATTGGCTCAAACACTCCTGATTGCGTACTGCTGCTTGTCAGGAGTGGTGCCGCTGGCAATGTGGTCCCGCAGGCGCTATGAGCATTTATGAGACAGCCATTAGGGCGGCAAGAGCGGGCACTTTCAGCAGGAAGCTACTCAATGAGGCAACCAACGCGGACGCAGCAGGTCGCCTGTCGCGGGCGCGGTCTCCAGCGCGGGTCGGGGACTCACGTCGCAAGCTCTGGTCACGGACGCCGGTCGCGAGTGCGGGTTGCTGGTGCGAATCGCGGGCGCGTGTCGCAGGCACGAGTCACTTTCGCTTCCGGAGCACCACGCTGCAAGCTGCACCTGGCTGTCCCTTCTGACTTTCACTCGGCCGAACAGCCGTAACGCGGGTGGGTGGCCGACAGCCCCGCGCTTCCATCGGGAGCAAAAGCTGGAAGCCAAAAACGTACACTGTGACACCTCGGTATTCCATGATTAGCGTAGCGGTTAGAGGGGTGGGAACGGTCCTCTAGTCCTCCTCCCCCTTCCACACTCATCATTGGAACCTTCGTTCCGCGTTGTCTTGGTGGAAGCACGAAGCGGGTCAAACTTTCGTAGCGCCGATGTAGTTTGCGTTATACAAGTACGATAGAGCACTGACAGAATGGAAAGGCACCACATGCGAACGCGACTGGACTGGCAAGCAGCACGTGAATTGTGCTGAAGGTGAGCATATCACCTTGGCGCCAAGCGCGCCGAAGGATCCCCGCAGGGGGCAACGGAAAGAGAACGAACACGTGCTACAAAACCTCCATGCCCTGAGCTGAACCTGCAAACATGTATAGATCAGCAGACCAGCACGATCCACTTAACACCCTGGAGCCACTGACCATGCTGACGCACATTCCCGACGCCCACAAGTCCTCCCTTTGATGTTCTGCTCTAGGCTCCCATGCACTCAAATATCGCGATGACGAGAACGACAACAGCAACAACGTTGCTGGCGGCGGCAGTGGCAAAACCATCAGCGCATCGCGAGAACAATCCGAGAGCGGTGAGCGATAGGCCTGAATCACAGCCCTGCTGTACTGCACTGGCTGCGACGCGTACCTGTTGAAGCGACTTCTATTAATTTTCATGATCGTCCGAATTGCTCCTCCTCTGCTTCGTAAACTCCCCTGCGCAAACAAAGCCGAACGGTTCCGCAAAATGCCACAGTACTTCTGAAGATCAGGCACTTACGCACGCACAATCTGGACGAAGCCCAGAAAGATTCATCTGAACGGCACCACGACAGAAAACTGGACTCAATATGTAGACCAAGTGGCCTCGCACGGCTACTGCACGGAAGATTATAACGATCTTGCGTCGCCGACGGCACGACGAACACACAAATCGAACCGTCCCCGAAAGCCCAAAACAGCATCTGCGATGGGCACGGAACGGCATGACGCCAATCGGGCTCGTGAATACGGTGAAACACCGAACCAAGCCGACTCGCGAGATCGCGACACTGAGCAGCGCCAAACGACATCGTGAGCCCGCAACACGGCACAACACCGAACAGATCTCCGAAGAGGCGACACGGCAAAGGACAACACGCCACGGCACCGAACTGACTCGCGAGTTGGCGGCACGGAACGGCATGGCACGGCACCGAACGGGCTCGCGAGATGGATACACAGCACGGCACGGCCCGGCGCCAGACATAATCGCGAAGTGACAGCTCGGAACGGATGCGCGAGTTGGCGGCACTGCAAGGCACAACACGGCGCGCGGCGGCACGGCAGGCGCCGCTCGGAATTACAAGAGTTCGACAGGTGGGCCCCTTCTGCGTTTAAGCATAACTTTACAGCGGTCGTTCTTCAGGAACTTGGGCGCGGGCCAAGGAGGGCAAGACAAGCGACAAAATCGGGGACCGGCAGGGTGCCCAAGCGAACGAACCATAGACTCGCCACAACGACCACATACCAAACTTCGGAAGACCACTTCTGATGAGTTATGACGCGAGGCCCTGAGAAGTTCGAGCTGAATTACACAGCGGACTGATCTGCCACCGTGCCGCCAGGCACTGAGTGGACCGTTCTCAAGTTCCTTACGTAGAGCCCTCCGCACAGAATAACTAATGAATACCATTGAAAGATCCCACGGCCCCGAATACCGGACACCCTCGGGGGTTGGCGCGTGTTGTCGGGTGACTTTTCCAGGAGGCACGAAGGCCCCAAGACGGACCAAGAGAGCCACCAGAGGCCTCAAGGATGGTCCAAGAGGGCCCGGAGTCCCCCAACGATCGCACTGAGACACCCAAGATGGCCTTTTCTTTCCCGAGGCATGGAAGGCGCAAGTATAACGGATGAGACAACGAAAAAAGCACTAACTAGTGCGAGCTCGGTAGGCGGTCGCCTTTTTTGGGCCAGTTTCGGCCCATAGACCGGGCGTGGACAAGGAGGGCACGGTCACGAGCTTCTGCTCGCAGCCGTTCCGCTAGTGGCGGCTTTCTGAAGCTGCCACCAATTAACTGAGGTCCACACCTACTCCTGGCAAGATGCTTGAGGAGGCCCAAGACATTCCGGACGCCTTGGACGGTGTCTGGCCTGTGACCTGTGGCCTGAACCTGGCTTCGACAACGCTCGCGCTCCCTGGAGCTCTTGCGCCATATTCAGGGATCTGGTATCACAACTCCTCGTCCTCTTCGATAACCCACCCTCACACTGGCCCCTACTACTCCTCATCCTCTTCCTCCGCTCCCCTCCGCCACCTCATCTTACCCCGAACCCATCCTTCTCCTCCCTCATCCCTCATCCTCCCCCTACTCCTCCCCAGTCATCATCCTTCCCCTACTTATCCTATTTCTCCTCCCCTTTGCGCTTACATTCCTCCTCCTCCTCCTCCTCCTCCTCCTCCTCCTCCTCCTCCTCCTCCTCCTCCTCCGCCTTCTCCTCCTCCTCCTCCTCCTCCGCCTCCTCCTCCTCAGCCTCCTCTTCCGCCTTCTCTCCCTCCTCCTAGCCGTTTTGGCACAGGGCACTGTGTTTGTTGGCATCCACTTCAGAACGTCACGAGGTGCCAACGGGCCAAGACTGGCACGATTTCGTTTTCAAAGGTGCAATGGCCCCGAGCAAGCCATTGCCGTGGGGCAGATCCCCACCATGGGCGGTTCCCAGCCCATAGTATGCGCAGCAGTGGCCCTCTTGGTGCAGTCCTCCGTATCTGGTGTACACTTGGGTCCTGGCTACGGCAGCGGCGGCACTCAGCATGACGGCCGCTGGACTTCTCTTTCCCGACTGCCGCTGCAAGAAGAATGATCACCGTTCGGCTGCCTGCAAGCACTGCAATCGGCCACGAAGGGCAGGCCCAAGGCAGCTGCCTCCAGGGGTATGGCCAGAACCGACGCAGTGGCAGCATGGAGACGGACACCAGCAACAGCAAGCGACTTCAGGCCAACGGCTCAACGTCGGTCTGCAGCCACAGAAGCTCGACGGCTACTCGGCGATGGAGCTCCAGCAGCTCATCGATATCGCGCACGAGCACGACGACACCGCCAACGTCAAGCTGTATACGGCGGCCCTCGAACATGTCAAGGCAAAGGATCGACCAGTACCTCCTAAGCCACTTCAGCGGCAAGCCAATGATGATAATCAGGTGCATCAGATCACTGACCGACGGCCGGCAAAGGCGCTGGACGAGTTGGATCAGGCGCGCGCGTGGGTCACAAAGAAGCACAATGACGTTGTCAAGTACCAGAAGAAGCTGGAAGAGCAGGACCGCATCCACACGGACCTCATCGGCCAGCTCCATTCCCTGATGTGCAAGCCGCAGGCTCCGCAGTCCGTCAACCACACCGCCACACAAATCAACGTGCATAACTTGGTGGGCGGCATAATGAGCGGATGAGCTGTCTGGCATACCATCAGCAGAGTACGATTTCTCATCAGACGATATCAAGCTACTTCAGTCCAAGCAGAAGGAGTTGCTCTTTGGAATGCAGCAACTGGCGGGAACCCTCTACACCGACCTGGTCAAGACCCTGTACGAAGCGAAGCGCGACTACCGAGAGGGCTTGGCTCGCTTGCCACACAACAAGCGGAAGGCCAACGACCGTGCAGCTCCTGGCGGAAAAAGCTCAGGCTCGAGGTCGAGTGGCGGGGGCAGCTCCGCGGCAGGTGTTGCTGACGAACCAGAACAGGGCGCCACTCCTGACGGGGATGCGTTTCGTGAGCGTGCCCAGTGTCGCATCGGCTCCTGAGCCGATCTCTCAGTCAAAGGATACCCCCCCTTGGCCACCTACTCCAGGAGCCTAGGGGAGAACAACAGTTTTCTACTGCTACTGCCAGCCAAGGGGCCAAGTTTTTGCAAGTTGCAGCCAGACGGTTCCAGTTCTCTCGAATTCAATGGTGTCCTCGGAGCCCCGGCCCACCCAGGCCCTGGTGATTTTGACTTACTTTTCGAAACCATTAAGTCCTCCAGCTGGACGTCGGTTCAACCATGTTTTTTATCACCCGCCCACGTTAATTGACTTCAGGAGCATCACTTAGCTAAGAAGGCTGCGAGTGAAGAAACGTCCGCTTGGATTTGTCGCCACGGCTGGCCCGCTCGAATCTCTCCTGCCCTGGTCACGCCCGAGGGGGGCACGTCTGGTGGTACGGCGATGTTAGTTCGAGATGGGTTAGGTTGTTGTGACGTGACTAAGTAGACGGCTGGAGTTCCATCCCGATAGTAAACACCCCGACAACGCAACCGTTAAGCAAACGCACCCGACGAAGGAATCGAACAAGAAAGCGCTGTTTAGTAAACGCACCGGGCCGTTTAGTAAACGCCGATTATGGGGCTCGGGGTGGATTTGCCATCGCTGACTAAGGGCCCTGATCTCATTCCAGGCCGAGCTACAAAGTGCCAAGTCCAGGTACCTGGCGGCGTTACTATACTGTGCTGCTCGCTCGACCTCAAGGACTCCGAAGGACTATCGGAGTTCAACTTACCAGGTTTAGCCGAGGTTGCAGCCCTCTGCGATTCCTATTCCTCCCCTTATCTAAAAGGGGGTGACTCAAACATGCCCCCCACCGAGCTGGCTAAATGTGATTTCGCCGGTGGCCTATCGGCCAACATAGTCTACCCACAGGAAGCCACCTCGTGTGCCAGCACAGTTGCGGGAGCGGGATCTCTCTGAGACATCTCTGTCTGCGGCCCTGGGCTTGGCAAAGGCATTGCTGGACCGTCGGTCGCGTCGGTTGCTGACACTCGCCCCCACCGACCCGTCGAGCACGTTCCCACCAAGCCCGTGCCGACCTACAGGTGCTCACTTCCGTTCGACCCCCAGCAATTCCCGCCCCTCTCCCTATTGGACCGTTTCCACGAGAGGACTGCTGGCGCGAGACCTTGGACTGCGCCGAGCATGCTTTGTATTTGGTTCGGTCCGAGACCCCAGGTCCTCGGTCCAGCATCATCCCAATCTGCTTTCCAAGTTTTGGGCCAACCAGTCCGAGGCACAACTCGAGGGCGCCCACCAGATCCAGCTTCCCACCCCAAGGTACCCGCGGCGAGGTGCCCAAGCTGGCCTGGAGGTCAGTTCTATCTCAGGGCCGTCGCCGCAAGCCGAGGCAGCCCGCCCTGCACGCGCATCGCTGCCTGGAAGGCAACGCGAGCCCCCCCATCGTCTGCACCAGCACTGACCGCTGGAGACAGGCCCAAGGCATATCCAAGTTATTGTTTTCTCCCCCCCAAGGACGGTCACCTCACTGGCTTTCAGGAAGTGGCCCAGCGCGACGAGGCCCATGTTTCCCCGACCGTGAGGGATCCTGCGTTCTCTGGCCAGGACCACCACTGGCAGGCCACAGGGATTGAACTTCTCGAGGTGCTTAGCGAAGCCCTCGGCAACTACTCGGCCACCGCCAGAGCGGAGGCCGCCCCGAATTGGAAGGAGCAGCTCTGCGACGGCACCGAGGGAGAGGGCATGCGCGCCCACGACTGGACCCGACCCCCTACCGCTTGGACCCCCACCCACACCGCGCCGTCCCAGGGTAAAGTTCTGGCTGACCCTAAGAGTCTCTTGCAGACGGAGCGCGCGCGTTTTTTCCTGGCCTCTGAAGGCAGGGGAGGCGCCTTTCAAGGGACAGCAAGGGTTTGCCCCCTATGCGGACCCCCTCTCTTGGAAAGAGCCCGACACCGTCCGCCACGCTTGGCGCTCTTACAAGTTGGCCTTGGCTGTCGGCGTGCATGGCTTCCACATGCGACACCTAAATGCTCTGAGTAACCCCCTTTCTTCGGTCATGGAAAGCACCGGTTCGATTCCCAAACAGATCCGCGTTTCGGGCGTCTCCTTGACCGAAAAAACACCCGGGATGATGGAGGCCCATCGGCATGTCTGCAAGTTTCTACAGGATATGGCGAAGGCTGCGGCGGCCTATCCTCCAGAGCTGGGAGGCGAGCACGCACCGCTGATACCTCGCCGCCCCCGCGTTCGCAGGCGCTGGCGACGTCGCGTCGCGCCGGGCGCTTCGCTGCGAGAGCGCAGCGTGAAATTCGCAGGCCACTTGCAGCTGGCATGGGATCTAGTCAAGTTATTCGAGACCATCTGCTTGGATAGGCTCAGGGAAAGCTGCAGGTACCTGGGCTTCCCAGAACACATCGCCTCAATCTGCCTGAACATGCACCAAGAACCGCGCTTTTTGACGCCGGGCTCCATGGTGCAATGCCCTTCCTTTGCCGTTCGAGGACTGCTCACTGGCTGCTCGGCAGCCACAAGCTTTGCAGGTGCCTTTATCATCGCCTCTCTCGACCTCCTCTCCCCTTCGGTGCAGAAGGGCTTAGACGCGCACGTCGACGATTACAAACGTTCGGACCAGGCTCGTCCGAAGTTCCACTGTCCGCTTAGCGGTGGAAGCTGCCACTGAACTCCACCATTTTATCACTGAAGATATAGATTGCACCATTACCCTTTATAAGGCTACCCTGGCGCGCTCCTCTTCCTCACACGGCGCTCGCATCGAGAAGCCGCGGGGACCTCTGGCGGGCGCGCCAAAGGACTCGGCCGCCAATCTCGGGGTTGACGAGACTGCGGGCATAGGAAGGGAGAGGAGAGAAGAAGGGTAAAAAGTAGGCTACCAGGCGCCGAGCGTTTAAACAGCTCCTCGCCAGGTTCCAACGTTGCAAAACCATGTTCGGGAGGCACGCGTGCCGACAATGCACCGCAGGGCCGCCTGATACCCACGGCATCTCAGACAACGGAATTGGCCTTTGCCCGCAAAGCCCTTGCTTCCACCCTCAAACCGTCTGCGGGCCAGCGTTCCCTCGCTTGTTTCCTCATTCTGCGTGGCGACCCAACTTGGCGGGTTTTTGTCGGCTCGATTTTGGAGGCGTCGAAGGGAGTTTGGGGATCGAAAGTGAGGCTGTTTGAAAATGCTCTTTCGATCAGGGTCCTGAGCCGAACGTGGAAAACTGTTTATACCGACGCCCCTACCCCCACCTGGAATCAAGTGAGAAGCCCCCCGCAATGAATGGGGCTTTCGCTGCGGCGGATCGGCCGGCGCATGCCAGAGCGGCACCCGCTGACCAACGACTTTGGAGACCGCATCCAGCTCACCTCGCGCCCCCCTGCGCCCGCGGCTGACCTTTGGTTCGCGGCAGAGACCAGGGCGGCGGGACACGCGCAGGAGATGGGACGGCTGCGCTTCGACGTCGCGGCCACAGAGTTGCGGCGTTCGGCGCATTATCCGACCGCGCGCGGCTACGTTCGCCTGCCCACTTGCGATGGGACTTGGACTAAGGACCGCGCCAGCGAGCGCGGCTGCGAGTTTACAAGCAATATGTGCCAGTTGTGCCAAGCTGCCCCCGACACTTCGATGAACGCATGAACAACGACCCCCGCCCCCCACATGCGGAACTTAAGACCGATGGGACCGCCAAACGACGCGCAAATTGAAAGCGGAAACTGCTCGACGGTCAGCCAACGACAACGCCGCGCTATTCAATGCGAACGGCGCTCTGCTGCTTTGCTCATTGGCGTTTGAACTTGGCGTTCCTTTGTGCTGGCACACGGCCAACGCCCAGAATCCTTGTGGACATTCGCGCGCTCGTACCAAGGCAAAAACCACTGGGCGCGTCGGCCCTGGGCGGCGCTGGCAAGAGCCCCAGGCGGCGCCGAGGGCCCGCCCCGCACGGGCGCGCATCCGAAAGCATAGATCCACCCCGAAAACAAAGTTTAGGCACCAAGCAAAACAAGCTTATATAAAATCGAACTGAATTACATCTAAGTTTCTCCGAACAAAAAATCTAAACAGACAGACGCGTTTATATAAGCGCAAAAGAAAACTGGATAGTGGACCAGTTGCCTGTAGAGAAACGCCCCCGATCTAAACTTTCCCGCCAGCGGGGTTATGGGGGGGCGACGGAGGCGGGCGCGGGAGCACTCGGCTGGGCCAGCGGCGCTGCAGCGCGAGGGACAGCGCCGCCGTCGCCTCGAACTGCATGCCGCGGCCGCGGCACGCACGGCCCTGGGAATGCCGTCGCGGGCGCGGCCGCGTCGAGCGCGCCCAGGACGTCGCCGCGCGCGGGGCCCCCCTGCGGCAGCTGGCAATGGTCTCGCCGAGAGGGCACCTACACTTACTCTCATTCGCCGTAAATGCAACATGCTGACATGTGAAATCCATAGTTGTGGGGGCTGGGGTCGGCGTCCCACCGTTCATGTAGCGCATAAACTCTGGCGGCGCGCGAGCGTCAGAGAGCTGCCTGTCGGCCTGCGGACAAGAAGGATTAGGTGAAGCTCGGAGAGTCATTGCAGAAGGCAATGACGAGGACACGTTGATTTGTCCCTCTGGTATTTCCAGCATCCAGGGGACAGGTTGCCGAGGCCATGTCCTGTTGGCCGAATCGTCAGTTTTACTGCTGGAGGTCCTGGGCCCCATTCTGGACCCACAGAAGTGTCTGGTGCTGTTTTCTAGGGCGGGTCGTCCTACAAACATGTCACCAAGAAGCTGTCTAGGGCGGGCTGGGGATTCGTCTCTGTGGGCCCCCGGTTGGCAGACCCTTCCCTCAGACCTCTCAAGCTGGAGAATACAGCGCGTACTCAGCCATTGCTCAGTGCCCGGCAGGCCCCACGACGGGCTACGCGGACTGTGAAGGGGTCGTCAGGACCCACGTTTCCCCCAAGGCTGTGCGTTTTTTCACACAAGCAACAAGTATTCTGGCAGTTCCATTTTCACTGCATCCCCGCATCGGCAAGAGGTCCTCAAGTGCAAGGCTCACACGCTGGACTCTCCTGACCTCTCCGCGGGGTCGCGCTTCCTGATGCTAGGCAATGATGCCGCCAACAGGGCGGCCTAAAATGGAGCGACCCTTTCACCCGCAGGCCAGTACGGATGAGTGAGCACTGGCCGATCGTTTCGTGAAGATGGCCAAGGCCGCGTGCAGAGTTGCTGCCGCTGTGCTTCCGAGCTGGCCCAAGCTCGATCTCAGCGAAGTCACCCGAGCCATTCCCATGCCTCCTCCCCCTTCTCTTGTGCCTCGGTTCGATCACCAATGGGAATGGTATCGTGGTGTTTGGAGATGCATGTGCTGCCATTGCTTTCGTCGCTCAGAATAGCGGCCCCCCGACGGTCGTTGCCGAGGAAGGCCACTGCCTGCTGCGCAAGAAATGCCGAGTTTAGGTCACCTCATGCTCGCCTTGCAGCGCAGTGGCCACTCCCCGCTCTTCGTCTGCGTCAGTTGTAAAGCATACACCTGTCTCGGGAGAGGGTATCGTTTGAGCCGCCCCTGCGATCCCAAACTCACTGGCCGTAATGACACAAATCGCTGGCGGCTCATGCGTCGTGGTCTCCACCCTAAGCTCAAAGGGGTTAGCGTTGAGGCCATTCCAGCGATGTGTGAGTGAACTCATTCCCCATCTCCTTGCTCCCTCAGGTCACCTGTTGGGCAACGTCTATTTTGTTTGTAGTGCCCTCCTGCATGCCAGTGGGCTGGCTTTGGTGTTGTGGGTTCGTTCTGGGGCCGCTGGCCGTCCTTTTCACTGCTGCACATGTGTCAGTTCACTCCCCTGTGCTTGCACGCCCGTAGGGCGCTGGAGGTAATTCTCCTCCTGCGGTGACAGTTGCACAGAGGGGCCGCCCATCGCAGTTTGTCTAGATGGAGCTGTCGGCGGTGCCGGGGTTGTCCCGAGCCAGCCTTCATCTCCGCCTCATTTACTGTCATATTTTCTTCAGGCATGCTCGCCAGCTATTTGCACTTGTTTGCTTGGCATGTATTACATGTAGCTGTGCGCCGCTATCTTCTACGCCGAGCTGGGCAGCAAGCTCGATCTGGGGTCTCGAGCCGTCCTTTTCACTGCTGCACCCGCTTGGTCCATCCGCTTGGCTGCCCGCAGGGTGAAGGTCTTCCCTTGTGGGCCCAGCGAGGCGGACGCATCGTATGCTGACGCTCTTTTGGGGCACGGGGGAGCTCAAGCTCTGTACTCCCCGTCTGTGGCTCCTTGGGCGGCCCTTTTTGCCGTCACGTCGTGGAAATAGTCTCCTGGTTTTGCCATGGGGGCAGGCCCTGTCGTGTGTGGACTCGTGTCCTTCAGGCTACCTGTTGGGCAGCATCAAGTGGAAAAGAAAATCCTCTCCCTCCTCCTCCCTCCTCCTCCTCCTCCTCCTCCTCCTCCTCCTCCTCCTCCTCCTCCTCCTCCTCCTCCTCCTCCTCCTCCTCCTCCTCCTCCTCCCTCCTCCTCCTCCTCCTCCTCCTCCTCCTCCTCCTCCCCCTCCTCCTCCTCCTCCTCCTCCTCCTCCTCCTCCTCCTCCTCCTCCTCCTCCTCCTCCTCCTCCTCCTCCTCCCTCCTCCTCCTCCTCCTCCTCCTCCTCCTCCTCCTCCTCCTCCTCCTCCTCCTCCTCCTCCTCCCTCCTCCTCCTCCTCCTCCTCCTCCTCCTCCTCCTCCTCCTCCTCCTCCTCCTCCTCCTCCTCCTCCTCCTCCTCCTCCTCCTCCTCCTCCCTCCACCTTGTTCCCAACCATTATGTGGTGTTGGGTTCTCGTTTTGAATCAGCAGCACCCCGCGTCAATCCTCCGCACCTTCTCACCCCTCCTCCGTCCTCGTCGTCGTCGTCATCATCATCATCATCATCATCATCATCATCATCATCATCATCATCATCATCATCATCATCATCATCATCATCATCATCATCATCATCATCATCATCATCATCATCATATCATCATCATCATCATCATCATCATCATCATCATCATCATCATCATCATCATCATCATCATCATCATCATCATCATCATCATCATCATCATCATCATCATCATCATCATCATCATCATCATCATCATCATCATCATCAATCATCATCATCATCATCATCATCATCATCATCATCATCATCATCATCATCATCATCATCATCATCATCATCATCATCATCATCATCATCATCCATCATCATCATCATCATCATCATCATCATCATCAGCATCATCATCTCATCATCATCATCATCATCATCAATCATCATCATCAATCATCATCATCATCATATCATCATCATCATCATCATCATCATCATCACATCATCATCATCATCATCATCATCATCTTCATCATCCTCATCCTCATCCTCATCATCATCCTCAACATCATCATCATCATCATCATCATCATCATCATCATCATCATCATCATCATCATCATCATCATCATCATCATCATCATCATCATCATCATCATCATCATCATCATCATCATCATCAGCATCATCATCATCATCATCATCATCATCATCATCATCATCATCATCATCATCATCATCATCATCATCATCATCATCAGCATCAACAGCATCATCATCATCATCATCATCATCATCAGCATCATCATCATCATCATCATCATCATCACCACCACCACCACCATCACCACCACCACCACCACAACCATCAGCAGCAGCATCATTATCATCAGCATCAGCATCAGCATCAGCATCAGCATCATCATCATCATCATCATCATCATCATCATCATCATCATCATCATCATCATCATCATCATCATCATATTCATCATATTTGTCATCACCGTCATCACCGTCATCATCAGCCTCATCAAAATCAGCATCATCATTCTCACCATCACCAGTCAGATCTCGGCACACCCATCACACGCTCCGTGGCCCCATAGGGAGCTCCACCGAAAACCCAGCTCCACCGAAGGCCCCACTGGGAAGGTTCGCATGACACCACCGCACACGGTCCCGCACACCCCTCACACGCTTCGCGACCCCATAGGGAGCTCCACCGAAGGCCCTAACGGGAGGGTTCGCACAGCGCCACCGCACGCATGACGCCACTGCACCAATGTCGGTACACCCCTCACACGCTCCGTGGCCCCATAGGGAGCTCCGCAGGTCCCGGTGGGAGGGTTCGCAAGACGCCACCGCACCCATTTCGGCACACCCCTCTCGGGGTTGTTGGCCCCGTAGGGAGTTCCACCGAAGGTCCCAGGGGAAGGGCCCGCAGAGCGCCACTGCACCCATTTCCTCACACGCATCACACGCTTCGTGGCTCTATACGGAGCTCCACCAAAGGCCCCAGTGGGAGGGTTCGCATGGCGCCACCGCACCCACTTCGGCACAACCATCGCACGTTTCGCAACCCCACCAAAGTCTCCACCGAAGGCCCCAACGGCCCAGTCCGCATGGCGCACCCGCACCCGATTCTGCACACACCTCACACGCTTCGTGGCCCCACAGGAAGCCCCACCGAAGGCCTCAACGGCACAGTCCGCATGGTGTACCCGCACCCGATTCGGCACACCCGTCACACGCTTCGTTGCCCCATAGGGAGCTCCACCGAAAGCCCCAGTGGGAGGATTCGCATGGCTCCACCGCACCAACTTCGGCACACCCCTCACACGTTGTGTGGCCCCCGCATTCGTCTTACCTGCCTGGCCATACTCCCAGCTGCATATGAGTGGGCCCTTCGTCAGCATAGTTGTTGTTTTACTGCCAGGCATTGCATATTTTGCTAAGGACTCTTGCTGTGGGCATCGTTTGTACAGGGATCTCCCGAAGCTTGCGGGCCGCAGCCCCTGGCACAGACCAGGGGAAGAACCAGCCGATCCTGGCTGCCTTCGCGCTACCAAGGCGGTGGGCGCGTGCAACGCCGCGAGGCACCGCACTGCAGAGAGGAGGAGGAGGAGGAGGAGGAGGAGGAGGAGGAGGAGGAGGAGGAGGAGGAGGAGGAGGACGAGAGGAAGAGGAGGAGGAGGAGGAGGAGGAGGAGGAGGAGGGGGACTGAACGGGCCACCAATGTCAGCTTCTGTGCCCGCTGCCCATGGGGCCCCTCCATCCACCCTCCTCCTCCTCCTCCTCCTCCTCCTCCTCCTCCCCTCCTCCTCCTCCTCCTCCTCCGGCCCCATCGTCCTCGTCCCCGCTCCACAGCATCTTCGTTCCCTCCTCCTCCTCCTCCTCGCCCTCCCTCCACCTCATCCTCAGTCCCCCCCCCACCAGCATCCTCATCATCCCTCCTCCTCCTCACCCTTTATTGCTGTTGCTTTCTACGAAGAGTTGGAGACATGTAAGTTATCAAGATAAGACTCTTCCAGTAGCGCGGCGCACAATCGCCTTAAGATATGCCAGCAGCTACGTGACTGAAGGCCCGTAACTTTGCACAAAATGGTGCTCTCGCCGGAGCCGACGTCAACAAATATTTCCACGTACGTACGATTGCGCACGAGTTGAACGGACAAAGGGCGCTTGCTCATCGAAATTCTACTATCGCCCGAGACTTCGTTCGATCTGATAGCCAGGAGTAGAACTGCGCAACGGCTGCGCAGACGGAGGGCGGCTCACTTTCAAAACGGGGCTGTCACCAGGGAGATCTTCGAACTTTCAAACCCCAGCCTGTCGGAATCAGTATAGCTTTAGGTCGGGCGTGTCCCCCTACAGGCGGATTGTGGACGAAAAATGAAAAAGACCCAAAAAATACAAAAAAATATTCAAAAATTGTCCAAAAATCGTCCCCAGAGTATTTATCGCTACTTTCAAAATTCCCCCTGTAGAGGGACAGACCCGACATGAGTGTAGCTCGAAGGGCGGCGGGCGGGGTCTCTCAACACGGAGCTGCCGCCTCGATGGCGAGCCCAATGGGGCGCTCGTCGTTCAAGGGGACGCGTCGGTTTGCTGCAGCACATCTGATGTGTTTGCTAGATATGTATATATATGTATATATATATATATATGTATGGATATGTATATGTACAAATGTACATATAGATATATATATATATATATATGTATATATATATATAGATGTACATATATATATATGTATATATATGTATATATATATGTATACATGCAAGCAAGCATACATGCATACATACATACAAACAGACAGACGGACGGACGGACGGACGGACAGACAGACAGAGACACACACATATATATATATATACACACACATACACACATACACACATACACACATCTGTACGTACAAGTATACGTGTCCATACGGCTATCTATGTATGTGTGTTGGGAAGGATCTGCTCACCCTCCTCCTAACCCTCTTCAAACCCTTCTGAATCCGCGGCCCTGGCACCAGTCCACTGGGGCCAGGCGTGTCGGCTGGGAGTTGGCTACCAATAGCCAATTCACGAACGAAATCGTGACGTAATTTGCCCCCTCTCAACCCGTCGTCCCCGCCCAGGAGACAGGCAGGCTGCCGAAGACCTGTCCACCCAGATCCTCCTGGCCTCGCGCCCCCCCCCCCCAAAAAAAACTCCCCGCGCGACTTCCCTAAGGTTCGTCGTCGGAAGTGCCACTGCCGGGCCTGGGCCGCGACAAAACAAACTGGGCTCAGGGATGGAGTCCAGCGCTCTGGAGCCCCACGCCTTGCAACAAAAAACACCACTTCGGAGGTACGGCAGGCTCGCGTCGTGCCGACTTCGGTGTTGGCCCCTGCCACCGCGGGGATCATTCAACCTTGAATGATCAGCCTTTCCCGAAATGTCACGACCGATTCTGGATCGCCGGCAGCGTTCAACGTTGAACGCCGGCGGCGGGGTCGATGCTGGTTGACTCGACGCGAACCTGCCGTACCACTCTTGGAACGAGGATCGACAACGCCTCGGGAGACGCAAACGCGGCACGGTGCACACATATCGTCCACGGATCCGACGGTCGCGTGATAGTCGACCCCTGACCAAAAGCAGGACTGCCCATGCTGGACATAAGTTGGCAACTCCCTGCAGCTGCTCTCCAGCAGCTCCGCCTCGCATGGGCTGTGCAATGCATGCGGCGAGGAGAAGGCAGCACGGTCGAGACGGCCACAGGGCGAGCAGGGCGGGTACAGCACCGGCTGCCCAGCAGCCTTCGGGTCCCGCTCGGAGGGACTCTCTCGCTCTCGGTCTAGATTTGGCTCTCTCCTTGCTCGCTGCCCCCCTGCTTCTGCAAAAATAATTGGAGATATATTTGTATATACACATATAGTTATACTATCCCGAAACAGTGCTTGCACTTAGGGGTTCTTACTTCTGTTCTAAGGAACTGGGCTGTGCCTTCGGTCTGGCGGCTACGTGGCCGTCGTCGCCGCCCCGTCGCTGCCTCGTCGCCACCCGTCGTCTGGGCCGTGTCTTCGGTCTGGCGGCTATATGGCCCCCATCGCCGCCCCGTTGCCGCCCTGTCACCGCCCCGTCGCCGCCCGTGCATTGCTACCCCATGATATGAATTGCATTGCGATTCAGCGATCGAATTGTTTTATTGCTCTGTTTTGCATTGCAGTGCTTTGAATTGCTATGCGTTGCCATGTTGCGCCTTGCTTAGCGTTGCTACGCGTTGCTTGCACAACATGGACTGAATTGCTTAGATTGCAAAAGATGGATTGCACAACATGTATTCTCCTTTCTAAGAGGAGAATAGACTCTACCCCCCCCCCGGCGTTATGGGTCCCCCTTTCGGGTATCTAAATCACATATGATTATGACCACATGTCCATCCTAAATATGAATTTACACTATCCCAGGGGGGCTGGGTTCCACCCCCTGAGGTTCCCTTGCAAAAGAACACTATGCCGTGACATTTGTTGCTCTAACAGAACACTTTTTCACGAATCCCTTTGCGAAAAAATGGGACGAAGTACACACGCGCGCGCCGTCGCGCGCGCATGCCGAAATCCTTCAAAAACCTTCGGTGCCGGAAGGAGTTCGCAATCGAGCTTCCAACAAAAAAACATACAAAAACACAGGGTTTCGTAACACTGATTTGCTAAAAAAGCTTACGCGCGAGCTCTTGCGAAATCTTAAGAAAACCAAAGGCTTTTTAGATTTCACAAAATGCTACCAAAAGGGGCGTCGCGCGCGCGCGCATGTCGAAATCTGTCGAACGCCCTTGCACGTGTGCCGTCGCGAGAGTCCTGTGCAAAAAAACAAGACGAAGTGCAGACGCGCGCGTCGTCGCGCGCGTATGCCGAAATCCTTCAAAAACCTTCGGTGTCGGAAGGATTTCAAAACCGCGCGTCCAAAAAACCTACAAAAACACTAGGTTTCGCAACACGGATTTTGAACAAAAGCGTGCGCGCGCGCTCCTGCGTCGTCGTCGTCGTCGTCCTCCCTCCTCCCTCGTCGTCGTCGTCGTCGTCGTCCTCGTCGTCCGTCGTCTTCTGTCTTTCCTCGTCGTCGTCGTCTTGGCGTCGTCGTCGCTTCCGTCGTCGTTGTCGCCGTGGTCGTCCTTCCTGCCTCGTCGTCTTCGTCGGCGTTTCGTCGTTGTCCCTCCTATTTCGTCGCCGTCGTCGTCGTCGTCGTCGTCGTCGTCGTCGTCGTCGTCGTCTTCACTCCTCCCTCGTCGTTATCCTCCTCCCTCGTCGTCGTTGTCGTCGTCCGTCGTCGGCGTCTCGACGTCGTCCCTCCTATTTCGTCGCCGTCGTCGTCGTCTTCGTCGTCGTTGTCGTCGTCGTCGTCTTCCCTCCTCCCTCGTCGTTGTCGTCGTCGGCGTCGCCGTCCTTCCTCCTTCTTCGTCGTTCGCGTCGTCGCCGTCTTCCCTCATCCATCGTCGTTGTCGTCGTTGTCGCCGTCTTCGTCCTCCCTCCTCCCTCGTCGTCGTCTTCGTTGGCGACGTCGTCGTCGTCTTCGTCGTCGTCGGCGTCGTCGTCGTCTTCGTCGACGTCGACGTCGGCGGTGTCGTCGTAGTCGGTGTCGGCGGCGCCGTCGTCGTCGTTGTCGCTTTCGTCGTCGGCGTCGGTGTCGTGGCCAAGTGCCATGTGGTACCTACCGTCACGGTCTTGTCTTAAGAGGTCTTGCGACCAAGTTGCGGGTGGGAGGGTGGGATGTTTGCACGAGCAGTGGAGAGGACAGCTTCAAGACGGTCCAAGTGGATCGCATCACATAGATTGCACGACATAGATTGCACGACATATATTGCACCACATATATTGCACCACATGGATTGCACAACATAGATTGCACCACAGAGATTGTACCACTTAGACTGCACCACATAGCTTACACAACATAGATTCAACCGCATAGATTGCACCACATGGATTGCACATCGAATGCACCACTAAGACTGCTCAACAGATCTTGCACCACATAGATTGCACCGCATGTATTGCTCAACATCGAGTGCTAGAAAAACATTGCTTGGGGTCCACGCTGGCTAACATACATATATACAGTTATGCACCTATTTATGTGTGCGTATATATATATATATATATACAAGCTTCATCAAAGGACAAAGCAGCCCGTCCCCTCCACCTCTGCGGCTTCACTGGCCCCCTGGACCTCCTGGGCGCCCCTGTCGTGCGCCTTCCGAACCTCCTGGGGCGCCTGGCGGCCCATGACATGCCTCTCAAACGGGCCCGAAAGGCCCAGGAGGGCGACCAAATCAGATCCAGATCGTGAAGTGAACTCACCGGAGGCCGCCAAGACAGGACAAGAGACCTTTGGAATCGCACAAGAAGCCACGAGACATGCCACTGACACCTAAAACCATCCCCAACCGCCGGTTTGTCAATGACCTTTGAATCACGTATGTTTGGGCATCAGATGGCCCCGGAAGTCCTTCAGAAATTCCTTAGAAGCGCAAAGACTGGTCCAAAAACTACAGCAACGCACCCAGGAAGCACAAAAGGGCCTCAGCAAAACAAGCAGCAGCAGAGCCAGCAACAGCAGAGCCAGCAGCCTGAAGAAGGGGTTCCGACGGCCCAGAAGGCCCTTCCTCAGAGACGTCATCCCCGCATGCGTGGCCACAACACTGCCCAAAGAGGCCCAGAAGAGGCCTGACAATAACAAATCCCGCAAGCCCTCTCGGCGTAGGCTGCCCAGGCCATCACCATTCAAATCGGCGCATGATGGTCCAAGACAGCCCAAGACGGTTTCCAGCATGGCTCCAAAGCCTCCAGACAGCCCCAGGACGGCTCGAGGTGGCCAAGGGGCCTCCAAGGAAGCCCTCAAAATCCCCACCCCCACATACACACACACACATTCATACACACACACACACACATGTGAGCGATTGCGGAGTCGCGCGCGGCGAAGAGGCGGAGAAAGTCAAGCCAGGCGTAGCACTAACGCGCGCGGCAGGGCCCTCCACACACACACACACACACACCCACACACACACACACACACACACACACACACACACACACACACACGCACGCACGCACGCACACACACACACACACACACACACACACACACACACACGCACGCACGCACGCACGCACGCACGCACGCACGCACGCACGCAAGCACGCACACACACACACACAAACACACACACACACACACACACACACACACACACGCGCGCGCGCGCATACGCGCACACATTTTTGTTGCGTCGGCGGCTGGGCAGAAAGCGACTGCTCCAGAGAATTGGCAACAGGGGGCACACTGTATGCAAATGAAGGCCGCAATTCACGGAAAGAGGAAGATGAGCCCCGGCGCGACAAGAAGAGAAGAAGCCAGGCCACTCAGAGCTGCCGGCTGCGGCGGCGGGGGCGCCAAAGGGAGGGGAACAGCGCCGGCACACAGCTGCACCGAGCTGCACTGAGCTGAAACTGGGGGGAAGCAGCGCCGAGCTGCAGCTGGCGAAGGAGAAACACAACGTCCAAAGCACGGTCCAGGGATGGGCCAGTGCGCCAGGACCCGCGGGCCTACGAGGCGCGCGCGGGGAGGTGGAAGGCGGGCAGGCCCGATAAGAGCTGCCGACTGCGGCGGCGGGGAGCGCCGAGGGAGGGAACCAGCGACGGCTCCGAGCTGCACTGAGCTGAACAGAACTGAAGCCGGGGGGGGGCAGCACTGAGCTACAACTGGCGACGGAGAAACACAACGTAGCAGAGCCCCGACCCAGTGAACCAAGGCACGGTCCAAGGATGAGCCGATGCGCCGAGACCTGCGGGCCTACGAGGCGCGGGCAGGAAGGGGTGGATGCGGGCAGGTGCGGAGGCACCACGAGCGAGGGCGCCTAGGGGAAGGACTGGCGACGGCCCCGCGCAGCACTAAGCGGCAATAAACAGAAGCGGGAGCGGGCAGCCCGCGGAAGGGCGGCGGTAGGGGGAGCAGGGAAAGCAAAGCAGAGCCCCTACCCGTCGCCGAAGGGGGAGCACCCCGAACGTCGGCAACGGTGCAAGAGCGCCGAGACCAGGAGGACCTACGAGGCACAACGCGCGGAAGAGAGAGACCGCCTGGAGATGCGCAACAGCGCAGCAAGCCAGGGCGCGAAGGAGCAAAGCCACGCCATGCGGGGGAGCGGCGGGCCCAGGGCGCAGGCGGGACGACAGCCAACGCCACGGCGCGCCTGGCCAACTGCGGGGCGAGGAGGCACGAAGCCAGCGACACCCATGCCACAGCGGGCGCCGAGGCCAAGAGGGGCTAGTGCCGAGCCCAGGCGAACCAAAGGCACAGGCGCGGAGAAAGGGGGCGGCAAGCGGCGGCGAACGCCAGCCGGAGGCGGGGAACGCGAGGATAAGACGCCCAGTGGGGGAGCGGCGGGCGAGGCGGGCGAAGAAGGTGGGCCCCGAGGCCAACTGGCCGCGGCGAGGTGCCACCGGAGCGGCGGCGGCCAGACACCGGCAGCCGGCGCTGGGGAGGTGGCCAGAAATCCAAGCTGACGGGAAGGACACAGGCAATGAAGCGAGTTTCGCCCAGCCGGCGAAGCACGGCAAGGGCCAGCGGGGTGCCGCAGGCGGCGCCTCGAAAAAACCTGCACAAGGCCGGCGCCCCAGGAGACAAAAACGGCGGCGGGGCAGGGCACCCAGAGGCAGGCAGCGAGGGGCGGCCTGGAGGCCACGAGCAGGGGCAAGACCAGCCCACCGCGGCAGGGCCCACTCAGGCGGGGCGGCAGCGGTGGACGACCGCCGCCAACCAGCGAGACCCACCCGTGGCCGTGAGAGCGCCACCCTGGCGCGGTGGCGACGTCGGCGGCTGCGGGAGGAGGCAGGCCCCGAGCGAGAGCTGCAGGATGGCCACTGTCAGGGCAGGGTCGCCAAGCTCAGTACAGGACGAGGTGATAGGGCAGCCGCGCGAAGGCCACGAGCGGTGGCTGCTGGCAGCTGACCAGCGCAGGCGGGAAGCGTCATTGCTGGGCCAAGAAGAGCCCACCGGCCGCATCACTTTCCCACGCGGCGGGGCCCCCTTCACTTTGCCTCTCGCGAGCTCGAGGGCCCCAAGACGGGCCCAGAGGGCCGCAAGAGGCCCCGATGACAATCCAAGAGGGCCTCGAATTGCCGAACGATCGCTCCACGACGCCCAAAATGGCCTCAAGACGGCCCCCGAAGCCTCTAACACGCCCCGAGAGGCCTCCTAAGAGGGCCCCCAGAAGCCCAAATAATGCATCTTTGTTTGGTTTGTCACGGATTCGCGCGTTCTCGCCTTCTCGGCCCCACCATGCTCCAAGACGGCCAACGAGGCCCCCGAGATTGCCCCAAGATGGCCCCAGAAGCCCCCGAGAGGGCCCCGGGAGGGCCCCAAGACGGACCAAGAGGACCCCAAGACGGGCCAAGACGCGCCCCAGACTGCCCAAGAAGGCCCAAAGACTGCCCCAGAAGGCCCCAAGAGGCCCCCAAGAAGGCCCCAAGCGGCCCCAAGAGGCCCCCAAGAGGCCCCTAGGAGGCCCCAAGACTGCCCCCGAGAGGCCCCCAGTGGAGGGATGGGCTGAAGGCCGTTTTAGATGTCTGTGTGTATAAACATATCAACGTATGTATGTATGTTTGCGCGTATATAAATATGTATGCACATATATGTGTGTATGTGTATGTACTCACGTTTGCACGCGCACGCGTGAATGCCTGCGTGCGTGTGTGTATGTATACGAACGTAAGGATGAATGAATGGATGGGTGGATGGATGGATGCATGTGTATATGTAAATGTGTGTATGTGTATATGTATGTATGCATGTATGTGTGAAGTAATGTGCACGTGCGCGTGTAAGTATGCCCGCACACAGGAAGCATTGCACGCATGTACGCCAATATGCGTGTGCACGTATAATTATGCCTGCGTACGCATACGTGTGAACATATACACACACACGAGCACTGAAAGACAGGCCCACATGCGCATATATGTATACGCATTCACAAATACACGCATGCACGCACGCACGCACGCACGCATGCACGCATACATACGTACATGCAGATACGCACACACGCAGTACATACCTGCACACACACACACAAATACATACATACAGACATGCATAAATACATACATAAGTGCATGCACGCACGCACACCTACATACCGCACACCCAATATGCATTGCATACCTGACACACATATTTATACACACAAGCGTACTGACATACATACAAACACGCACGCACACATACATACACGCATACACGCACGCATGCATACATACATATATGTAGAAAGGGCCTGCGCGCGCACGCAGGCATATAAACACATATGTGAACACATATACATACATGCATACATACGTACATCCAGACATGCATACGTACGCACACGCCCGCGCGCATGCATGCGCACATACATACGTACATACGCGAATGCGCACAAACATGCACGCACGCATACATACGTACACGCACACATGCATACACGCATACATACCCACACGCAACCATGCACACATACATACGCGCACGGACACAAACATACATTACTACATTGATATACACGCGCATGCACACATAGGCGCACGCATAGATACACACCTGCGCGCACGAATACGCACATGGATGCACGCACGCACGCATGCACACATACGCACATAAATACACGCACGCGCACGCACGCGCACATACACGCACACACGGGCACACGCGCACGCGCGCATGCAGACTTAGACGCACGCACACATACATACATACAGACACATACACTGACGACCCCCCCCCCTCTGCCCCCCAAAGATTATACATCTCGCGCCGCCTCTGCTCGCTCATCTCCCTCCCCCCCCCGCCCCCTGCCCCCCCCCCTCTCTCCGCGCCCCCCCCCAGCGCCCTTCTTTGCAGGCCCCAACACCAGCGCGGGCCCCCCAGCCAGCGCCCTCCTCCGCGCCCCCAAACCCAAAGAACCGAAAATGCATAGCGTTCGGCGGCGCCCTCGACGCAAGGAAACGCTACGCATTTTTGGTTCGCTGGGTTTCTCGGGCCTGCGAAACGCCGGGACACGACGCGTGTTTTGTTGTTTTGGCCATTTGGGTTTTGCAAGTCCCAACGCTCGCCGCGCCCCCCGGCGCCCCTCCCCGCGCCCCCCAGACCAGGACAACATAAAAATGCACAAACGCTTGGCGGGCAAGGAAACGCCGTGCATTTCTACGTTTTTGGCTTCTTAGGTCTGCGAGACAACGAAACACTGCGCACCTTTGGTTCGCTTGTTTTTTTGGGGGGGAGGGAGAGAGGGGCGCCGGGGAAGGGGGGGGGGGGGGGCGCGGCGGGCACAGGGGCTTGCAAAACCAAAAATACCGAGAACGATATTTCTCTCCTTCGTCGACGAACCGGAGGCGGGCTGCGCCCAGGTACTTGGACACGCTTTCGATGGCCTCATGATTGAAGCGGAGCAGGCGGTGGATTTGCGCGGCGGTCACCCCGATCAACAGGAAGAACAGCACCTTGACCTTGTTCATCAGCGGCATCCACTTCACCGCCCCGTCCGCCTGGACACGCCGATTGCCGAGCTCGCCCTGACCGCGGCGCGGACAGATGCGACCCGACCTATAAATCAAGACGTTGTCCTCGATCAGCATCGACACCATGTCCTTCTCAGACTTCCCCTCGAAGCTGGCGAGGGAGCGGCGCCATTGCTTTCTTTCCTGTCAAGTCTTCGTGGCCAACGTGCCGTTGCGGGTATACTTCACGGAAGCCTTCATGCTGTTTTTCTGTTTCATGGCACTGTGGTCACGCCCCTGATGCCCTTGCCGCGCTTAGGCACGGGGAAAGGGCGGAACGCTTTGTCAGAGCGTTTCGCGGCAGCCGCGGGCCGTTTCAAGATCGCCTTCTTGGTTGGGATCGGCCGCCCGGCGGCCCCAGCGGACCGCGCTTCATCGCGGCAGCCTTTCCCATCGCGCGCGGCCAAGACCACGGAAAAGCCCGCTGCTCGAGGGAAGTTTGGGCCAGGGCGGCTACGGCGTTGTGGTGAGTAGGGAAATGAAGCGGAGAAGGAGGAGGATGAAGAGGAAGAGGAGGGAGGAGGGACATCTGGAAAGAGGAAATAGATGCAGGAGGAAGGCCGCTGCGCTGAAGAGCGCTCTGAAGCGAGTTGTTCGAATGATTGTTTCTGGCGTTGTGGGAGGCCTTGGAAGTCGACAGAGGTCTTCGGAGGTCGTCAGATGTTTCTCAAAGTCCCTGGAGAGGCGGAAAAGGGAGGAACGGCGAGGAGGAAGAGGAAGGGGAGGGGATGGGGCTAGTTAGCCGCCTCTGCGTGTGCGCGTTATCGTTTGGGATGTTTGGAGCCGGGACTTGTCCCAGGCAGCTGGATAACCCTCCACCGCAATAGGCAACTCCGAGGCGCCCTGGTGATACGGAAACCAATGCCTCCCTTGATGCGCTCCTCCTCCTCAGCATAATCATCCTCCTTTTCCTCCTCCTCCTCATCCTCATCTCTCATCCCTCTCTTTCTCATCCTCCTCGTCCTCGTCCTCTTCCTCCTCCTCGTCCTCCTTCTGCTCCTCCTTCTCCTCCTACCCCTACTCCTCTTACTCACACTCGTCCTCCTCCCCATCACCATCACCAGCCCCAGGAGGTCCAAATGAGAGCCATGGATGCTCTTCAGAGGTGAAGACGAAAGACATCACATGTGACGGTTCTCATCATCCTCCTCCTCTCCTGCTTCTGTTCCTCCTCATCATAATCCTTCTCCTCCTCCTCCTCCTCATCTTCCTCATCCTCCTCATCCTCCTCCTCCCACCATCCGCATCTTCATGCTCATCACCAACCTGATCATGATCATCGTCGTCGACGACGTCGTCATCATCATACACACCACCATCATCAGCGTCATCGTCGCCGTCAGATTAACAATCCTCATCATCAGCATCATCAGCAAAATCACCATCAATATAATCGACAGCATCACCATGATCATCATCCTAGGCCTCCTCCTCCTTCTCATCGTCATCATCAGTATCCTCATCAGAAACAGCATCAGCATCAGCATCAGCATCGTCAGCATAATCATCATCACCACCATCATCATCATGATCATCATCATCATCATCATCATCATCATCATCATCATCATCATCATCATCATCATCATCATCATCATCATCATCATCATCATCATCATCGTCGTCGTCGTCGTCGTCGTCGTCGTCGTCGTCGTCGTCGTCGCCATCGTCATCATCATCATCACCACCACCACCACCACACCCATCATCATCAGCAGCAGCAGCTTCATCAGCATCATCATCATCATCAGCATCATCATCATCAGCAGCATCAGCATCATCATCATCATCATCATCATCATAATCATCATCAGCATCGTCATCATCATCAACATCGTCATCATCATCAGCATCATCATCATCAGCAGCATCATCATCATCGGTAAACCATCACCAGCAGCAGCAACAGCATCAGCATTGCGTCAGAAAAAAAAAAAAACATGCACAACCCCAGCAGCGCCCTGGTACGTTGTTCGTGCCCCGATGCACTCCCGAGGGTCGAAAACGATGCTCTGGGATCCAAGATGTCATCAAACTAAAAAACAGCTCGAACAACATACGCAAACGCGTTAGGAATTCCTGGGTGCAGGTACCCTCGCAGAGCTTCTCTACAGAAACCTCCTGCTTCTCACGGGCGGGCCTCGGATCCCAAAAAAAATTGGCGTTAGTGTCCCCGTATTCACAGGGGCAGAATGTGTGTTTGAATAATGAGCAGGACGATGCGCATCGACCAGGTAGCACGATGCCCTGAATGGTTCAGCGCTAAGTCCTGGCACGAGCCCCGAAGGGTTCAGCGCCAGGTGACTGCGAGCACGAACCCCGAAGGGTTCAGCGCCCCCAGTTGAAATAGCACGAGCCCCGAAGGATTCAGCGCTACGTCCTGGCACGAGCCCCGAAGGGTTCAGCGCCAGGTGACTGCGAGCACGAGCCCCGAAGGATTCAGCGCCCCCAATTGAAGCAGCACGAGCCCCGAAGGGTTCAGCGCTACTTCCTGGCACGAGCCCCGAAGGGTTCAGCGCCAGGCGACTGCGAGCACGAGCCCCGAAGGATTCAGCGCCCCCAGTTGAAATAGCACGAGCCCCGAAGGGTGCAGCGCTACTTCCTGGCACGAGCCCCGAAGGGTTCAGCGCCAGGTGACTGCGAGCACGAACCCCGAAGGGTTCAGCGCCCCCAGTTGAAATAGCACGAGCCCCGAAGGGTGCAGCGCTACTTCCTGGCACGAGCCCCGAAGGGTTCAGCGCCCGGTGACTGCGAGCACGAGCCCCGAAAGGTTCGGCGCCCCCCGTTGAAGTAGCACGAGCCCCGACAGGTTCAGCGCTAGTGGCACGAGCCCCGAAGGGTTCAGCGCCAGTGACTGCCCTCCTGCTCCTCCTCCTCCTCCACCTCCTCCTTCTCGTCCTCCTCTTCCTGGAGACTCATGTTGAGCGGAGTTGCCTGACCCTCGACAGACCCCTTGTGTGCACTAAGCTCAGCCACTCCCGAGCCAAGAGTGCTCAGAGGGCCACGAAGACGGGCGAAGGCAGCGCCGAAACGCCCAGAGATCGCCCCGAGACGCCCAAGATTATCCCGCCGAAGCACGACCCAGAGGAATCTCACGACAGGGTGCATGAGGAGAAGGATGAATGCGATTCAAGAGGGGATGTATGATCTTGGGGGGGGCGGTCATACATATATACATACGTACAGACAGTCATAGAAACATGCATGCATGCAAGCATGCATACACATAAATGTACATACGTACATACATACATGCATGCATACATACATACATACACACATGCATACATATATATATACATACATACATGCATACGTGTACGCATACGTACATTCATACATACATACATACATGCATGCATGCATACATGCATGCATGCATGCATACATACATACATACATACATACGTACGTGCATCCATACATACATACATACGTACATACAGGCATGCATACATACATACATACAGAGAGCCAGACAGACATATATACCTACATGCATGCCTACATACATATACATACATGTATATACATGTGCATATATACATAGGTGTATACATACAGATATGCATACATACATACATACATATATACATGCATACATGCATACATGCATACATACATACATACATACATACATACATACATACATATGAACATACCTACATACATGCATACATACATGCATGCATACATACATACATGCATGCATGCATGCATACATACATACACACACATGCATACATGCATGCATGTATACATACATGCATACATGCACACAGATATACAAATGTACATACGTACAAGCATACACACAGTCATACATACATACACACACATATGTATATGTCTAAATATATATATATATATATATATATATATACGCACCTCCATGCATATATATATACATGTGTACATACATACATACATACATGTATGCATGCATACATATATACATACACACATACATATATATATATACATACACACACATGCATGCATGCATGCATGCATGCATGCATGCGTGCACAGGCACATACATACATACGTACGTGCGTACATACATACATGCATACATGCATACATGCCGCTCAACATAAATGCGTATGCATCAGGACGATGGTGCAGAATTGAGTAGGAAAACACTTCCCGATCTGCATTCCTTCCTCATTTCCCTCCTGTCTCCCACCATTTCCCCTACATTACTTCCCCCATCTCTTGATTTCATCGCCCTTGTTCATCCCTGTTCTCCATCCCCTACTCCCTCTCCCCATGAACGTGTAACCACTGTCCCATTCCCACTGTTCTTGACCTTGAGCACCCGTCTTCGTGCTCACAAGGAAGCGCCATCAGAAAACGATCCACGTGCCACCCTCGACTGAGTGTAAACCCAGACGTCAGCCGCAAATCGGTGATGCCCAAAGCCAGCGATGCCTTTCGAAATACCCGCAGAAACGTGGGCAAAATTTTGGAAACTTACGTGCTGTCGCCCAGCACCAGTTTCGCCAGAACCATCCGTATCAGCACCGTGGTCAGCATTATAGCCATACGCACACACAACTATCGGAAGCAGCCCTCTGGTCCTGTGTCCCCTTCATCGTTCACCTCCTCCCCCTTCCACTCTCCCGCTCCTCCCCCTCCTCCTCCTCCTCCTCCTCCTCCTCCTCCTCCTCCTCCTCCTCCTCCTCCTCATCCTCACCTCCCCTCCCCTTCCTCCCCCTCCTATCGCCTGCAGCAAACGAACTCCAACGAACCCAGTCCCGCTCCCGCTCCACCTCCTCCCCCTCCTCCCCCGCCTCCCCGTGGCATGAGGGAGAAGGGGATCCTCGTGGGCACGGGTGCTGGACCCGGGAACTTTCCCCGTGGACAAGCTTTTCATCTCGAGCCGTCTTCTGACGGCCCCAAGGCCTGGGAAGGACCCCAGGAGCCAGAAAACCGCAACAACCAAATCCAGACCCGTTCCCTCCAGAACCCCCTCTCTTCATGGAGCCACATGCGGTTCCCCTCCTCCTCCTCCTCCTCCTCCTCCTCCTCCTCCTCCTCCTCCTCCTCCTCCTCCTCCTTCCTCGGCAGCGCGCCGAGGGGGAACGCGAGAGGGGGCAGACCTTCTCAGAAGGCGGCGGAGCTTCTCAGAAGCCCTGCGGCCATTCTGGGGAGCCCTCAGGTAGCTTCTCAGCAGGACTCGAGTGGTTCTCAGAAGGCTGAGCCTTCTGAGAAGGCCCGCCCCCTCTGCATTCTCCCCTGGGCGCGCCGCCGATCCTCCTCCTCCTCCTCCTCCTCCGCCTCCTCCTCCCTCCGGCTGCTGCTGCTGCTGCTGCTGCGGAGCTGATGGCGGTCGATGGTCTCCCGGCAGCCACCTTCTCCTCCTCCTCCTCCTCCTCCTCCTCCTCCTCCTCCTCCGCCTCCTCCGCCTCCTCCGCCTCCTCCTGCTATTACTCCTCCTCTTCTTCCTAGTATTCTCATTAATTATATTAATACTAGTACTCTGAAGCTTAATAGTATTAACAGTAACTATTGTATTATCATTAATGCTACTGCTATATTAAAAATAATATTAGTACAAGTAGTACGACTTGCATTATTAATCGCATTATTCTTCGTAGTATAGGTAGTATTACTGGTATTGGTGTTGATATTAGTATTCGTAGCCTTAGTATTGCTAGTATGCTCATTAGTAGTACTAGTGTTATGACTCTTACCCTGGATATAGTCTTATGTGTTGCGTAGTATGAGTAGTAGTCGTAGTAGTAGTAGTAGTAGTAGTAGTAGTAGTAGTAGTAGTAGTAGTAGTAGTAGTAGTAGTAGTAGTAGTAGTAGTAGTAGTAGTAGTAGTAGTAGTAGTCGTAGTAATAGTAGTAGTAGTAGTAGTAGTAGTAGAAGTAGTAGTAGTCGTATTCGTATTCGTAGTAGTAGAAGTAGTAGTAGTCGTAGTAGTAGTAGTAGTAGTAGTAGTAGTCGTAGTAGTAGTAGTAGTAGTAGTAGTAGTAGTAGTAGTAGTAGTAGTAGTAGTAGTAGTAGTAGTAGTAGTAGTAGTAGTAGCAGTAGTAGTAGTAGTAGTAGTAGTAGTAGTAGTAGTAGTAGTAGTAGTAGTAGTAGTAGTAGTAAATGGGAGAGGGGGAGAAGGGGAGGAGGAGGAGGAGACGAGAGGGGGCGGAGAGGAGGAAGAGGAGGAGGAGGAGCAGAGGAGGGGCAGGAGGAGGAGGAGGAGAAGAAGGAGAGGAGGGGAGGAGGAGGAGGAGCGGTGGAAGGATGAGGGAGGAGGGGAGGAGGAGGAGTAGTAGGAGGAGGGAGGAGGAGGAGAGTAGGAGGGAGGGGGAGGAGCACAGGAGGATGAGGAGGGACCATGGGGAGGAGCAGGAGAGATTGAGCAGGAGGGGAATGATGGAGCAGTGGGATGGAGGCTGGGGAGGAAGAGAGAGGTGGGAGGAGGAGGAGGACAGGAGGAAGGATGAGTAGGGAGGAGGAGTAGGAGGAGAGGAGGAAGGAGAGATGAGGAGGAGGCGAGGAGTAGGGTATGATTAGGAGGAAGGAGTGACTATTAGTTCGTAGTCACAGCCATCAGCAGTCCGCAGTAGTAGTAGTAGTAGTAGCCGTAGTCGTCGTCGTCGTCGCTGTGGTAGTCTTAGTCGTAGTCGTAGTCGTAATCGTAGTAGTCGTAGAAGTAGTAGCAGTAGTAGTAGTAGTAGTAGTAGTAGTAGTAGTAGTAGTAGTAGTAGTAGTAGTAGTAGTAGTAGTAGTAGTAGTAGTAGCATTAGTCGTAGTAGTAGTAGTCGTCGTAGTAGTGGTAGTAGTAGTGGTAGTAGTAGTAG